>VWZU01017740.1:14898-34917 GCA_013397095.1 Sterrhoptilus dennistouni
TTTTTTCTTTTTTTCTTTTTTTCTTTTTTTCTTTTTTCTTTTCTTTTCTTCATCTTTTTCCTCCTCGTCTTCCTCCTCGTCTTCCTCCTCGTCTTCCTCCTCGTCTTCCTCCTCGTCTTCCTCTTCTTCGTCGTCTGTGAAAGCAGCATCCATGTGTGCAGTAGGGCAGGGTTTAATTTTGGCTGTGCACTGTAAAAATCAGGACAGACAAGGTGTAAGTTGGGTTGCATTTGTAGTACTTGGAGTCAGAGGTTCAAATTCAATACTGAACAAAAATGTTTTCAAATTAAAATATATCTTTAGGCTTAAAAACCCCCTCCTTTGGATCTCTGAGTGTAGGAATTCCTGCTGTTGGATGCTACAGGTGTGAAGGATTTTTGCTCTACTCCCCTGAACCCTAAAGTACGTGGGGTTTGTTGTTCCCCCATAACCCCATCCAGGGAAGGAGTGGATGGAAATGGACACTAACACAGGCTGAGGAATGTTTTGCATGGCAAGTGGGGAGCTCCAGGATGTGTGTGCTGGACCACTGCTCCTGGTTAATTGAAACAAGCTGCTCTGTGCAGCCTGCGGTGTGTGGGGCTCAGGTAACCTGGAACAGGGCCCTGGAGCTTCCACCACAGGAGAGCTGCAAATGCAGACCTTGGAGCTGAATCAGGACAATTCCAGGGAGCTGGGAGAATGGTGGCCCTAAGGATTGGGACAAAACTTGTTGGATGCAGCAGGAGTGATGGGAATGTCAGCTTTGCTCAGCCACATGCTGAGTTTCCAAGTGGGTTGACAAATAAGGATCAGAAGTTGGAACTAACTTTGTATTCTTTATTCAATAACGTATTTTATTAATCTGCAGAACTTTAGGCTGGTTTAAATGACCAAGTATTCCTGGGCTGACTTAGCCAAGACCATGGGCAGATCCATGAGTGGAAGAGCCAAAGGGCAGAGCTCTGGAACACCTCAGGGGGCAGGCCATGACAGACACATTTGAATTTGAGATGTTGCTGGATTATATACTGTGACCCTGTAGATACTGAGGGTTTGACAAAGTATCTGCTACCTGGGCTGCATTTAGGGAACAGCTTTGAGGATTTCAGGGAAACAAAGCCTTGAAAGAGGTGTGCAGCTTGCAATTTAGAAGGTGATGAGTTTTGGCGTGTTTGATTTGGATTTGCAGAAGTACTAACATTCCCTGTACTTTTTTCTGCAGTTTCCAAGTAATTTAAATACTCTTGTGCATTATAGAGTAGTAAATAATTGTCAGTAATCAATAGCCTGGCTTTTAATCCCAGTTTTACTTTGCTTTTTAAGGCTTTCTGATAACAAACAGCTGTTCTTGTTTGCATCACTTGGCAAGTTGTTGGATTTGTACTCCTCGACATCCTGCCTTCTAACCTGCAAGTGCATAAAACCTTTTTTTAGCCGTTTTTGACCTCATTTCTAGGCTGGTCTTGTGTACTTTGTACCCAGTCACATCTAAGTGTGTCAATCACCCATAGTTGTCCTGTGACGGTAAGGGGACACCCCACTGGCCCAAGATTGGATACACTTACTCATTTTTCCATTGCATATTTGTTTTCAGCCTGCTCACCCTACCCTGAGTCCCTGGAAGTTGGAGTTTCTGCCAGCCTGACACTTGGATTGACACATTCAAAACCTAATTTATCCTGAAGCATTTTCTCTCAAAAGAGATTGAAAGCTGAGATAAGTTGAAGAATCTTACAACCAGCAGAAATTCAAGAACTCAGCTAATTTATTTTTTTATTTTTTTATTTTTAACATTCTTGTGTCACTTACATTAGTGGAGGGACTCCACACTTTGGAAGTATTATCAAATACGTGTCTCACCTGAAGCCTGCCTTTATTTATTCCTAATGATGTGATAGTTCAGGAGGAAATTGCTATAGGTGGTTCAGAGTAGTTCCTGAAAAGCTCTCTGTACCTTTGGATCTTCCATTAGCAGCTACTCCCTGAGCCGGGAGAATGGACACATTCCTACTCATCTAGAAATCCAGGAGTTTGGGGGCATTTGTTGCTTATCAGCTCCTTGCTGAGTTACCTGCTTTGGAATAACTAGTTCATGATAGTCTGGAAGCCTGTGAATCTGCAGTTTTCCTGTAGAAAAAGAGGTGTAACTCTGTGAGGAGTGACTTTCTGTACTTTAGTGAAGGTTAGTATCATGGTGGTGTTTTCACTGCTGATGTGATTATATTTTTCTGACAGTTGATCAGATTTAAATGTTCATTAAAATCACCCAACAACCACCTTGAAAACTGCATCTGCTGGTGGCCTCTACCCCATTTCAAGGCATGTTTGTTTGATGTTTGTGTAAATGCAGAACACAGTTGTTACTTTCATTTTTTTATTGAGTGATGGTTGTGATTGTAGCTGTGGTTCCTGTTTAAAGCTGTCTTTTGAAGTAGTGTGTCCAGGTAACAATTGGTTTGGGTGACTTGATTTCTCCTTTACATGAATCTGTTTTATTTGGAGAGGGGAATGAGGTTTTCTGCATTGTTATTGCAAAACTTTCTCCTTTTTTGCTTTATCTATTAGAGGAACTGAACTCTGGCCTGATTTTGGTTGATATCTCACACTCAGTGCAGAAAACCACTTTTGATGCCCCTGTGGAAAGAAATGGGCTGAGCAGGCAGAGTCCCTGTGAGGATGCTCTCACAAGGTAGAGCTTCTGACCTTGCCCCTGGAGATCAGCGCTTTGCAGTTGGGAGGAGGTTGTCTTCCTGCCTCTTTGATTCCCTGGACCTTTTGAGCAGGAGATGATCCATGCCTGGGAATGCAGATGGAATCAACAAGCCTGAATTTCTGCTGGATACCAGCTTGTTTGCGTATATTTTAGGCACAGAAGCAAGGAATTGTGTTGTGTTGTGTTAAATTGTACTCTTAAGAACAAAAAGACTCCAGTGCTTTATACACTGATCTAAACAAAAGGGTTTTCAGAACTTGGGGAATTTTAAGTCAAAGTTGGGAGTACTGTTTTCCTGCATGCGTCATGCAGGTCACACTGTTTAAAAATAATTAAACCCCAGGACCATGTCTGCGACAGTGTGGCTTATGTGTGTGTTTAATCCCAGGGAATGCATCTTTTGTAGCCTCTGACTGATTTCCCTGAGGGGGAATCTGTAGTTGGTTATTTTAGGATTTACTTCAAAAATCTGGCATTTTTGTAGAGGGCTTTAGACTTGGCTTGCTAGGGAAAACACTGGCTATTGAGCTGAAGCCTGGTGAAAATTTTCTTTTTTTTTTTCCTTTCACTTTCTACTCCTGAGGAAGGAAGGTCTCTTAAAACAGGCCAAATTTTTTATTAATGCTGCAATATATTGTGTATATTCTAGTTGTCAATTGTGACATTTCACAAGAAAGCTTTGTTCATCTAATTTTTTTGTTTTGTTCGTGTGTTGTGTGTTTTGATCTTTCTGTTTTGCCTCAGAAGAAAACATGCAGTGCCGTTGGGCTTTGCTTTCCCTGGTGCTGAGGCAGGACCAGTTCCCCGTGGGTTTTCAGAGTAGCTGTTCAATTTCTGTCAGAAGCGATTAGGGACTCTGACTCATTAGGGATCCCCACTGCTGAGTAATTACAGGACTGTATTTTTGGGCATACAAGAAGTGGTGTTGTTGTGGTACAGAGCATCCACCCGTGCAATTGGGAGAGCAGTGCTGAAACTGTGGTGAAAGTCAGCTTGAAAACAGGGCTGGGACTGATGCTGGGTCTGTTCAAGAGGGCAACACGCAGGCTGGAGGAATACCTGTTGAAAGAGAAAGTTTATGGTAAGTGCCTGCCTTTGGAGCAAAAGGAGACAGCCAGAGTAGGTCACCACGGGGCATTTGGCTGTTTCTCTGTCAGGAAGGCCAGAGTGCAGGCTGGAGCTTATCTTTGGATGCATATGGGACAGGTCCAGCTGTGGTTTGCTGGAGATGAGGCTTTGCTTCTGAGGTTTTTAAAGGGGATGCTGAGAGGAAGTGAATGAGCCAACAAATCCCGGTTTTGTGATAGAATTAGTGGAGCCCCTCTCCTTAGGAGGGGCCAGTGCAGGCAGATGGATGCAGGTAAGAAAGACTGTAAAAGCGTAATAGTAGTAGGGGGTTTAATTCATTTGTTATCCATGACAGTGCATGTGTTTGGAGCAGAGCTTTGGCAAGCTTATGTTTTCTGGCAGAAGGCATGGAGACTGCTCTTCTGATTGTCTTTTTTTTTTGTTAAGATTCCTTCGCTTCTTTAAATTGCATGGGATTTAGTTTGAGGGGGCATGGCTTGGGTTCCCAATGCTTGTATCTTCTGCTTGACAGATGTAATGGTGTAATTCCTTAGCTCCATCTGCCAGCTCCTGCTTTTACCTAGAGTCACTGAGTGACCAGTCCCCTCACTCAGGACATAGTGCAATGGCTGCTTCTCATCAATGCTTAGCCTTAACTTAAAGAGCCTTTTTATCTTTCAGCCATCTTCTAATGGAGCAGGTCTGGCTTGCACCTTTCCCATTTCTGCTCCACCCATAGTTCACCAGTTTGCATACATGTTTTAGCACCTTTGTTGAATGTAAGTGTTGCTTGTCAGTGGTGTTAGTCATTAAGTCATTTAGCCTTTTTTTTTTTAATCTTTAATTTGATAGATACGTGGACGTAGATATTTTTGTTTTGTTAATTTTCACACCACATCTTTTCTGTACTTTAGGTTGACTCCTCACTGCACTGTGAAAACCATTAGGAAAAAGTCCTTGGGGTTAAAACCTGGGGCTCCACAGTTACCTGCACTTGGGGCTAGAAATAAATTTTAAATGTCGACTGATCTGTCTGAAGCTGAACCCGTGCATCATAAGGCGCTTCCACTGTTAACGGGAGCTCAGCTGATCCACACGGACAAGTTAAGTGAGGTAGGGGCTGGCCCTTTCTCCAAGCTTGCACTTGGATCAGTTCTTGACTTCCAGTCCTGCTCAAGGTTACTCAGTACTCTTTCTCCCCTGCTTCTAGGAAACTCAGCTGGGAGTCTAACAAACTCTGCTTCCCCCTCCCTGCTTTCCCTGAGATGATGTGTCTGTCAAAGTTCTCAAATGCTCCTCTCATTTAATTTGGAATTGAAATTATTTCTTTTAGAACCATAAAATGTGGAACTATCCTCTCCTAGTATGCTTTGAAGAAGCTGGTTTAAGAGCTACTGTCTTTTAACATCCTAAAAAATCCAAACCACTATATTTCTACCTATGCTGCTTTGATTTATTTTAATCCCATTTCAAAACTTTCAGATTCTTTCCAGCATCTGTGCTGATTTTCACATGCTTTTTGTAGAAAGTGGAAGACGACACAATGCCAATCCGTCGCTCGGTGAATGCTTCTTCCCGGGAAACTCCTCCCAAAAGCAAACCTGCCGGAGGGGAAGAGATCAAAGCAGGTACAGTCATAGTTCTAGAGGGGGTTTATGTATATCCAAACATAGGCTGGCTCTGAATCTCCTGGAAAACCCTACAGCCAGAATGAAAATATTATATAATGTTTGGCTCCCTGTCCCAGACTTTTCCAGGATTTGTGTTTTGCAGACACCGTTTTCAGTCTGAACCCACTTGTTTTGTCTTTTATACCCTGTGTCACTCCAGACAGGAAAATATGGCTAAATATCATCCCTTTTAAGGTTGCACATCCTTTAGGCTAAAGAAATTATGAAATTTCAGTAGTGTCAGACAGATGGTTTGAGATCAAAAGATGGAGTTAATGAATGGAAAAACAGAGTATTCTTTTTTTTTTCTATTTTTTCTGAGCAAAAATGTTTTACCACAACATGTCATGCAATCTAGCCTGGTACTAACGTGGCTGGTCTTAGCAGCTTGGCCTCAGTGTCCCAGAATAAGTCATTTCACTACTACAATCAGTTGGCTTCACTCTTTGTCCTCTTTGTGTCACAAATTAAAAAACTACCTACAAAACTGACTCTTAATTCACTGTGTATTTTAAACGCCTCCATGGGAAAACTGCACAGGAATGTATCAGAAATGCTTAAGCTGCACAGAGCAGTGTTGGTGGGCAGTTATTTATCCAAAGAGTGTGGAATTTCAGTTTATATGCATTTTATCTAGTGGGCAGCCCAGTCTCTAAGGCCAGTTCTCAGCTAAATATACTTTTATGTATTTTTTATTTCCTTGGTAAGTTGATTTCTGACTGGATCTGATCCTTCTGATATACAAGTGCTCCTGCCAATGCACGTGCCACCTAAAGCTTTGCCAAGTCTGGGAAAATGTGATGGAATGGTCATTACACTTCAGATGCTTTTGTGTTTGAAAACAAGTGGGTCATAAGCAAAGCTACTTCTTAGAATCCCACACCTATCTGCAACAGCAACTTGTGGAGTTACGAGGAACTGTTAGAACTGTTGGAACTGGTTAATTGTGAAAATGTTGCATGACGTTGTTTGCCATTATTCTGACATTTGGGGGCTGATTGCACCTTGATTGAAGCTCTTTTCAGTACTTTTCTTCACTTTTAAAATTGCTTTTAAATAACACATTTAGGTAAGTAAAAATAAATTGGTGGGAAATAATAAGTGAGGTGTGTTCTTAAGTTTAGCTTTTTTCCCCCTCTACCTTCCTAAAGAATAAAAGCTGGTTTTGGACAGTGACTTGATGATTTTTCACATTTTCTAGATGCAGAAGTCACCTCTGAGGAATCTGCCTCTGTTGGAGAGGAACAAGAGACTGAAACCCTGCCTGCTGCATCCACTGAAGCAGAACAGCCAAAGGAACCTGAGAATGAAGGAAAGGAGGAAACAAAGTCCTCAGAAGAAGCCAAAAAGGAGTAAGGCTTGCTTGGCGCTGGATTCAGGGATTTGGGTAGGATTCTGAAGGAAGTCAGACTCTACAGAGAGAAAAGATAGTGGGAGTGAAAGGGAGAATGGGTGCCTTAAGGTACCTCTCCTTAAGATACTTCTAAGGAAGAAGGTACTGATCATGTGGAGCTGCTGTTCTGGAACATGTAAGGCTGATACAAGGTCCCTTTTTTGCTGATAGAAACATCAAAATAGTCCTTAAGTTACTTTAATTTAAATAATGTCAGATGTTCTGGGCTTCTTTTTTTTGTGTTCTTGTCCTGCTTGTTGGCTTGTTTTAGTGCCACTTGTCTTACTATTGCGCTGTATTTTCCCTAAGCGAGAAGGATCAGTCTAAGGAGAAGGAGAGGAAGGTGAAGAAGACCATCCCTGCATGGGCCACGCTCTCTGCCAGCCAGCTGGCTCGGGCACAGAAGCAGACTCAGATGGCAGCCACCTCCCGGCCTAAAATGGATGCGATTTTAACTGAGGCTATCAAGGTAAGCAGGACACAAATATGGTTTTTATTCAAATTATGTCTTAAAACACATGATTTCAGCTTGCTGAGGTGCAGGTGACAGTACTATGTGTTAGCAGGAAGCTGAGTGTGTAAGATAGGTGTGCTTGTGCCTGGAAGCCCATGGAGCTAACATGTGAGTCCATGAGGATGATGAGGGGCCCTGTAGCTGATTTCTTTGTTTAGAATTTGTTTCCCTCCATAATTACATTATGAGAAACAGCTAAGATGGCATAACCTGGTTAATCGCTTTTTTTTTTTTCTGTGCCTCCTATACACATTTAACTTCATTTACCTGGATTCATCCATCTATTTGATACACGTGCTTTCTTTTAGAATCAGCTTACTCTAACTCAGGACAGACAGAGATACTGTAAACCTACATTTCAGAGTGGTCTTGGTTTACTTTATCCCTCCTGATTGTAAGAAGAGATCTCTGCTGCTCTCCCCTCAAGGCTTGGTCGCTTCCCTTCAGAGGAGGCCTAGACTCCACCAGCCTTAGCTACAAGATGGCCTTTCCATGTATCTTCAAAAGATGAACTTCACCTTAGGTTTCACTAATTTACTGATGTCAATCCTGCATCTTCTTAAAAAAAAACAATTGGGAGGTTGTTCTAATTTAATGATTACTCTGTCTGACATTAATAAAATGTTAGTAAATCAGTTGTGTAGCTTTGCCAAAAGGTGACTGCTTTGTATTTTAAGCCATTCCGTGTGAGTGCTTCCAAGCAGGAGAGTAGTAAATGTGTGCTTGCTGTGCTGCTTGTGAGTTGTCTGTGTTGCATTCATCTGCGCAAAAGGAAAAAGTTAAGTATTTTGTTAGTCATGTTTTATACTTGATTCACAGTGGAGAAAAGGCCAGCCCTGGCATCCTGTGGTGGTCTGTGTGCATCAGTCCAATCTCTGTTCTTCCACTGCACTCAGGATAATTCCAGTGTAGGTGGTTTCTAATGTTTTGTTTCTGTTTCAGGCCTGCTTTCAGAAGAGTGGTGCCTCGGTGGTTGCAATACGGAAATACATCATCCACAAATACCCTTCCCTGGAGCTGGAGAGGAGGGGATACCTCCTGAAGCAAGCACTGAAAAGGGAGCTGGAGAGGGGGATCATTAGGCAGGTAAGAGCTGCTTTGTGGAGCAGCACTAGAGATGGCATTGCTGAAGAGGGACTATTTCCAAGGGCCTGGAGTGATAGGATGAGGGGGAGTGGCTTCAGAGTGCCAGAGAACAGGGTTAGATGGGATATTGGAAAATGATCCTTCCCTGTGAGGGTGGGGAGGCCCTGGCACAGAGAAGCTGTGGCCCCTGGATCCCTGGCAGCGTCCAAGGCCACACTGGACAGGGCTTGGAGCACCCTGGGATAGTGGAAGGTATCTCTGTCCACGGCAGGGGTAGAGCTGGGAGATCTTTCAGATCCCTTCCAGCCAAAACCATTCCATGATTTTGGGAATTGGATAGGAATTTCTTAACTCCATTAAAAGATCTGTGGAATGAGCATGCTCTCCCTTATGGAGATTCATCACCCTCTGTCTCCGCTTTGTTGGACATTGGCAGGATTTCAGCACTCTGGTGTCTGTTGCATACTTGGCACTTTTGGTTTCTATGCAATTCCTGGCCATTTGTGGGTGTTGTGTCACACAGCATTGCAGCAGTACATGCGTCCAGCAGTGTCACAATGCAGCAGTGTGGGTTTTAACTCTGTAATTTATGCCCGTGTTATCTGTCAGGATCTCCTGGTCAGGACAGCAGAGCATGTCCCAATGTCTGGCTGCAGTTTCTGATCTTACTGAAGTTTCAGTGGGCCGAAATCAGGCCTCTGCCATAAAAAACCCACTGCAGGGTGACAGTGCATTCAAAATCTGCATCATGATGTCAGTGAGTTCCTCTCAGGTTTTTAGTATTCTGAGTTACTCTGTTAAGGACTGAAACTGACTTTCTCTTGAACCAGGTGAAAGGAAAGGGAGCTTCTGGGAGCTTTGTGGTGGTGTCTAATGCAGGAAAAACTGTTCCAAAAGCCAGAGACAGAAAGGTAAGATGGATCATTTTAAACAATACTCTGAAATGTATTGCATTGAAGCACGTGTACCTTACCCAATGTTCTCAACACAGTGTTCTCCTCCTTGCTGTGTTTTTTCTCCCCAAGTACAGCAATTAAAACACCCATCCCACTGGTATCAGAATCAGAAAGCTACTATGAGGAATTAAGCCCAACTTGAATGATCAAAATCTTGGGTTTAAAATGTTTACATTAACCCCCTAGACTTTGGTTCAGAGGCAGAAAACTGAATAACCTTTAAACTCTTCCTCTGTCTCTACCTGACAGAGAGAGATGCCTCTCAGGTATTGGAAGAGATTTTTATGCTACTGCTGTGTGTGTTTTATCTGTGGTGTGGATAAAGGGAAGACTACAGTCTTTAGGACTGAGGGGAATGTTTTCCCATCAGCTGTAAGGACAGAGGGAGGAAGAAGAAAATATCGTAAGGCTTCTGGAAGAAAGCTTCTGATGCTGGATATTGTTGAGGACTAATGGGAAGGGGATGGTTTTTTGGGCTTCACAGTTTAGTTGTGGTTCCAGCACTGCTGATCTCCACTCCATGCTGTACTGAGTGTGTGAAACACATTCCTAATGCTGCAGTTACAAAATGTTTAGTTGGAATTGCCAATCCCTTGATATTAGACAGGTGAAGTTAGACAAGTAACACCTTGGTGTTCATCTCTTGCCTCCTGCGTAGACCAAAAGCCCTAAAACTGAAGGAAATGTTGACACACTTGGTGTAGGGCCCTGGGGGAAACTAACTGCAGTGGAACTTTTTAAACAGAGCTCACTGGCTCCACGAGAAGTGTGAGCAAGGCAGCTGACACATCACCTCTCTCTGCAGCATATAGGTGTCTTTGTTCTCAGTTACTTTCTCTGCGTTGCAGCAAAACAAATGTTTTGGGTGAATTCTTCTGGCAGGGGAGCAGCTCCCTCACCCATTGCACTGTGCAGGGCTGCTGTTCAGCATCAAATCACTGAACTTCAGCACATTTTCTGTATAAAGAACAGACCATTTTTCCCTGATTGTCCCCTCTCATAGTAACAGAAGGGGGGGAGGAAAACTCAGAATGGAACATTGGCTTCAATCAAGATTTTATTATGTTATTTCAAAAAATAAAAAAGGACTCCTGTTTAGCTGTTCATTTTGGGGAAGACTTGATTTATGTAAACAGGTTCTGTCTTTGATGAGTTTTAAATTTCGTGTCAGCATGTATCATCATCTTCACAGAAAGTATTGTAAAGCATTGGCACAGGGCCTCCAGGGAGTCACCATCCTGGAAGCAGATGTGACACTTGGGGACATGATCTGGTGATGAATGTATCAGTGCTGGGTTAATATTTGGACTCTATGATCTTGGAAGACTTTTCCAGACTGAATAATTCTGTGACTCTATGATTTTTCTTCTGTCTCATTGAAGGGTGGCAGAGGAAAACATGTATAGCAAGAGGAAGGAAATAATTAAAAATACAAATGTTAGATACTCAGCAATTTGTATTTGTAAAGTTTTCCTAAAGCTCCTATGAAAATTCAGCCAGATTTGCTGTATATCTTTTAAGCTGCAAAACATTTTAAGTTGTTAAAGAGGTGCCTTTACAGCACCTGAGTTTCCAGCTCAGCAGCCAGTGTCAGGAGCACTTATCCCCACATGTACATTGCTGGCTCAGAAACCCAGAGTTTTAGGCCCTGCTGATGCATAAAAGTCTGTGTGTTTTAGAAAAGCACTCCAGCTCCAAGCGCAGAGCAGCAGGTGAAGCTGGAGGATGTCCTGCCACTGGCCTTCACCCGCCTGTGTGAACCCAAGGAAGCTTCTTACAGCCTGATCAAGAAATACGTGTCTCAGTATTACCCCAAACTCAAAGTAGATATAAGGTAAGTGCTGGAGTTGCTTTAGCAAGCAGATGATCGGGAAACTCGGCCTTCCTCTGGTTCTGTCTTATTTCACGATGACTCAATGTGGTACTTAAGCCAGGTGCTGCTCCGAGTTGCTGGGTCTGTGGGAAAGCTTGAGGAAAAGCTGTGCCTTTTCCTGCATCCCTCCACATCTCATTTTTGTTCCTGACACTACCAGCAGCGCTGCTGTGCACACCTTAACCCCACACCCACACCCATTACTGCCTGGATGTGAAGGCCTCTCCTTGAAGTCTCATCCCCCTTGGATCTGGATGCTCTAGCCAGCACATACATACAGTAGTCTTCAAGCTGACCTGTACAGAGCAAGTTGAGGCTTGAGAAGCAAAACTAGAAAAACCCTGCATGTCACCTCTAACAGGGTTTTGTCAGCTCCTTGTTTGCCTGTGAGCTGAGTGCTCACCATGTCCAAATGTGCTGCTCAAGCACATTTGGCCCTGGATCCTTGTCAGGGCCACATGCTCGGAGCTGCTGCCAGTGCCTTGACACTGAGCCTGCACTGCTGCTCAGCTCCCAGCGTGGTGCCATGTTCTGCCCAGGCAGTGAGCCTCGCTGACAGGTCTCCATTTACAGTGTCTGCATGTAGGCAGACACTCTAAGTGCTGCTCTGCTCACATGCTGCAAAGCGCTGTTTCTCTGTTTGTTTTTGGAGCTGTCAGTGTGTGTCAGTAAAGCTTTCTCCTCCTGTGTTTCAGACCCCAGCTGCTGAAGAACGCCCTGCAGAGAGCTGTAGAGAAGGGCCAGTTAGAGCAGATCACAGGGAAGGGAGCATCTGGGACATTTCAGGTCAGAGACTGGGTTCATCTTTGTTGATCACAAGCCTTGGAGGTCAGTTACTGCGCCATGTCCCCTTTCTTCAGCAGCCTGGCATGCTCACCACTTGTCCAGCTATGAAGCAGTAGGACCCTTGTTCTCCTCTTGGTCTCCATTTCAGGAGCAGACCCCTGTTCCCTTGCTGATTGTGCTGCACGAACTGCTCAGCTCTGACTCACCAGCACATTAGGGAGCTGGTGGGATAAATTTCCCTTTCCTTCCCTCACTGGAAGTGCAGCAGCTACCCCAGATGCCTGCAACATCTTTTACTCATGTGTGTGCCACGGAAGTCTCTTGGGTACATTTGGTCCGTGGGATGGAGGAAGATGTGATTTATTTTGCTTTCTTTCCTCCCCTGAGCAATAGGCCCTTAGATCGCCACATCCTTGCAATGTATTTGAGAGCTGGGGTGAGGTGTTGCTGATAAAGCCCCCCAGGCCAGCTGACTGACTAGGCCTGCCCTGCCACCTACAGCTGGGAGAGCAGCGTTCCCTGTGCAGTGTTTTAATATTAAACGTATCTGTGCTAATGCAGGAGCGCCGACCCACCTGGTGCAGAGGAGCTTGTCCTGACCTGGTTTGGGAGAATTTTGTCTTGATGCTTTTCTCTTCCTCCTTGGAAAATAGCTGAAGAAATCAGGGGAGAAGCCCCTGCTGGGTGGGACTCTGATGGAAGATGCTATCCTGTCTGCTATTGCGGCCATGAATGAACCGAAGACCTGCTCTACCACAGCGCTGAAGAAGTATATCCTGGAAAATTACCCAGGGACCAACTCCAACTTCCAGGGTAAAGTACTGGTTCATCTACTGCTTCTATTCTGCGTGCTGAGAGAGTTCTGCAGCTGCAGATGTACCTGTGCAGCACCTTTAAACTGCTCTGTTGAGCTTGCGGGGAGCGGCAGGTGCTCAGCTCTTTGTGCTGCAGAGATGCTCTGTGGTTTTAATTCCCATGAATCCCTTTCAAGCTGGGCAAAGGCCAGTTCCTGAGACAGAATGCATGATTCTCTTGTCTATAGCCAGGAAGGGTGAATAGTATTTAAGTACTTTATTGCTCTTAAATCACCAAATTGATTTCATCTCTCTCTGCTTTGAAAGGGACAGCTTGGCATCAATGCAACTCCTGTTGCTTTTTATTTAGAGAACTTGGGTAGTTTAACTTTCTAAAACCATTCATGAGCACCCCTCTTACTGATTTGTTTGAGGCCCTACTTTGCATCTGATTTTTAAAAGGTCAAACAAATAAAGAGAAAAACCAACTGTATTTTATTTGGAAGGGAGATTTGGCATGTCTTTGTTCCCAGGAGTGACACTAGTGTCTGGTTTGACTTTTGCAGAGGCTTTCAAGCAGATCTTCTGATGGCTTATTTGGATTATTTGGGCTGAGCCCTGATGCAGTTGGTTGATGCTGGAGGTCATTTGAGACAGGCTGAGCTCACAGTGGTCTCTGCTCAAACTTGAACGTAGATCAGTTTGTTCCTGTACTGTCACTGAGCTGGTGCCATTCCTCAGGAGCAGAGAGGAGATTGCTGATCCCACAGTCTTCACCTGGAGCTGGAGCACACCATCAGCACAGCTGTTTGGTGCAGGGTTACTCACACGCAGCACAGGTTCCAGGACTGAAGAAGGCCTGCTCCCAGGCCTTCTGCCAATTAGAAACCGATGTTGAGTGTGACTTCTTAATCTCAGGGCAGGGAAAAGAGGCTCCAGGCTTCCTAAGCCCTCACATGGTTTATTTTCAGGACCACTGGAAATGTCCCTGGTCCCTTAGGGCCTGTGTTGAGCCAGCCTCCAGTGCTTGTTGCTCCTGCAAGGGCGATAAGGAAATCTCAGCTTGCAATCTGTTGTTTTCTTTCTCCTTCCATCACATAAAAGGAATTCTGATGATCTGTTTTGTTCTGAGAGCAACTGGAGGAAGATGTGGTGAGATGAAAAAAGCAGGCGGGTGCACACTGCAGAGCCAGAGTTCTGTTCTCCTCCCCAGTTTATGCCTCATCGCAGAACTGGACTTGACTGGAGTCAAATCCTTTACGTGCTGTTATTGACCTTTGACACCCAGAGTAAAACCAGCCTTGTGGTTATAAAAACTTTGGAACATGCTTGAGAGCAAACCTTGTTTTTCCCTGGGAGGTCAATATATAAATGGTCCCTCTAATTCAAGCTGAAAATGGTTCTGAACTGACTAAACAACCCAAGCTCTTTGCCAGAGACAAAGGTCCCCTGTACTTGCGCAGTTTGAGTTTCAATTCTTACACAGTACACAATGGAATGGCTGAAATAAAAAGTTCATTTTGTTGTATTTTCTAGACCCTTTAAAAAACAAAACAAAAAGCAAACCACAGTATGGGGAAAGATGCAGCACATACAACATTAAGAACATGAGGAGATCAAAACCAGGGTAAAAGGCTTGTTTTAAAACACACTTTAGAGGACAGTCTGAGACCTGGGTTAAATTTGGACAGAGGTAGTTAGTTACAGGGTGCTGTCAAATGATTTATGAATAAGCATCCTATGACCATGATATGAGAAATGTGCACTGTTCTCAACTCCTTCCTTTGGAGAGTTTAAAGCCACTCTTGCCAGGTGCTCAGGAACAATATCTTGTATCTTGCATGAAAATTGACTGAGAGGATTTCCCATCCTGACTCCAGATCTGATTTCAGAGGGCACAGCAGAGAGGAAGATCAGACAAGAGGATAAAGATAGTAACACAACCTTACTCTGATTTTTTTTTCACAGTGCATCTACTGAAGAGAACGCTGCAGAAATGTGAGAAGAATGGCTGGATGGAGCAAATTTCTGGGAAGGGCTTCAGTGGAACCTTTCAGCTTTGCTTCCCTTATTATCCCAGGTAAAAAGCTTGTCTGTAAAATAATGTTCAGGAGTTTTGTACAGCTCAGGTATCAGAGCTGAAGTTCATGAGCCAACCTCCTATTTACAGAGAGGTTGTGGAGGGTTTAATCACTGGTGAACTGTCACATTGTCACCCATGCTCTGCATAATGGCATTACTTGGGTGAACAGAAAGCTGACTTCATTAGCAAGGGAAGCTTTTAAGGGCAATAGAAATACTGGGCTCGGTATTCTCAGGTGGTCTGTTGTGCTGCTTTTGTTGTAGGCTGGGCTATTCAAGTATTCTGTGCTAAAACCAATTCACTTGGGCAGGGAGTAGGGTGGGTTCTCCATGCCAGGGTGCTCCTAAGGAGCAGGACCCAGCTGTTCCTTCCTTAAGGGAGGATGACCTAGATTAGCTACTCTGAGTCCAAACCAGCCTTTCTTCTCCTGCTGTGAGCTGATACTGTGCTGGGCCAGGTGGAGCCCAGGGATGAGGTGTTGGTGTCCCAGAGAGAGCCAAATGGCAGCACAGTCATTGAGGTACCTGTTCCCCAGCTCCCTTTATTGCACACGAGTCCCCACAGCTTCAGCCATGCTTAGCTGCTGGAGTCTGATCCTGCTCCTTTGTTGTTTCTCTTCCTGGGTTGGCAGAGAAAGAGCAACAAGAGATAGAAATGGAGAAGGTACAGCTTAGGGCTGGTGCATTCCCAGGCTGCCATTGCAGAGACTAAATGATCTTGGTTTGGGACAGCAGCAATCACAGAATTCCTGGGGGTATTTCTGGATTAGGCTAAAGCTGTAATCTTAGGCGAAAGCTGCAGTGCCAGAGGAGAGCCCGGACTACCCAGGGCTTGCCTACCCTGGAGTTGTATCCTTAGAAGCAAATCACACTCTGACCAGACCCCTCTTGTAGCCCAGATGTGCTCTATCCAGAGAAGCAGCAGGATGAGGATTCTGAGGAATCTGATGAGGAAGAAGAGGAGGAATCTGAGGAGGAAGAAGAATCTGAAGAGGAAGAATCTGAGGAGGAAGAGCCACCACCAAAGAAGAGGTATGGCAACATGAGAGATGACTGGGCTCTTTTGGATGAAGTAAGTGTCTGTCACAGCTGTAGAGTGCTCAGGTGTGTCTCTGGATGTGGCCACCTATCCACAGGATTGTTGCTCGCAGGTGTTTGCAGAAGTTTCTAATTATTCCTTATTCCAGAGATACTGACCTCCTCCATTCCATAATTTCCTTCCTCTCTTCTCTAGATGAGAGAGAGCCTGTGTTTATTCTTTGTGTTGCCTGAGGCCTCTTGCTTTAGAAAGTGTGATGTTTCACATAAAACTTTTGGCATTTATTGCTTCCTGTAAAAAATTCTTCCTTCTTGCAGCTCTGTAGCCAGATATGAGACCTGCCTCACTCAGAATTTGGACTTAATATGAGTGTTGTTTGTTAAGTAATAAAATCCCATTTAGAGACGAGAGACAGTGCTTAGGGCTCAATTGTTCTGACAGCTGACTGATTCACTGTCATTACTTATATGTTTATTTGCCTAACAAAGGGGTTGGAAGCCTCTGCTGCCAGTTCTGTGGCAATTGGAAGTGCTCCATGTAGAGATACCAGAGGAGGTCTTGGTCTTTGGGATTTAGCTCATGGAATGTGCTGGCGAAGGACAGGGATGCCAAGATGTGCTTCATTTATGCAAATTGCTGACAGCAGCTCTGTTCTGGGTACCATTTGTGCCTCCACTGAGCTCCCGTGCTGTCTCTTCCTGACAGGATGCAGAAGAGACCACCCCCCAAATCCCGGAGCAGGGCCCCTCCAATGAAGCGAAGAGAGTCCAAACCCAAGCCAAGGAAAACCCCCACTGCCCGCCGGGGCAAAGCAAAGCCCCCTCCCAAGGTCAAAACCCCTGCTAAAAAAGCCAAACCAGCAGCCCCAGCCATCAAGAAAGCCTCTGGTGGAAGCTCTTCCAAGAAACCAGCAGCCAGTGGGAGGAAAGAAGTGAAACCCTCTGCCAAGGGCAAATCCACCATGAGGAAATCTCTCCGGGCAAAAAAGTAAAATGTTTCCAGTGTCAGGGAATCCCATGGTCAAATCCACAGTTTTGTTTTATAAGTCAACATGCATTTGTATTTTAGTTCTGATGCTTAAACACTTCTTTAATTTTTTTTTTTTTATTTCTTTTCTTGAATGATGCGGAAAAGCTGAAAACTAAATCAAACCGACCCAAGCATTCATTAGATCTCGATGCTGTGCCTCGTACCTGCCCCTCCCCTGGAACAAGTAATCTTTATTTTCTGCAGTAATTTTAGGACTTTTCCAGGATGTCTCTAATCTGTACATTTTTGGTGTTCCATGTGGGCTTCGAGGGGGGAGGGTTGGCTTTTAAAACAATTCTTCAAAGAAAATCTTTATATCTTTAGACAGCAGGAACTGGATGATCGGGGGAACGTGATTCTTTAATGAGAAGGTGCCGTGGCAGAGGAGGCCTCCCTAAATCCCTGCATGTCGAGGTCCTTGGCACTTCCCTGAGGGAGCCGTGTACATACAGCACTTGCACTGAGCCCCGAGGTGCTGCTTCCCTCAGCCACAGGCCCAGGGGTGGCTGCTGAGTCAGATCCTCAGTGTTTCCTGAGGGTCTGGTGCCAGAGGGGCTCCAAAAGGAGCAGCTCTCGGTTAGGCGGGTGATTTGAATTAGTGTTTCCACACCACATCTGTTACCTTAAAACCGAAATATATCAAAGTCTTCTTGAATCCAACTTTCAAATGTTTTTAAGAGATGAAAAGCCTGAGTTTGTCACCTCTTGTTTACCCTTTTTTAAAGAGAAGTTGGAAAGCTATACAATTGCTAATGTAGAGATGTTGATAAGTGAAGAACATGCGGTTTGCTAAAATAAAATGAAACTAGATTCCAGGCCTGCCTTCTGTGTCTGTTCTCTCCTTGCCCCAGCTTCTCCTTCTCGAAAGATAGAGAGGAGGAAATACAGTCACCACGGATTGCTGCAGAAGCTGATCTTTGTTCAAAGCCAGCAGGACTTAGCCTGAGAAACTGCCAAGCTCTGTAGTTGGACCAGCTCCTGAACATTTTCTTCCTTGGTTTCTCTGGAGACAAAGGTGAGTGAGAAGAAAAGCTCTGTTGGAACCTCTTGCTGGCCCTCTTCTCCCCTTGTCAGTGATCAGTGAGGACAAAAAAAAAAAAACCAGCTGAAACCTTCTCCCCCAACCCTGCTCAACAGAGCAGCACCTGCCTTCAGAGCACATCTCACCATGGCCCCACTCTACTATGCCTGGGGCAGTGATGCCAATGGAATCTGACAGTCTCCAATGTGCTGCTGCAAACAGCTGTGAGGAGGAGGATTACACAGAAGGGGAGAAAACAGCTTCCTTGAATTTATTCTTTTCAGCTACTGTCTCAGTGTGCTACCTCTAACTGGGAGTTGAAAAATTCCTATAGAAATGGCCTAAATTGTTCCCAACCCTGTAAGAAGGTTAAAAACAGCAGGTTAAAAATCACAGCTGATGGGAAACAGAGTGAAAGCTCTGATCAAAGAGTGATCCACAGGGATATAAAGCAATTAGAAACATTAGTTAATGCCTTGTACTGAAGCATGGGGTTTGTTGGCATTGTGGTTAGATGAATTGGAGAAACTTCTCAGTGCTAACGTATTTATGGGGGCAAGGAGTCTTCACCCAGGTGCTGGGTATTTTTCAACCTCCCTCTTCCCAATGGCATCCTCACATCAAGAGTCTCATGAGTGTTTGTTGAAACACTGCTCTGGATGACAGATTTCTCACATCCAAGCAAAAGCACATTGAATTAAGAGTTGTCCCAAAACCTTGGTCATCATCAGACTCTGGCTGTGGTTTGAAGTGATTTCTGCAGACCAAGGCAAAAAGAAGTCACAGGTGGTTGTATTTTATCCAAAGGAGTGATCCTTTCTTCCTAGGAGCAGTGACTGGGATTGAGTGGGAAAGTCTTCGTTGCCAGCAGAGCAAATGCCTTCTGGGGGGTTTGTGCCGGCTCTGCCACTCACTCCTCCCCAGTCTCTGCTTCCTGGCCAGATGGGGCTCCATTATGTTGTTTCTTCAGCCCCATCTGTCCTATTTTTTTCCTTTTTTTCCATGGTTTCTCCACTATCGATTATTGGGTGGCTCTGCCATTGCAGCTCATGGTGTCTGGAAGCAGGTGGTGCTGGCAGTGACCCAAGGATTTTTGGATGCAGCACTGAGGGTTAGACCCCATCTCCTCCCCAAACTACTGCTTTCCCATTCCAGGAGGCAAGCTGGTTCATCCCTGGGATTGAGGGCAGCTTCTTTCGGCTGGACCAGAGGGTGTCAAGGGAGGCTCTGGGTTACGTGGTTGGTCTGCAGTGAGGCCAGAGCCACCCCTCTTCATTTTGTTGTTTTTGTTTGTTTGTTTTTTCATCAGCAAAAGCAGGCAGCAGTGGACAGAACTCCACAGGGAATGTAGAAATTGGGGTGAAAAGGGTCTGATCATCAGGGCAGGGGGTGGCGAGCAAGCAACCACGTGTGTACGTGTCAGGGTTAGAAATCGCTGCTCCGCTGGGCACGCGGGAGGAAACGGGAAAAGACGCAGAGAAAATCAGTTGCCGCCGCGTTTTCCAAAATCCCGAGCGAGCGTTCCTGCTCGCCGTCGCTTCCAAGAAACAGAGAGAACCGAGGAGGAAAATTGCGGTGATTCATCGCGGGCAGATCGGAGGCAGGAAATGGGAGTTTGCTGCCTGCCCCGTGCCCGGCGTGGGCTCCGTGGGCTCGGGCTCGCCGGGGCCTGACTGGCGGCGAGGGCCTGATACCCTCGGGTCGAACATCCCTGCGCCGCGGCCGGAGCTGCCGAAGGAGCTGCCGGAGAAGGAAAAACAACCGGCGGAGGCCGAGAGCCGAAGCAGCGGGAAATTTTCACCTGCGTTTCTCCGGAGCCATCCAAGCGAGAGCTGCCCGTGAGCTGGGGGGGTCCAGCGGGATGGGGATCCCAGGGGATGCTTGGTGCCTAGTGTCACACATCACCTAAATTTGGGGGGGGGTCAGCATATCTCCCTTGGGGACCCCCAGGGTGGCCGGTGGGCTGGGGGCTCCATTGTGAAATGAAGCGTGAGGAAAGGGGGGCGGGGCTTG
>VWZU01017783.1:0-23753 GCA_013397095.1 Sterrhoptilus dennistouni
GAGTCCCATCTCTTTATTCCTGCATCATTGCTTTGGTTCTGCTCTTTAGGCTGCAAGAACCCCAGTGTTGCAGTGGTGCCAGGGCTGGCCAGGGCTAGCAGCACACAGGCAACCACGGCACAGGAGCACCAAGTACCCAGTTTTCCACTGGATCCCAGAGGAAGACTGGATCCATCTCACTACCACTTGACTTTTTCCTACAGGATCTTCTCTACTCCAATAGAACCACATCTCTTACTCCAGGAGGATTAATTTGGACTGCTTCCAACACCCTGACCAACAGAGTGTCAGGTCGTATCTCTGACTCTGTCAGGGTTTTCTAGGAAGTTTGTTTGCTTGCTTGGTTGCTTGTTTTTTCGTACTACTACATTTGTATTTTTAATATTCCTAGTGAAAAACCTGTTATTCCTATTCCCGTATCTTTGCCTGAAAGCCCCAAATTGAAAAAATTATAATAATTTGTAGGGAGGGGGCTTACATTCTCCATTCCAAGGGGAGCTCTGGCTTTCCCTGGCAGACACCTGTATTTCTAAACCAAGACACCTATCATCATGCACTGATTGTCTCAGTCTGTCTCACTGTGACCCTGAGTCTGGTCCAGTCCAGGGAGCATGGCAAAAATAGAGGTATGAGAACAATGGAGTTGCCTGAAAAACAAAGAACTTCAATAGTGAAAATAACAAACACATAAACTGCCCAATCTGAGGGGCAAAATCCAAAGACCAAGGGAACATAACAATATGTAAGGTTATTCTGAGGGCAGGGGTCCAATCCCGAATGCGGAACAGGAACATGACCTT
Source organism: Sterrhoptilus dennistouni (assembly GCA_013397095.1). Classification (NCBI taxonomy): domain Eukaryota; kingdom Metazoa; phylum Chordata; class Aves; order Passeriformes; family Zosteropidae; genus Sterrhoptilus; species Sterrhoptilus dennistouni. Next base: position 801 of record VWZU01017783.1, read on the forward strand.
ATATGTGACAGGTCCTGAACCAACTGAGAACAAGAACCAGAATCATGGCCTATTATGGGATAATTCCATTAACATACCAGCTCTCATGTCTACACTCTTCTCACCATAACCTGACTAGGTATTTCCCTTTCAGGATCCCACTTCCCATGGCCTCAGCTTGAAACCTTCTTGCATATGCCACTGAGACTAAACCACTACTCATCCCAGCTAAGTTAGTTCCCACAACTGATCTGTCAAAACCATCAATATTCATTCAATATAATGTCTAAATAAAAAAGTGCATGAAAACATTTTTGTAAGATGGATGTTAGTTTCCCTTTTTTTTTAATGTGTCAGCCTTTACTTGTACATGCATAATGCTAATTATAGTGTTAATTAGTCATTAATAACAGTGCTTGTTGTTAGTGATTAATTTTTTTCAAAATAATGGTCAATGTTACCGGAATAAAATTATTACCCTGGCCTGCATTAGGAGGAGTGTTGCCAGCAGATCCAGGGAAGTGATCCTTCCCCTCTGCTGAGAACTCATGGAAGTCATCTGGAGTGCTGGCTACAGTACTGGGCTCCCCACTACAAAGAGGTGTGGAGCTGCTGCAGAGAGGGTCTGCTTTGTAGGCTCTCCTGCCAATAGGGGAGTTGTGGATTTAGGCTCATTTAATCTTGAATATTATTTAAGTGCATGTTTTTCAGAAAGAGATGCAGTAAGGATTTCCCCATTAAAAGATATTTACTGGGGTTGGTTTCTTTTTTAATATTTTGTTTGTTTGTTTGCCTTGCACTGAAAGCCACTGTTTCTTTACACAGTTTTTTACTGTATGCTCATAATAATTGCATACATGTAACTGAATTTTATAATGCAAACCACAGATAAAGAGAACGGTTAATAAGAAAATGCCAGTAATTAATCTGCTAACATACATAAAATATACATTATGTATTTTTCCTTCTCAAACCTCTTGCCATAGATTATTGTCATAATTTTTTGAAAATGTGAACCAAAATATGCAGGGTTTACAGGAAAGAATTCTTATTGGTCTAATTGGAGAAATGAAGCAAGGATTTTTCAACCTAGGCTGTTGCTAAATATTATCTCGTTTTAAAATTCTCTCTTTTCCTTAATTGTCTTATCGACTGCCATTTAAAATCCACAGAAAGTATAAATAGGACAAATGAGATATGCAAGGTTTCATTTGTGTACTTACTTTTAATTGTTATGCAGTTCTGTTTTGCTATTAATTGATTAAAGATAATACTTTGAATGCCTCAAATAATGCAGTAAGAGTATAAAAGGTTTAGCTAATATTTATTCTGTATCCTTTACTGCACAGTCAGGTAGGTTGGAAATAGTTGTTTGGAATTTTTTTTAGTTTAAACTGGAATAGATACTGCTTAAATATGAAGTGTTGGTTTATGTAACATGTAATATGTTGGAAATCTCCCACTTGAATGGTGTCATTTTGATAAATTCAGGAGTTGCAAAAATACACAATTTCCAGTTAATAAATGTTATTACTTTGGTAAAAATGGTCCTGAGATGCTGATATTTGTATTAAGATTTGTATTAAGATACCTCTGTGTGTGTGTGGCTGTAGTGTAAGTAGTTTCTTATTTTTCCATGGCAAAAGGGTTGGTTCTTTGCAGTGATAGCTCAGCTGAGAGAGATGAACTCAGAGACTGCAGGGTAGCTTATCTCATCTCCCTACCTGCCCTCTGTGTCCAGACTATTCTGGATTTGTATAATTGTAACTGCAAGTCACCACAACACTTAAAACACTAAGTTTATTTCTAGTTCAAAGAGTTCATAATATATATTAAAGAGAGAATTTGTTAGTACAACAGAGGAGAAATTATATAGAATAAAGCCTTCATGTGAAATATAGAATTTGGAAAGGGAATATGTTTTTTGATATTCCAGAAACTATCAAACACAAGGCATTAGGAAAGGTCTGAGAGAGTTAAAATTAGAGTAAAATTGCTGAAGGATTAAAAGAAATAAGGAGATAAGCTCCACCTAGACCTGATGGTACCCCTGGACTCTTGTATAAACTGTTTAATTCCTTGGCTTTCCAGCAATTATTCCAGATAGTCTGAAAATAGAGTGATGTTAGTTACTTGTGTTCATATGTGTTAGGAGTCAATGGCACTCAAATATCCTAAGGCTTTCTGAAACTTGGTCTTTTAAGAATATTTGGAGTAAATTGTATTCAGCTACCGAAATTTTTATGAAACAGAATTTTGAGGGGTTAATGCTAAATTTTAAAATTATTTTTGCACATTGTGTGAAGAATTAGCAGGTGTCTGTTTTGTGGAACAAAGGTGTTTAGAGAACCCCTGGTTTACAGTGGACAGAGGAATGCTAGACATTTACATAGATAAATGATGCTTGTGATCTCTCCCCAAGGAGTTTAAAATCTCATTTTGGCAGCAACAAGATGAAAAATATTAAATACTAGTAGAGATTACTAGATAAAACTATTAAAATTTACAGTTAAGAAGGAAATTAAACATTTAATTGCTAATGCAGGCTGCACCGAAAAAAATTTGTTTGAGAGATTAAATGAGATCACACAATAAACACATAAATGGTCTTGGTGAGCATCTAGTTGCATTTCTGCTTTTCTAGATTTTTCCTTTTTCACCTGAACATTTTCTCTGATTTCTTGAGCTTCGAGGGAATACAGTATTAAATATATAGATTTGCTCAACATCTTACCCTAATATAAAACCAGAGTGTACTATATAATTAGCCCTGCTGGTTACAAATGTTGTTTTTAAAACGTCATTAGCACCTCACAGTGATCAGAACACAAAATATCTAATTATTTCAAATGTAAAGAGCAGGGCAAATTACTATGTTTGAATATCGTATGAAACATTCTCATGTGAATTTTTACATGCATATATATGTACGTATGCACGAGTTTGCATCAATTTATACATGTACAGATATTTTATAGACTAAAGAGGGAGATTTCACACCTCGAAGATGGAAAACTATAAAATTAAGGTAATTTAGATAACCATAACTCAAACCCTTCCACTGCACAATTTAAAGGTAGAGACAGTGTAACCTCAGCTGACTTCTATTACAAGTTTTTTAAGTGCATGCCTTTTTCTCCTCATGTACACTTATGTCAAAAAAATGAGCTTACAGCTTTGTGTAATGCCTTGATTGCTCTACCAATAACTAGAAGAGTTGCAAACGAACAGTAGCAAGAGATTGAACAATTAGTGGAAACTGGTGTATGAGAATAAAAGGGAGCACAAGGGCAAGCAGAACTTGGCCAAAGATCAAACACAATTGCTGAGTTTCTTCACTAATTGGTACCTGCTGATCTGAGTACTTACCTACTGTACTTTTGAAGACTATATCTTTAGTTCGATTTCAAGTATCGTTCAAGAGGACTTTACAGAGCTGTTAATTTTCCTCCTTCTTTTTCTTTTGTCTCTTTGCAGAGCTAAGATCTTAATAGTTCATGAGAGCAATTTTAGATCAAAATGGTCAATAATTGATAATAAAGTATTGCAAGAATCACCTAGTAATTTGACTAACCAAAAATCTGCCACCAGGTGTACTGTCTGTTTTTCAAAAGTAGCATAAACCCTGGCTACAAGCTCCCCTCAAATTATGCATATGAACACCCAGAGGATTTTGCATTCTCCACTTAGGTACAAAGAAGGAATTTTCTCTGGCTCTTATCAACTTTTTAAAAAATAAATTAAAACTGATGTAATTGGTTTTTCTCTTAGACATCTGGCTCACGCTGAGTAGCTAATCTTACTCTTCATTGTGCTCTCTTAACGTTAAGCACCTTGCACTGTTCACAGTTTAGAATTTCCAGGTTTTATCATTCTTTGCTGCATCTTGTCAGCAAACTCAGGTGTTTGTCTAGAACAATTTGTACATGAGAGAGTTCTCATGTTCATTCACACAGGCACACACAAGGATGCTACAGGGAATGTCAGGGGAGAAGGTTTGGGCTTGTTTTTTTCTGGAAACTTTCTGCTCATCTCAACAGAAAACTAATGCAAGTAGTTTTTCAAAGAGTTATTTCAAAGAGATAGATATTTTCAATACATTCATATTAGTGAAGACCCCTAGTTTTACAACAACAATTACCCAAAAGTACCTGTTTAACCTGTCTTTACCCAAGTAGCACTCTATATGCATGATTAGGAGGGGAAAAGAGAAGTCTGTTTCTATTGCTGTATATATTGTTACAGAATCTCACAGAAATCATTTTCATTTCCTGTTAAAATATAATTTCTCAATGAATTAGTTTTATTCTGATTTTGAGCAGATCATGATGACCTCTGTCCAGAACAAATGTTTAGCCAGGATAAACCCTCAGCCTTGAGCAAATATGAGTTCTAGAGACCCTAATAAGCTCTCATCTATCAAAGGCATGTCTTTACTGCAGGTTACATCATTCTGTAAGCTTTAAACATGTCACACCCAAATAATGGAAAAAAAAAAAAAATGGAACTCTGTGCAAAGTAGTAAGTTCACAAGGAAGACAAGACCTAAAGTGCCAAAGACTAGGACTGAAAAAGTAATTCAAGATGGATGTCTCAAATTTTTCTTTAAAGAGAACTTTCTGGTGCCAGATTAAATAGAGGGAACTCATACAACTTGTAATTGCATATTGTTAATATTAGATTGTTACATACATACTTAATTTTATTTTTTTTTAAAGCCTAGCAATAGATGTAAGTCAATATGCTGTTCTTACAGCAGCACTGAATCTTCATCTTACCTGCACCAACTGTATCAACAATATGTGTGTTTTCTATGCTGGTACATGAGCATTATACACCACTAATAGAGAAAACAGACCAGAATAGGGTGGTAAGTCACAGTAACACTGCAAAAAGCAATCCTGCCGTGTTTACCAAAGAGAGATTGGTGTGAAATCAGAACATACATAGGTGTACTGCTAAGTTTTCAAAAGTCTTGATTCCTGTTGTGGGTATGAAGATACTTATGCATATGTGCATGCATATGTACCTGAGTCCATATGTGGATTTATAACAGAGAATTTGGGGTAAAAAAATATACTCTGCAATTGTCTGCTTCTCACCAGCACTGCAATGCTACTGTGCTGTAGCAAATTGAGCAGATCGAATGAGGTGGTTTGGAAGCTCCCACTAGGCCATTGTGATGGATCACAGCTCGACAAATAATGAATAATGTAAAAGGTCCAACATGTTGACATGGTACTTAATTACACTGTTAATGCAACAATGATACAGAAATTTCAGAAGGGAAATACAGACATATCTGAAACAGTGTGATGTTTATCTAATTCCATATTGCAAAATGTCGAAGACTGAATAACAATCTGAGTGTGATTTACAAATAGTAAAAGCAAAGAATGGCACACACTGTTGAAAAGATAAGGGAAAATGGTAAAGATAAGCATGATAATGTTTTTGACAGAACGTTAACAAAAAAGCACTGAGACCATGGTATGATTATCTCAGTGCTGTCTTCTTAATCACTCTCAATCTGCTGTTGAACAACCTGGGTAAATTGGCATACATAAGAATTAAAAAAAAAAAAAAAAATAAATCATGACTACAGCTTGGCATTAATTAAGAATGATTTTTGAGGTGACATTAATAGTATATGAGGCGGACACATCCTTTTTCAAACCTGAAGTTCTCCACGAAGTTTCCAGTATATTTTCAATGAGCATAGAATATATTTTGCCACCTAAACTTTAGGAACTGACCTTAATACCTGCTGGGGATGTCAGACCACACACATCTGTATTATAAATTAAATATGAAGAAAGGTGGTTCTTAAAAGAGCAGCAGTTAATGATCGCTGAAAGGAATATAGGAATATATTTCACTATAGAAAATAATCTCCTGCTAACCTCTCTAATCTATTGAGTGTTTTAGTAAAGCTCCAGAATCAAGAGTAAGCTCCCCTCCATACATACAAACGTCACTGCATTCATGGCACAAGTAAAAGAGGTGATTTTTTTTCCCTTTAAGAGACAAGGTTAAACAGTTTTGTTTGAACTCTAGTTCAAATTATGCCACCACTATGGTCATCCTGATATCCATCAGTAATGACAAATGTAAATACACATATTACCCCTTGTGTTAGTTCTACCTGTGAAAATTTATTTTCATTTAATTGAAAAATTGTAAAAAATTATGTAGCTCATTTGTAGCTATTTGTTTTATAGACTCTCAAAACCAATTTATTAAGTAGTTTCTTCTATAATGCAGATATCTGATGTTCTAATTCCTATATCAAAACAAAGATATTTTGAAAAGGAAAAAAATATTTTTTGATTTCTGCTTGAGCTCAAGCCAAGTTTCTAGCATAAATCCCTTGTGTATTGTCAACTTGGATTTTAAAGTCCAGATTGTGCCAGTTTTCACTGGAAGTGTTTATGAAAGACTTGGCATTTCAGTACCTACGTGATCAGCATACTTGATAGTTTACTTCTCTGCAACACCCACATTAGATATTGTGATATTTAACTGATCATTGTTCTTAGGTAAATAGGATATTATGGGGGACGAAAAGAAGCCTTCAAGAAGTAAATAATTAAATACATTACAATAGACTAAAAGGAAAGTTTCAGTGGAAATAGGCAACTCAGAATTAAAACTTTTTGCTTATTTTTTATTTTTCTTTTTAACTAAAAAATGTAATTTGGGTATAAAAAAAAGCTGGAGAAATGAAGGCAAATAAAAGACTGAAAGAAAAAGCAAAAGTAATGTATAATAACAAGGGAGATGATTTAGAAAGACAAGGCAATCTGTGGAGTTGGGTTAATGATAGACAGGGAAGATGAAAAGAAAATTAAATGGATTAAATGTCATAAACCCATTAATTTCAGGAGAGAAAGATAAAATGAAGACCATGGAGAAATGAGGGTGAAGAAATATTTTCTGTAGCAAACCCATGAACTCTCAAGGGAGACAGCTTAAAGAAGGGCTAAAGAATCAATGCATTTTCAGTGTAACGGTGTGAGTGAGGGAACACTTCTGAAGCACAGTGTAGGAATTTACAGGCCAAACATCTATCAATAGGAATGAGTTCCTGAATATACTACCCCAAGACTAGATTAACTCTTAAAAACTTATATTGTGATCTGTGTTACCTGATTGACAAAAAAATGTTAATAGAGTTTTCAAAATATGGAAATGGAGTTATGTATGTAATAAAGAATGTTATATATTAGGCTACATTAACATGGTGTAAGAATTAGATCCATGACTATTAAAATAGTAGTAACAACCTTTTTTTTTTTTTTGCCTTCACTGTCCCAAACTCTTTACCTTCTTGACATCATAGGTAACCAGCTTTCCCCAGAGGCACAAACTGATCTATGATCTATTCTGCTTCTGGGCCTCTGACTGGTCACACCATTTACTTCTGACCACAAGATCCATGTTCGAGAACTCACTATGTGAACTGAACTCTGGCAGAGTGTCTCATGCACCATGGACGTTTTCTTCCTGATATGCATTTAGGTGCTTGCATGGAGTAGCCACTGGGATTTTCAGCAATATGGTTAACTACAAGTGATGGATAGAGTCTTATTCCTCAAATCTTTACCTTAAAAGTAGCTTGACCTGACTGAAATCATGCTGGTTTGTGTAAGCCTTTACGGGCCACAGGAACTGAAAGTGGCTTAGCTGACGCTGTGCATCCATTTCAGCAATCTTTCTATGACAGAGTAGGTCCATACTGTTAATTTGTTTTGCTCTCTATTTCTGTCAAAGCTCTTGCTCTTTGCATCACTTCTGCCTCATTCACACTTGTTGACTATAGGGATTCCTTCTGGAAAAAATTACCTTTCTCCCAGAGGATGCCTTGGAAGTGTTAGGAGGTTGTTGGCACCAGGACCTACATCAGACTGACAGGATGGATACTGTTGTGGTTTAAAAGCAAAATTAATGAGAATCTCCAAGTCAGAGATATAATTTAATAAGAAGAAAGGTAAAAAGGTAAAAATAAAATAAAATAAAATAAATGCAATAACACAAAGGATCACTGACAGAGTCAGAATACAACCTGAGCAGGATGGGGGAAGCAGTTCAGGTGAGGTGCTCTTCCTGAAGCAGTGATCCTGTAGAAAGGTCTGGGAGCTCTGGTCCTCTGGGAATCCAGTGGGTAAGTGCTGCTTGCACTGTCCCACATACCAGCTTATATCCAGGTGAGAATGCTTGGCTCTTTCCCCTGGGCAGAGCATCTCACAATAGGATGAGGAGTTGTGAAGTGGGTTCTTGATGGCCCATTAAACAGAGATAACCCCTGGAGGAAGTTACCTGTGAGTCATGGGCCAGGCGTTGATGGGCCATTAGCAGAAGACACTCTTGGGAAAACACTAGCCCACCTGGTTTCAAAAGTTCATGAAGATGGTGATAGAATAAATACTTTGTGTACATCTTACACTGCAACCCAGGACAGATACTCATTGAAATAAACTCAGGCCCAACACTAGATCAGCAAGCTATGCACTTTCAAAAACCCTTATCCCACACCTCATGCAATAAAGATTACTGTAATTCCATGGAAATCCAACTGGCTGTCACATAGCTTTCTTCTTTTTTCATAACAAATTTTATAATTTTCTACTTTTTTGGCTGAGCAGAAGCCTGCAAACAATCACTCTAATGCTGACAGGAGTTACACATGGGTGCTAAAGCAGACCAGAGCCATGGAAACTCTCTGGGTCCCCTTCAATCCTGGAATAGCTGAAGGAGGAAGGCACATCTGGAGATTGCCTGGTCTAATGTCCTGCTCAGAGCAGAGGTAGACAGAGCACCTTGCCCAAAACTTTGTCTATCCTTGGAGACTCCACAATGTCTCTGGGCAACTATTCTAGTATTTGACTGCCCTTGCATGGATAAAATTCTCTTTGTTCTGCTCCGAAACAATCAGTCCCAAATGTCACAGCCTCCCCTCATATATCAGACGCACCAACACCCTCTATCATCCTAGTTGCTCTTCCCTGGATTTTCTCCATCTGTATCCCCATTCACCTCTTGCAGTCCTACACCTGTAGAGCTGCATCCCCCCTCTTGGGAACTCAGCTGAGACAAGGTCTCTGTTGGGCTGGGTGGCTGGAGGAGCAGGAGGAGTTGCTGTTCCAAGAAGTGCCCCAAGACTACTGTGCACACAGATAGTCCTCAGCAGTCCTGGCTGCTGCTGGAGCCTGCCAGCAGTCATGGCCCTCTGTCACAGCTCTCCCAACCGAAGCAGGTCTGAAGGTCTTTAAGAACTTGGAGGTCTTTTAGAAAAATGAGAGTCCTCTGCAAAGCCCAGAATTTGTTCCCAGGAGGTCCAGAAAAGGGGCTCAGAGACTGAAGCACATGTAGCAGTTGCTGTGGTCTGCCTTTGGTAACTGCACTATTCTCTAGCACGCTGCAGAGAAGGTGTGGGCACTCACAGCAGCTCTTCAGCCAATTCTGCATGCTTGAGTATTTCCTCATTATGCATGTGCCTGTGTTTTACTCTCCTAGAACTCTACTCATGTATTATGTATAACTGAATATTCATTGGACCAAAAACCACAGCCTCTGTAACTACTGTTAAGGGTACATGGCTGCTGCAACGATAATTTATCTGCAGTAGGACTAGGGAGAGGGACACAGCTACATCAGCCTCAGGCTGCCAGCGGAGAACTAAACTCAGGTTTCTCTGACTAAAATGCTCTTTATCTGCTGCTCCTACATGATTTTTCTGTAACCAGATGGAATTCCCCCATTCTGGAAATTCTAAGTTTCCTTGTGGCGAGTCAAGATAGAAACTTTCAGCTGCCAATTTCTCGTAGGCATGTTCTCTCTTCATGGGGCTTTTTTTGACAATTTGTACTTAAATGTTGAAGATTGGCTGTGAAAGAGGAAAGAGATAAATAGGAACAAATATTGATAGAATAATAGCATGAAGTACTGTGTATCATCCTCCAAAGTGAAAAGGTACTAAGGGTTCCAAATTACGTAGATAAGGCAGTTATAAAGAGATTCCATATTTTTTGTTAACTGACACTAAACACCCTTTTCTTTCAATGTACTGTTACATACATTTTCCTTTTTCTTTTTGCAATTTGTTTTTTCCTGAAGAATTTCAGAAGAGGTAAGTAAAATGAGGAAAAAAGGAGTTTTATTGTATATTCCTATTGTATTCTAGATTTGCTTCTCTCATGTATGAAAAACACCTTATGGAATAAATGTATTGAAAACTCTACATCTCAAATGTGCCTTTTCCATTATTGCATTCTCTAAGTAATCCTGTAAAATAAGTGGACATCATATAATTTTAACAGAAAAGAAAATGCAAATAATCACTTCAAGGCTGTGTTCAGCTCACATTGGCAAAAATGGAACAAAGCTGGGGCTAAAGATTAGAACGTGTATTACAATTTCAGGCTTGTGAGTATAGACAACAAGTTTGACTGTTTAAGACTAGAGTTCAAGTGCCATCGTCTTACTGAGAACTGGTTTCACTGTACAGTTAATTTCATGAGTTTGAAAGCTGAAACAAATAAGAATAATGACATCTATGTCTAAAAAGACTTCATTGTAATAAGAATGAATACTAGAAGTTACAGGCAGAATTTAGAGACCCTTCATCCTTTGACAAAATTCCACAACTGATTTTATTTTCTCCTTTGTATAGTTAGTGTATTAGACTCCTAATTAAAAGGATCTAATTTTGACTTTCAGGATATATCTCATTATTTTCCCTTGAAGTCAACCAGGCTTTGAGCTTGACCAAAGCATTTAGTAGTTTATTGTTTAGGGACATATGTGGCATTATAAAAAAAAAACAAAACCAAACCAAACCAAAAACAAAAAACAAAACAAAACAAAACAAAACAAAAACAAAACAAAACAAAACAAAAAACACCCACACACAAAAAAACCCACAGAAATTTGTTTTTTTAAAAAAATAAATCCCTGTGCTGCTACCATATGTAGTATTATAGACACAATAGAATTTTTATTACTTGGAGTAGTATAAAGCAAATAGAATTAAAATAGTCTTTTTGTGTAGCTTTTGAACACTACGTTACACTCAAGAACATCAGAATATACAACCAATTTTATCGTAAATGTGTGTAGATAAGGTGAGACTTTACTGGTACACTAAAAATAGTAACTTTGGGACTGAGGAAATGCACTAAATGTAAAACACCCATCTTCTTTGCCTTTTTCAGCCTTGTGCTGTGAGTTTTTTCTCGTGACTTTGCTACTGGGTGGAGTTACCATTGTCAGCTTTACTGCCTGCTGCTCTCAGGTCTGTTCATAAAGAGGCTCTTGTGAAAATTTCTGAACTTTCTCACTATATTTACATTGTTTTTAATAAATAGTACATCTTGGCTGAGCTTTATGTTTTTCTGTCTCCCTACTTACTATAGGGAGCCCTCAAAATTCCCCAGGAAGGCACTTCCAGTTTTTCATCCATATTCCACACAACTGTTTCTCTGGCAGACACAATGGGTAAAGAATACCCAAAGATTCAGATGCAATCTGTGAGTCAGCCTAAGTTGACAAAAAAACGTTGTGAACACTGCATTAAACAGAGGGGCTTTGGATGATATGCAAAGGTTAATTTTACTCAGAATATCTTTTAATTCCTCCAGTTTCCACTAGAGGTGGTAGATCTTAGGCCGTGGCCAAGCAGTAAAGGTTTTTTCCCTTATACGTATGTTATTTCATACATACAGTTATTTTGAAAACCAGCATCTCTAAGCTTTAAGTGTTGTCTTAATGTAAATATGTTGAAAGGCCATGGGAAATACATGTCTTCAAAAGCAACTTTTTTTCTCCAGTATTTACCTCCAAAGGACATGTCCTCAGATGTACATATTGTTCTCATTGAGCAGCTATGACAGTTTGCTCCACTGGAGCCTCTGCATTCAGGTAAGTAAGTATTCCTTCTTGTCTTCCTTGAAGCTTCTGAATGTCGAAACATTAGTTTCGGGTTCATTTTTATTGGCACAAAACTAGAAGTGGTGTAATCACCTCTTGTGGGTGCAGATCTTCTTTTTCTTTATTAGCATAGTATTTTGAACACTCTTCCCAGTCATGTCTAAAGAATTTTCCCTCTTGATCAATTAACAGTAATAAGTATTGCAGCAGATACATGCTGCTTTTAAGAAAATAATAGATATTTCAATTATACAGACACTGTTACAGATATTTTACTTAATCAAAATGCCACTTTTTGCTTGTCTGTAAACAAATGATTCAGAAGAATAGCTCCGACTTCTTTTTTAACTTAAAAACACAGCTGATATTTTTATTCTAAAGAAGGCAATCTTTCCACATCTTCATCTTTTATGGCTTTCTTTTTAATGTTAGAGACATTTTAGAATAACTATGACCTACTTTGTTGTCTTTGTGGTAGCTGTAGCTTTGCGAATCATAATGACGTGAAGCTAATAATTTTTGCCAATCTTTAATTTTCCAACTTGCCTACACTGTAACCCTTTAAGATTTCTTTCCCTTTAAAGTTTAAGGTTGGGGAGCTCAAGCTGTGCTGTTGTTCCAATATAATTTGTTACAAGTATGAACTTGTAACTTTAAAATTCCTTCTGTCTCCTCTTAATCTCTGAACAACATTTAATCTAAAGATTCCTGCTGACAGAGCAGTGGTTACATGCTATCCTGAACCTTGGAAAAGGCATATAAGGCACGTAATTATGATGCACCTTTTAACTTGCTTTACCTTCACTGTTCTGAGGACTTAATAAGCTTTGCTATTTTTTTCTAAAGCTTATCTGGTGTGCTCTTAACAGATGTGTCTTTACTGGCTGTTCTGAAGCCAATCCCAAGCCTCAATCACTCCAGCCTCCTCTCATCGGATGTTTTACAAACATGTAACATTGAATCAGGACAGTTTACAACAATATTCATTATGATTAGACCAGATTTTAGTAACCTGCATGTGGTATATGAGTAGGTTCTTCTTCCAGAAACAGAAGACCACTGCAGTGACCTATCAAGGTATTGATTGACTGATGGGTTTATGGGTGAGATTGACACCCCTGAGTAGGAAATACTGAAGGGCACAATCTGTGATGGGAATGGGGATTGTGGTGCTTCACTGTACTAAGGATGCTGGCCTTTATATTTAGCTCTACACTATCAGAGAATCCCAGAATCCCGGAATCCCAGAATCCCAGAATCAAGGAGCCACAGAATGGGTCAGGTTGGAAGCACCACAATGGGTCATCTATGCCACCTGCTCAAGCAGGGAAATCCCAGAACACATGGCACAGGATTGCATCCAGGTAGTTCTGGGCTATCTGCAGCGAGGGAGACTCCACTCCCTCTCTGGGTGATCTGTTCCAGTGCTCTGTCATTGCACAGTGAAGAAGTTCTTCCTCATGTTCAGGTGGAACTTCCTGTGCATCCATTTCTGTCCCTTGTCTCTTGTCCCATTGCTGGGCACCACTGAGCAGAGCCTGGTCCATGCTCTGACCCCTCCCTGCAGGCACTGACAGACATTGATGAGGTCGCCTCTAAGTTGTCTCTTCTTGAGGCTGAACAGCCCCAGTTCCTTCCACCTGTCCTCTATTTTTGTTCTCTATCTAATTTTGTTTCTCTTTTTTTGGTAGGTTTGTTTTTCCATAGGGGAAGCTACCAATTTTCATTAGCACTGTAGCAAAAAATTCACCGTAAGATGTCACTAGGTAGAAAATTCAGGCAGCTTTCACTTCTTTCTCTTTGGTTTTACGCAACTCTTGGTGTGTAGAAAACCCAAAATTAGTCACAGAGGATGAAAGTTAATGGTTTTTTTCCAGTATATTACTCTGAGTTTCCTTTTTCAAAACATCATCTTATGTTTTGTCTCACATTTTAGTACAAAGCTTGAGAAACATGAGATGAGTAACAATATCCTGCTTGACTGCAACTCAGTGTTACTGTACTCAGCTCTGTTGGCTTTGCTTTTGCAGCTTATGGTTTCAAGCAGGTTAGTGGAAAACATAAAAAGAATAAATGGAAATATAATGCAACAGTCTGAGAAAAAACAAATGTGTTTTTTAAAATAAGTCATTGCTCACAAGCTGCTTAATGGTTTATGCTGAAGTTAAAAACATGCTGATAGGAATGATACAGAAGGTTTAGGGTATTCAGCCTTCAAAAAGGCTTCCAAAATTTTTCACCAATCTCACTTATAGAAATTGTGGTCTCACAGGTTGATTGGGAAAGTTATACATTAGTAGACAGATTTAAAAAATAGGGAGAAATTTAGAAACATGTACTTGTTTCTCAGAGATTTTTTTAAATTTTTTTTTTTTTTTTTTTTTTACAAATTGGCAATGCTGCTGTTTGGTGCTATTTTCATCCCTCTAAAAAGTGATCAGGATATTTTATCAAGTCAGCTAGAGCCAAAATGCAGAAGGAGATACTCTCAGGTACAGTTCCTACATAAACGGTGCCCAGGAGAGGGAGTTCCCTCTCTCCTTCCTCCTGTTCCCTGAGGAAATAAGCACCAAGTCCCCACAGCAGAGCTGTTTGTGCCTTTTCTCCTGGCCAGGCTAAATCTGTCTCCTCTAAGGTGTTCTGGGTTCCAGGGATGACCTGTCCTAACCTCCTCCAAAAGAATATTGCAGCATTTGTGTAAAACCCACCTTCTGGATTCTGCACACAATCTGTGTCATCAAACATCATCTGCTGCTGCTAAGCACTGCCAGTTTTCCCTGCCGTATCTTGGCTAATGTGCTGCCATTAATTAACTCTGCCACTTTTCACCTCACTGTTGCCATTTGATTAACTTTTCCATTGCTGCCTTTCGGATTTTGGCCTGTTTTTAATTCACTACTACCATTTCGTTATCTTGCCCTGCCATTTAATTTAACTTTTTGTCTTTTGATTTGCTCATTGTTTAACCTCATCTTACCAGGCAGCCTGATTTCATCTTCCAGCTCTTCTCCTAGTCCTCAACTCTTCCAGCAGCCAGATATTTCCCTAGTTCCTTCACAAAGGTTTCCTCATCTCTTTTATCATTTTTCCTCCCATTTTTTCATCTTCTATTCTGGTTAATATCTATTTCTGGAAGCATTATATTTATCATGTTGGTGGGGTCTTTTCTTTGTTTGTTTGTTCTTCTGTGGATTTTTTTTTAAGTTTTGGGTTTTTTTCCGGGGGCTTTTTTTGTTGTTTTTTGTTGTTGTTTTGGGTTTTTTTTAAGAGTTGTATTTAAGACATGAGGTAACAACATAAACTTGTACAATGAATGCCTTGGTACTTCTTTTCCTTTGGACATTCCTACGTTGATGCTCACACATAGTTTTATTTCTCTGGGCAGGCTGCGTTGGATACAGAGAAGTAGTATTTGAGGCTAAAATTGTGTCCCCAAAACACCATAAACACGTAACCTGTTTGCCAGACAAGTTAATTATCTGATTTCTGTAGATCCTGGGATATGTCTAAAGTACTCACTCCATCCAACATGTGTTACAATTTTAACAGAAAAAAATTAATAAATATTTCTTCATTTTATAGAACACCTTGGTAAAAGTCCTTTCTTGTTGTCTCTGAATCTTCTTTAAAGTGCAGATTATTTGGCTGTTGCCACATCCTCATACCTCGCTTTATATTTCTCTCTTTTTTTTTTTTTGCTATACATCCGACTGTAAATAAGCAAATCACGAATACGTTCCCTTCTTTGTCATATTTTGTCATTTAGCTGTTAATGTGGGCGACCCTTACCATCTGTTCAGAGGAAAATAATAATACATAGACAATGGAAAAGGAGAGAAAGTAACTTTTTTAAGCTACGAAAGGGGCTATGTTATTTTTCAAGAAAGAATTGTTCATTCCAGAACCTAGCATTACTTTTGAGAAGTGGAAGGATATTTGGTTATAATTATGGATGTAAGTTATTGATTACACAATTCTTTATTAACCTTCTGTAGCAATTTTTGAATCTTCTTGAGATTTCAGAGACAATGAAGAGCATGGAATATAGAAATCCTGTTAAGATTTATTTATTTATTAACTTAAACTAGCTTAGCTTACCTTTAAGTTTCTATGGTTATTAGTGACAATTATAGCTAGATCATAATTTGAAATGACAAGTATAAATCTTAAAATGTTTTTCACACATACACCTTCCTTTAGTTTATTCATCACAAGAGTCTGAAGGAGAGCTCTGCTTGAAACAGGTAAGATTTCTGAACATAGGTCTTCAACTCATTGTCAGAGTGCTCTTCTTTGTATACAGTTTGAGTGGGATAAGAATTGCTTCTCTCCCCATTCCTCCCCAAATGTAAAAAAAGAAACTACTTCAAGCTTTTTTTTTTTCCTTTTTAAACAAAATTGATATATCTTCATTTTGCAAGAGATGAGAAGTGGAAGCACAGGGCATTCATCACCTTGCAATGTTTAGAACTCAGCCTGGTAGCAGTCTGAATGTCTAATCATCTAAAACCCAGCCCTGAGGAATGCTGACTTTAATTTAGGAAGAGGGCTAAATGGCAATCCGATAGCTCACTTAACTCACTCTAATCCTTAGAGCCATATTCTCACATTAGAATTTTGTATTGGTTTATGTGCTTTTTTAAAAGAATAATAAGTTAGGAGAGACAAATAAATAAAAGGCACATGGTGCTGAGCGTAAAATTGCTGGATCATCAGTAAAAAACATGAGGGTCAAATCAAAGAAAAGATTGAACCAAATATTAATGAGCTATGTGTGTAGGATTAAATCACCAGAACTTCATGCTGGTACAGGATCTGGTTTCAGGTGGGATTCATATGGTTAAAGCTGATAAGTATTGTTTGACTCAATCTTACACAAAGATTAAGGATAAAAATCTTTACCCCTCTAGTGAAAATAGCCTCTTTTACAATAAATGTTGTTCCTAGTGCAGGATGTGAGTCATCTGTTCTGGATTCAGTCTGACAAAGGGAGGGTACTGAGAGATTTTAGATGGAGGTGCTGTACGTAAATTAATAAGTACAGTGAGCTCAGATGAACTTCTTAACTAAAATGTCACTATTATTATACTTTGGTCTTTGAAAAACAAATACTTTACTTTACTTTTACTGAACTCCATCCATTTTTGTTTTGCATTTCCTCTTAAGCCTTAGTTAGACAAAGTGATTTTAGAATGGTGCTGTCTTTTGACTCAGTCCCATGTCTTCCAGCAGGAACTCAATATCAGTTCTTGAAAGTCGGAGGTGCTTCTTAAACTGGATGGAACTCTTTTTGAATTCAGGATATAACAAACTCCTTATGATACTATTTCAAAAGCAAATGAACCTGTATGCTGAATTACGATGTGATAGATAATGACTCTAAAAACAAAAGAGTAAAAGTTCCAAACATCTTGTGCTTTGCCATTCTGGGATCTCTTATTCCTGTGACCACAGCTTCTCATCAATACAAGAGCTGGACCAAAGTTCTGGGTCCCAGAGTTGGTCTCCTATATGGCAATTGCTAAGACTGATGTGGTCAATGACAAGGATTGTTACTGCTCTGACAAGGAAAGCAAGGACGGGCATTTCATGTTACTGGTAGAGTCAAACAATGGGTTTTTCTCATGAATGGTTTTGACTTTGATAGAGGACATTCACTGCTTACTCTGTTTCCAAACAAATTTCATAGCCTTAACCAGTTGAGTGAGGATGCTAGAAACACTACAAGGTTTAACACTCAGAGTGGGCAATTCTCTATCCCTGTGAAATATTTCCATTTGGTGTGACAGTGGCCTGGAAACAGCCCCCGTTTTAGCTGCAAATCATAGGTGCTCTGTATACAAAGTGTCTGTGAAATTGTTTTCTAACTGAAGTAGGCAAACCAGTAACCCCTTCCTGTTGCTGCCATTGTAGGCGTAAGACACCTCTCTTTAAACTATTAATGGTTCTCTTGCTTGTGCATTGTTTCCAAAATCTACAAAAGGCAAATTTGGAAAGAGGAACCATTTTGTATATCTTCACAGTGTATTTTAAATATGTATAGTAGAAAAATGTCATTCTCAAACCCTCACTTGATCCTACTTATATGTACTTATAGATTAAATGACTGCTCAGTATTTTAACAGCCCAGGCCTGGATTAGACAACCAGGTGTAACTTTGGGATTTCAGCATGAAAAGTCCCTTGGGCAGTAAAACAAAAGAGAGAAGGGCTCTATTGGATGACCCAAAAAAGAACCACTTAAATAGGAAGCAAAATAATAAACAGCAGGGTGCACCAAAAAGGCAAGGGCCAGGGGCTAACAGTAACTTATATAGGGTAGGATAAGGGTGTAGTCTGAGGTAAGGGAACCAACAGGGAATGGGGGTAAGGAATATGTAAAATAATGCAACAAAAAATAACCAGCAACAATGCGACAACAAATAACCAGGAGAACAGAGAACTTTCTACCAACATTTACATAAGAACTCCCCAGGGGCCAATGCAGGTAAGTCTTTGCTCACCATAAGTGGAAACAGTGTCCCCAAACCTAGGCTTTCCATGGCCTTAAACCATGGCTTTCTTCAACCTCAACACAGGATCTAAGAACTTGCCTTTCAGTTTTGAATTAATTTATTGAGCATAGTATCTGATACCATGCTGATAACAAAATGTATTAGCAACAGATCAAGCAACTTTGTGAAATAATATGTGTTGATAAGTCTATTAATCCTTCCATCACATTGCATAAGATCAGGATGCAGCTAACAAAGCACTGAGAGGCTCAAGACATATTTTAATACTGAATTTGTACTCAATTACAAAAACAGTGGCCTAATGAAAAATATATTTTTAGGAGTTTTCTGAAAAATTTTAAAATTCTAGACATATATGGAAAGAACATACCTGCCTCCTAGAAACACATCTACAGACATGTAATAACAATATCTGGTTTCAGCTAGGTATGGGTTAGTTTCTTTCTAGTAGCCATTACAGTGCTGTGTATTGGATTAGGAATGAGTATGATGTTGATAGCATCTGATGTTTTGGGGTTTTGTTAATTGAGAGGGGGGTGTTGAGCAAGCAGCTGTTTGATGCTTAATTCCAAGCTGGGCTTAAGCCATGACAACCTGTAAGACAACTCATACATTCTACGTGATGAAATTTTATTCCTTGTACAACACCTAATAGTTCTTACTGTGTTTGAGAATCTGTGAGATGGGGAGAGCAACTGTTTTGGCTAACAAAAGATATCTATACAGCTCTTTGACTTTGCAGATATTTCTAAATATGTTAAGATTACATTTCAGAGAACACATAGTCTATTTCTTCTCCCCTTGTGCTTTGCAGAGATAGGGTTTAGAAGTGTGGGGGAGCAGGTACATAGCCAAAATTAATGAAGAGATATTTGCAAGATTTATAATATGACTCTTCAGCAGCCAGTAAGGGACAAAATCAGACATTTTCTAGAATTCCTGAGGTTCACAAAGCTTCATAAGGTGTGTATTTTTCCTGAACTTAGTTACATTTGCTCTGCAAATTAAAGAGCTAGTAATGGAATTTAATTGAGTCTAATCAGTGCAGTATCTGTAGGAGATGGATTTGTTTTCTTTGTAAAATACAAAATACCTTAAAAATAAACAGCAAAAATGTTGTGGGTTTAGCGGATTTAATTTTTTTAGTTGATGCACGTGGGAACAATCCAACGGTATTATGATTATTTTGGAAAATTATATTTAGATCTTGTTTGTATTTATGTCTGTGTAATCAGATCATAATCAAATAATTGAATTTGAACATATTTCTTATCTCCTCAGTGTACATTACCACAGGGGCAGAAGATAAGCTATGAAATCTATCATGTTGGTGAGAGAAGGTCCATTCCAGAGATAAGAGAAATGCTGTATGAGCACTCAGTCTTAGAGAGCGTGAGGTCAAAGCTGGGGATTTGACCTCATGCTTGTGTGTGGAAACACAACAACATGCTGTTGAGAGATTTGCTACTGAAAATATTACAGCTTCTACTCTAGAATGGGGAACAGAAGGATTTCAAAAGTACTAAGCAGCAGCCTCAATGTTCCATCTAAAGTGTTACAGTTACATAGGGGCTCAAATTGTGCCATTTTTAGTAAAGTCTAAGCTGAAATCAGATGTGTTACTATAGCTCCATGTAGCAATACTAGGAAATGAGAATGTTGTAGCCATCACCTTGGAAAACAAGTAACTTATGAGAGCTCTTTACCCATCACATTATGTTAATTAGCAGTACTATAAACTCTGCAGAAAATTAGCAAAGTTTGAAACTTTCAGCTGAGAGTGATTTTTCTCTCATCTCATCTGTCATCATATCTCAGCTATTATCAATATTTTAATTGTTCCAGAATAAAGAAAAAGTGGAAATGAATGGTCTTTTCACATGTTGTTATGTATAGGAAAGATTTTCCTTTGAAGCTTCATTTCTTATATCTATAAAATATATTTTTAAAATAAAGTGCAGATGAGATGAGTGACTATGAATATACCTCTGCAAGGACAATATGATCCCAAAAACAGTTATAAAATCATTTTTGCAGCTACTGAAATAGCTAACCTTAATATCTCAGAAGCCTGAAAACAAAAATGGCTCATGATTAAGCATATATTGAAGTTATGTTTGAGATGTTATGTTATGTCAAAAATAACATTTTTAATTTCATGATTTTTTAGTTTCCCTGTGATAAAAAAGCTTTTAAACAAAGTTATGTCCTAAATAGGGTCCTGGTAGTCACTGAAAAAACCAGCTACTCACAGGCATGTAAAACCACTTTGTAATCTAACATGTTCAAGATTGCAATGATGTAGGACATTATTCAATATCACTCTTGACCTCATCTGTCTTCTTGTTTAATTATAAGAGGTAACAAAATATTATCTATGTTCTGTTCTGCCCACAGACTGGCAAATATCACAGGAAGGAAAAATTCTTAATTAAAGACAATTATGAAAATGTGGTCAGAATGATGATGGTTTTCTCTGCATGGTCTCATCGAGAACATACCCTCACTGGAGAAACACCACCTAGTCAGTGATGAGATGCAGAAACTGCATTCATACAGGTCTCACCTTGCTCTGCTCTTCGACTTGAACTTTTGGGAAGTCTGTTTTCTTTCAGCACTCCTGCCTGACCCTCAAATGGGAGATGCAGAGGGTGAGGCACATGCTGGGCTGATCCTTCCTTGGGCACAGGTTTCCAAGTGCATCTTTAAAAGAACAATCGTAATGTTCATGGCCACACAAGTTTCAACCTGCAGTGTTTTCAATATCTGTCCCTAACACATTAACACATTAACACATTCTAGTGTTCTAACCAATGTCGACAAAAAGAACAGTAAATCCTTTCTTCACATCATCTTGTGCAGACACACTTTAGTTATAGAAATATTGTCTTTTGCAAATCTTTTACCTTTTAGAATTTTCCTATGATTTTTTTTCAGCATATGTTTTGTTCATTATTCATTATACATAGATTATTCTCATCAGTTTTGGTGTTCTGTTAAACACTTATGTTTCATTTTCTCTTTAGGTGGCTTCTGTGTCTTTGCAAGGATTATGATAATATGCATTCCAAGGAAATGTTTTTTTCTGTAAATGTCATTGGTAGCCCTTGCTGTTCTTTTCAGGAGGACTAATAAAACTGGTTAGCAAGGAGAGATCAGCAGCTTTGAGTTGGAGCCTGTTAAAGCCTTTGCCTATCTTTTTGTCCTGGGCCTGCCATCACTGTCTGGCCACATTTGTGAAGCTCTCTGCAAACTTTTCCTATTTCCCTTTCTTTCTAATCATAGAAACATTAAAGCTGGAAAAGGCCTACAAGATCAAGCCCAACTAGTAAGTTAGTGCCACCAAGTTCACTGCTTAACCATGTCCCTAAATGCCAGATCCACTCTCTTTTTGAACACTTCCAGGGATGGTGATTCCACTGATTCACAGGGAGCATTGTTCCAATGCCTGGCAACGCTTTCAGAAAAGATCTTTTTTCCCAATAGCTAATCTTAACATAATATTCATATGATATTTGGTGTTGAATGAGTTTCATATCTCTTTTCTGTCCAGAAAGACAAATATCCTTCATGAAAAAAGGAGAAACTGCCATCCTGAAAACAGTATTATTTATAAAAGTAAAAATCATTCTGTCTGACTGAGAGAGATATCCAGTTCTCATTATAGCACAGAAAGTGAATAGAGAATATCCTGGTCTCATTGCTACAGACTTTTCTTATTACACTGAACTCTGGTCTTCTGCAACAGCATGAGCTGATGACTTGTGCAGGATTTTGTGCTCCTGGTAAAAGTATTCACTGTGGCAGATTTTCTGAATGTTAATGCAAAATAGTCCTCTCCTCAATAAGTGTGAGTGAAAATTAAACAAAACAAACCAAAACAACTAAATAAACCCCAACAATACCAAAAAAACCCCAACCCCCCCAAACCTGAAACAAATAGAAACAATGCAAAGGTTTTTATCTTCCTATGTACCAGTTCCTTTACTCCAGAAGGTTCTTCTACTCCACTGCTGTACTGCAGTTTAACTGCTAAACACTTCACTGAGTTTCAATTTATATTCATTATTACCCACTGTAGCTCCTATAGTCTGCTGGGTTTTCTCTTTCACCTAATCATAGGAAGCTGACTAAGTAGCATCAGTTCTTAGACAATGAAATTGAATTATTCTTCCAACCTATGACTTTTGGCTTCTAACCAGAAGGCATACTGATATATAAAGTTTATTCACACAGAGAGATGCTCTCAAGCTATTTCTAAAGGCACTTTTATATATTAAAGTCTCAGATTGGCTGTGTGATGTTGCATTCATAATTTATGTCAGATGCTCATAATCACTGTTGACTTTAGGAGAGTTCATAAGTAATTAAAAAAATTAAAATTAGAAAGCTCCTAAGTATATGTTGAAAATTTAAAGTGTTAAAACCCTTGATTATTGTATAATAGGTGTATTAATATTTTAAACGTTTATAATTATAAATTCCTGTAATGTAACAATGAGAAGCCACCTTAGTAAGCAAAAAGGGGGGGA
>VWZU01017783.1:23773-44103 GCA_013397095.1 Sterrhoptilus dennistouni
GCGGGCCGCCCGCCGTCGTGGCCGGGGGTGGAAGTCTGCGCCCCGCCACCGGGGCCACGAGAGAGAGAGCCCGTTGCTCCTCCACGGCGGGCCCCTCCACCCCACTGACGCCGGAGCGGGCCGCCCGCCGCCAGGGCCACGAGAGAGAGCCCGTGCGGCTCCTGCATGGCTCCCCGGTGCTGCTGCCCCTCCCCCTTGGGGTACTGGCCCGAGCCTGCCGCTCCTGCCGCGGAGCGGCTGCCAGCGTGGGTCCGGCCCAACTCCCACTGCCACTGCAGTGGCGCAGAAAACCCCTGCGTTCCCGGCCCTGACACCCCTGCACTGCGGAACAGCTGCCGGCACTGCGGCTCCACGGCACCACTCACTGCTCCCACTGCAGGACCTCCTGCCGCCATGAGGTCGCGCTAAGCCGATTCTGAAACGACCATCCCCGAGCAACCCCGTACCAACATACAAATTAAAAACCCCAATGTAACCTGGGACTCTTTTTAAAACCAAAAACCCTTACAAAAACAAATCAATGTAAAATTTAAACCCACAAAAGACAGTACTGAACCGTGTATACCCTAAAGTATTAATGAACAATTTTTTGTAACTCGCTGTAACCTAAAAAGTACCCAAGAAAAAGCAAGACCCCAAACCAACCCAACAAAAACTAGAACTCCTCACTGTTCTGACAAGGAAGAGTCCCAGCTCTGCAGGAACTTCAGACTGCAAAGCTGAACAAGATCCTCCTCCTCAGGGTGAAGCCAGAAGGGCTGCCCGTCTCTTGAGCCACCCTTGTAAGAGCTGATTAATAAAGGCATTTTAAGGAGAAAAATATTATCTCCGCCCATTTCTAACAACTAACGCTTCACCTTATGCTTTTAATGAATAATTTTATTTTATCTTGTATATTAATCTTTTCTGGTGTTTACTTAGTAAAAGCAGTCTTTTACTAAGAAGCATTGGTATAAAATCAGGCCATCTCAGACAATTGATACAATTAGGGTATTATTAACTCATATTGTCATCTCAAGAGGCTATTTTCTTTTATTTCCTATTTTTCAATTTTGATAAATTCTTTTGAGGAAAATGTATTTTGGAGTTTCAGGAAAAATGCAGAAAATAACAGCATTTGATGACCTATTTAATTTTCTCTGTATTCCCAAGTCCTAAAACAGTGATGTTATGCATGGTTGGGATAAACTCGGTATTCAGAAGAGGTTTCTTACTCTAAGCTTGCATCAGGAAGACAGAATCTCTTTTAATATATTCTAATACATTTTTATTTTTCACATCAGAGTTCCTGATTTAAAAATATGTCAAATGCCAAAGTATGTGTAGGTATCTGCATATCCAGGTTATAAAAACATCCGTGTTCCAAATATTTTACAACTTTAACAGGAAAGGAAATCATTACAGCAAAGAAATTCAGGTACACAGAGATTAGGATTTATTATGCAGATGAAATTAAAATAAATTATGCCGTCCTCTGTTAGCTATACATGAATTGATAATCAGTGGTTTACTTCAAATAATTAATAACCAGTTCTGAAACTTACGCCTTCTCTGGATCAGATTGGTGGAACTGAGCAGTGAATGTTTAACCTGAAAAGAACTATGCTGATTTACATCACGTACATACAGCCTGCCTTCTGGTCCAAATAACTGGACACACTAGTGTTTATATTTATTTAAATCTCTCCTCACCACAAAACCTCATTCTCTGGTATTTCCTCTTGCAGACTGGAGATAAATAGTAGTGACAGTATATTTTGCACATAATAAAATAATCTTGCTTTCCATCTCTCTTGTAGTGAGAGACAGTTAGACAATAAACAACAGAATCATGAAATTATGGAATCCTTTGGGTTGGAAGAGACCTTAAAAATCATCTAGTTCCAAAGCCCTGCCATGTGCAGGGACACCTTCTACTAGATTTCTTGGAGCTCCAGGTTGCTTAGAGCTCCATCCAGTCTGCCCTTTAACATTTTCAGGGATGGGGCACCCACAGCTTACCTGGGCAGCCTGTACCAGCACCTCACCACACTCTCAGTAAAGAATTTCTTCCCAATATCTGACCTAAATTTCTCCTCTTTCTCCCTGAAGCTGAAAGAGGGGAAATTTAGCCATTACTCCCTATCCTATCATTGCAGTTCCTGAGTCCATCTCCAACCCTGTAGGCCTCTTCAGATACTAGAACAATCTTTGAGGTTTCTACAAAACCTTCCCATCTCCAGGCTGAATAGCCCCAACTTTCATGCTAGAAGATGCTCCAATCTCCTTATCAACTTCATGGTCTCCTTTGGACTTGTTCCAGCAGTTTCATTTCCTTCAGATTCTTGCTCTCAAGAAAGCAGAGGAGTAGAATCTCCTATTTTGAACTTCTGGCAATGGGGCTTGGATGCAGCCCAGGATTTGTTTGGCTTTCTGAGCAATGAGCACACACTGCTGGTTCATGTTGAGTTTTTCATTAACCAACACCCCCTAACTTTAACCCTAACCCTAACCCTAACCCTAACCCTAACCTAAATCCTAACTGTAATCAAAACCCTAACCCAGATTAATATTATTAATAAATGTTACTTGCTTGCAAGACAGCTATTTCCCAAACCCCTATCCCTAACTCCTAACTCTAACTCTAACTCTAACTTTAACCCTAACCTTGGGAGGCTGGAACTCTTTTCCTCCCCGTCATCATCCCCCTCACCCCTTCCCCTGGGCCCCCCAAGTACTTCTCCTCAGTGCTGCTCCCAATCACTTCTCTGCACAACCTATGGATGTGTCCAGGATTGACCTGACCCAGGTGTAGAACCTTGCACTTGGCCTTGTTGAAATTCCTGAGGTCCACAGAGAGCCACCTCTCCAGCCTGTCAATGTCCCCTGCAAACGTTGTTGCCACTTTTGCAGTGCAGGTTTTATTGGAGAAAAACACATATGCACATCCACCCTACTGAACAGTGTTAGTTTTAAATTATTAAGGGTTATTTTATACAATGTTCTTGTCAGGATGTGTGTACCAGCAGTCTCTGGTCATTCTGAGCACTCTCTTTCTGTGTAATATTCCTCTGTAAACCCTCTCTCCCAATTCTTACTTTTTATAAAAAGTACAAAGGACATGTGAGGGAGAAGGATGGGTAAATGAGTACAGCGTGGGATGCTCCCTGAGAAGTTTCTCACAGGCTGCTAATTTAGGGTGCAACAAGTCACCAATTTTCCTGAGAGCAAGTTGATGCAATGGTCTATGCATTTCCTTCCTCCTCTTCTCCAAGGTGCTGGCAGAGTGACAGCATGCATCTAGGAGTGCTGCTGAAGGAGCTCCATGCAGTCCAGAGGAATTTCCTGGGGCTGCAGGGAATCCCAAGGAGGTGGTGCAGTGGTAGATTAGGGCCATGATTTGGGGATGTTGTGCTTAGCATGGCTGTGTTGGGATTATACTACCAGTACCACCTCCCTCCCTGCCAAACTCCAGAGAAAGTTCTGGACTGCTTCTTGTAGAGAAGCATGAAGTTAAGGGTCAAGTGTGCTCTCGTGGCCAGGGCAGCCCAGGAGGGAGAAAGAGGTGGGGAGAAGGAGAGGTTGTGAAGAAGGATTGATGTGGGGGCTAGTTACAGGCTGGCGAGAGCAATCAGTGCCTGCTGGAGCACTCATGGTGCTGGTCATCCTCAACATTGTGCGTTTTCAAATACTCAAAGTTTGGTTTTAAAGGAATAGGATTTATACTACTCTCAAGTTAAAACTTAAGGAAAAGGGGTTGTCTACCTTCTGCAAAAGTGCCTCTTTGTACACCACTCATATTTTCTGAAGAACAGACAACTGTGTATATTAGTGAGTCATAACAGGAATGGTCTTAGAATAAACACGTATAATTTCAGAAGTAATTTTCAAATTTAGTCACCCAGATCCAAGTGGCTGTAGATAAATCTACTAACCATTTGGCTTCTAAATCATGAGACAGAATCATGAATAACAGATGTTTCGTGATGAGGAGTGACTAAGAGCTAAGTACTCCTATGAGATCTGAATATTTTAGACCATGACAGCCTCCTTGGTAGCTGGGCATAATAATTACCCTTCTTCCTCCTGCTCTCAAATCTTATGCTGGAGATGAGAGTGTAGTTTGTTATTGCCACTGAGACTCTTGCTCTAAATTTTTTAACATCTCCCTGTAATTTTGTTAGAGACTACAATTTTATTTCTTCCTCCTACTTCCCCATCTTCAAGAAGTCTACTTTGGAAATATAACGAGCTCTTCAGCATTTTTATTTTGCTCTCCTTTGAAACAAAAGCACTGTAAATCACCTAGAAAATGCTTTCCATGGAAAAATATTTTCCCAGCAGATAAAATTCACCCCTTGAAAATCACTTCTCTCCACTGCTGTGATGCATGCAAATTTTGTTTTACAACCAATGGCTTTGGTTTGAAAATAAAAGAAAAATTGCACTGACTGACATTATTTTGCTTGGCTTTATAGAAGACTTTTGGAAGGCTAAAATCATCACTAACAAATAATTATGTGTCAATGTTTACACAGGTTCTTTCATATGATGGTACAATCTGGATAGAGATTATCTCCTTAGAAGTCTGAAAGGCAGGGTGCTACTTAGCACTGGTTAAGCTGTAGCATCTCAATGTTAGCAGAGGGTCAAATGTGCACTGGTAAAAATTGATGGGGACATATTGATTTTGAGTAAATATTGGTACAAGGCAGATTTTACTCTGGTTTTTTTTTCCCATCTCAGTGTTTTTACATTTCTGAGGCTTGTTACATTAATTCTAGTGCTACTTAGACTTGATCGTAACTACCAACAAAGAGCATATTTTAAGAACTATCTTGAATTTTAACCTTGAGAGTGATGCTGTCATTCCCTGACTAGAATTTTAGGATTGACATCTCTTTTATACAGAAAATGCCCTATGGGTGCCTAGCTTTGCTCTTGCACTGTCAATAATGTGGGATTCAGGCTACACCTTCAGCACAGTTCAAAAGAGTGGGATTCAGCTACACCTTCAGCACTGGAGATTGGTCTGCTAGAGCAAACCATAAGGGTTATAGACCCTCATGCTGCAATGATGAGTACTGGTGTAAAATTAAGCCAGCCAAGACATGCAGCATGTAGTAAACTAACAGTTAAGTATTAGATTAACTGTGTATAATGTAGGCAGTTCTTGATTGCATGCTGAATATTGTACACATAAGTAATGTGACAGTATTCACTGTTGCACAGCAAATACATCTTTTTTGTTCATTTCAGTTCTATCAGAAAAGATCATTCATTGAATTCTTCTTTGATACTGACTCCTGTTAAGTAATAAAAGAAAACAGTGGACTCCTGGTGGTAAAAAAACATGAAGTAAAAAGCAACAACAAATATTCAAATTCTGAAAAGTTGAACAATGTCCAAACTTTGGCGCCATCTCATGTAATGCAAAATGGCAAAATATATGTTCTAGTGTAGAAATCTTGCAAAGATATATACAGTCCATTTTATTAAAGGTGTGTGATTAACAACATAGAAGTTTGTGTAAAATGCATTTATATATGGAAGGTCTAGTGGAGCTTTATAATTTTAATGCATCAGTTAGATAGTCTCTTGATGCAATTAAATTACTCTACTTGGTAAAGCAGGCAGCAAAATTTTAATGGCCATTTGCCTTCTACATTTTCCTCTAGAGATGGAAGTTTTTAATAAGAAACACTGTGGGCAGAAAATCTGGAGAGGAGCAATGTACCATAAAACTGGAAAGTAGCTTGTCTCGCATAATTTGGTTTTCTTCAAATACTGCTTCATCTGTGTACAGAAAAGAAAAAAAAAACCAGAAAACATACTCTTAAAAATATAATGGGTTAATAAAAGGTTTTTAAAAATCTACAGACTGTGTTTTACAAATTCTTCTCTCAGTCATGTCCTGAAGAATATTTCTTCACAGAGAAAATGGTTGCAAGACTGACATAGATGAGGTTGCATTTAATAAATGTACACTGATTAACATATGCTTAATAAAAGGCTTATTAATATATTCTCCATTCTAAGCATGTCACTCAGAGAAGTTATAACAATATTGATTTTTTTTTCTACTGTGACAGAAACATGGGTACAGTGGTTCTGCAGCCTTAAAATCATCAATAAATACAAATATAAGAATTAATACCACACTTATTTTATGAAATGGAGATTATAATGAGTTGCAGTAACTCTTCTTGCTCCCATTCATTTGAAATTACAGTACTTATTTTTCTCATAAATGCCACTTAAAGTGACGCCTTATTGCCTTCTGCTATGAAGAAAAGATATTTTAATTTGTATTTATAAAGTTTAGCCTGAAATTTTATTTTGTCTTTATATAGTCTCCCAGATCAGGCCTTGTGATGCTGATATTTGGCTGTTCAGAATACAGGACTATCTTAGCCAGACTAATGTGACTGGTGATGCAAGATTTGCAGTTTTAACAGGTGTTATTTTCTGTTTGTCACTTACCAATCTCGTCCTAAGAAGGCCACATGGTTTTTATTTTTTAATGAATTTCAATGCCAGTTTTCCTCACTTACATTATTTCCAGGTATATGATACAGATAATAGCTGGACTTTGGGCTCATTTAACTTCCACTGTAATCCCAAATCCTTTAGCTGATGGAGAACAGTACCTTAATCTCTTTTTATCCTTCAGGAGATTTACATCCTCTGGTTCCATTTGATGACAAAAAAAACCATGAAAGGCAGAACAAACTCATATTGCCATGAGCAATTACTTATGAAAGAAATCAATCCCTGCCTTTTCCAGGGAGCAGGTGTCCTTTGTCCAGCTATCACGTGTATGCCAAGCAATTATGAAGAGAGCATTGAGTTTTGGCAGGCCCCAGACTTTAAAATATTGGGAGAAACAGTACGTGCTTTTGGGATTTCTGAGATGTGTTCAGGCCCATCATTCTTTAGTTCACATCCTCTTCTCTCAAGACTATCAAATTCCTCCTTCCCCAAGAGCATCCAGCAATGTTTTTTTCTTGGCAGCAGGACCAAAATTTCTACAAACAGGGCCTAGTCTTAAGGAAGCATGTAAAGATGGAGATGGAAATGAGGTCTTTAGGATAATTCATGTACAAATTTAGGAGAACAGGATACATTTGTAGATATACAAATCTTTTCAATTCTCAAGACCCACAAAGCTTCATTTTTAAATGATGGTGGTATTTCTTTATCTACTTTTTCCAGGGTTTTTAACTATTTTAAATTAGTTCTGGTTAAAATTTGAGGAACATTTGAAGAAAGCAAAGCTAAATACTCATCATATTTGTTGTAGCTCATTAACCTATTCCTGAACTCATTTTCTTTTTGATATTTTCCTAATATTTGTGAGTATACAAAGAGGTTTTATTCATTCCAAAAATCCCTTCAAACCTACCTAACCCTGTTTAATGTGCAAACTAGTGGAGAATCCATATTGCTTGCAGGAACAACCCAGCAGCAATCAGAAAATATCCATCATTACAAGGAATGTCCCTGGAGATATTCACTACAAAGTACAGTTGTTTCATAGAAAAAAGAGTTTGGTTGGGTTTGGTTGTTTGATTTTTGTTTGGTTGGATATGGTTTTCTGGGTGTTTGGTTTTGGTTTGGGGTTTTGGTTGGTTGGTCAGTTTGGTTTTTTGTTTTGGTTCTCGTTTGTTTGTTTGTTTGTTTGTTTGTTTGCTTGCTTGCTTGCTTGTTTGTTTGTTTTAACTAGGCAGTTTCCACAAGGTATTTCCAGAAAGACAAGTCTTTCTATATTCATTTTTAAGACCATTAATATTTGTCTTCTGTCCACAACAGACCTTTTAAAATGTTAGACACATTTTAGTCATACTTTCTGGCTTAATCACTGTTACTGTCTTGCAAGGTTGTTGTTTCCTTTCAGTTCACACAAAAGTTTCATTAAAATTTTTAAAACTCCATACAAAACATTCCACCCAACGACCGCTATGATATGAGGTGGCTACAGGACTTGAAGTCAGACTTGTACACTTAATGGAGCCATTGGAAGGACCATCCCACATAGCACTCTTTTCATAGACATAAAGATGGTTCTGAATTTCCACAGGTTTTCTACTTTTCCTACTGACAAGGAAGCCTCTGAGATTACCTGGGTTCAAGTTCTAAATTGGAGTGTGATAGAAAAAGTCATCAAAATCCTAGAGGAAAGAATGAGGAGACTTTTTCCCAAAGGTTGCTTTAAGCAGTGATCTTACGCCAATGGTTTGAAGAGTTGACATAGTTTAGAAAATTTTCAAAAGTTATGTGGGTGGAAGAAAGAAAAACAACTAAAATAATTTTTTGTAATAAATTTATGTAGAGACGTGGTTTAGGCAGAGCATTCCTAAAATGACAGGCAAAGAGAAACAAGTTTTACATAGAAATGTTGGAGGCTTGGTTTTCACCTGATTGGAAGGATGTCCAACCGTATAGAGGCTAGACAAGCAAGGATAAGGAGAAAAAAATGCTCATTGTTATTTCAGAACTGTGCTTTATCCATCCCAAAGCAGACTGAATCAATAGCTGCACTTGGCCTTCTCTGTTGGGATTCTCAGAGATATCATGCATGCCATTCTGTCAGGCAGACTGTGTTGACAGAAGGGACAAGGGACATATGCCATCCCAGAAGTAGGAAAATATTCATCATCCTGCCTAAGGAAGTTCTGGATCAGTACATATTTGAACATTCTGCTCTGTTTTGCTGGAATAGAGTTTTTCTAATTTGATGTTCAGATTCATGTTCTTTGTACCTTTCCCAGGGATAAGTTGCTGCCTCTTACCATAGCCGAATTTGTCTATGTGCTTGAAAGCACTTGAAAGGCACCAAGGCACGAATTTTATGTTCCTCATAAATAGAAGAATGGAACATTCATAACAACAACTGTCATATCGCTGAGAGTTCACAAGATGTGTCATCTTTCCTGTCTCAGGTTGAAGTGGTGGATCTGAGGAGTGTGGAGAGCAGCATGTGGCTGCTGTCTCAAAACCCAGGAAGTCACAGGGTACTGCTGATCTTGTAACCTCCCAATAACATTACCCTTTCTGGAGAACCATCCCTTCATTAAAGTTTTCATCTAGAAAACATGTATGATAAACAAGATAAAGATAATTGTCCCATTTACTATCCAAACATAGGACTGTTGCCTCTTGATGCAAAATCAGGAGTGAAAAGAATAACTGTAAAAGAAGTGGTGTTTAGGAACATGATTTCCTAGGTCTGGGAAATAGCTCAGTACATATCATTCCTTGCTGTCTGCACTTAAAGAAGCAATCCTTTTCCATTCCTCCAACTAGAAAACAAACAATTGTTCTTGCAAAGAGTAGTTGGGACAAAGGTTTGAATGGCTGTAAAGAAGCATAGATGGACAGGAAAGAGCATCTGGTGGGCCTGGCATGAGAACAACCTGCAACCTTCAGGTTCTCTAGCTGCCCAGGTAAAGATAAAAGGGAGATGGATTACTCCGGATAATTGCCTAATATCTTAAGTACTGCTGTATGAGACATAATGGGGAACTTCAGTGTCGCAGTGAGGTTATCTGCAACAAACCTTTACGTCCCCTCACTTTGGGGCAGAGAGCAGCAAGAAAATAATTAGGAGCAGCAATGACAGTTGGCACTAAAAAAAGAACGCTTTAATAATGGATAAAAGAAAATAGGGACGGTGCCCCAAAACTGTGCACAGTATCCAGAACACCATGGGAGTAACCAACTGAAGACCGAGAACTGAGGAAAACATGACAATATGTAGGGTAGGTCTGAGGGTAAAGGTTCAGTAAGAAATGCAAACTGAGAACATAACCATAACTGACCAATCATAAAAACATATCCTTATATGGAAAAACTTCATTAACATGCAAACTCCCATGAACCTTTACTGCTCGCCACAACTAGAAAGGGGTTTCCCATGACCTTAGGTTTGTAGTTGCTTCAGCTTGGTCAATTCCTACACTTATGTACCTGGCCTTGTGGTGTTTCTTTGCTACTCAATGGCAGCTGGATAATTTGGGGAACCATCTATTTGTCTTTTGGCTGACTAATTCAGGGGAGATGAATTTGGACTCAAATTACTAAAAGGTGTTCTTTCATATTGATGGCCTGGAGATAACTTCAGAGCTAAAGAGCCATCTCTGATAGTCTCTTTTGACCTGGAAGTAGTTTTGAAAATTAAGTATGGGGGGGGGTTAATTTTTATTTTTTCTTAATAAAATATTTAGGGACTTTAATAATGGTTAATTAAAAAGGCAATGAAAACAAGAAAGGAAGCTTTTTCAGCTCTAGAGAATGTTTTTCCCTACAGACCAACAGCAATATTCAAGGACGATAAGGCTAATTATCATGAATATTATTACCAATGCTTTACCTGTGCAGAGATAAACTAAACTAAATTGCCCTAAGTGGCAACATTTCACAGAGGTGAATGTTTGCACTCCAATACACACATCCTGTGAGAAGCACACATTTGTCTATAAATATGAAAGACATTAATAAGTTCAATATAAATTTAATATAAATTCATATAATATATATATATATGCATTTCATATATTGCATATCTTTCATGTTCATATATTGCATATCTTTCATGTAAATATGAAATGTGCATGGTTATTTGCTTTTGTATTTGAGTTGGTTGAGGCACAGGAGTCTTAAGTGTGGTATGATCACAATTAATTCAGGATTGATGCAGAACTCATTGACTTGTCTCAGGTTGCTCCTAACCAGAGGGGAAAAAGGGCATCTTAGAGTAGTTCAAAGCCTCCAAGTTCCCAAGCGCATTCTACTAACCATAGGAGAAGAGCCAGCTAAGCGTGGAGGTGTTTCACATCCTTCTACCCCCTTGCTTTCCACAGGAAAGGCCAGAAAAAATGTGGATGGGCATGAGGGCAGAATCACTGATACACTGAGGGATATAGCTCATCTCCATGCAGCTGTGTCCTTCTTTTTGTCACTTTTCATCTGCACATAAACCCAGCTGTTTAGTGACCGATTTTGCTAGTTTATTTGCAGTGAACGGTATTTGACTTAGTGCTTCCCTTCCCTGAATTACCTCTTTAGTGAGGCATTTACCATATGTTTTATGTGATTGTACAATGAAGTTCTCAGGATCTAAAAATAAAATATATAAATATCAGCTTTTGGCTTTCTTCTCTAAAAAGTATTGTGTGTAGATACACAATGCAGACTGACCCTCCTCATACAAGCTTTCCACAAAGAAAACAGGTTCTGAAAATTTTAAAGGGGAGCATTATTCTCTTTAACCTTGGCTTCAGGGTGCAACAGCAGGCTCTTGAATCAAAGTTCTACTCTTGTTTTTCTAGAGTTTTAGCTAAGAAGAAGAAAATATAGAACAATAGACAACATATATCAACACACTGGGAAAGAGTGTAATCAGAGCAGCATACTGACTTCACAAAAAAGAACAGTTTACTATAGGTTTCAGGTGTCTCCTTCACTTAGGTTTGTTTTTGTGTTGTGCATTTCAATAAGTTGGAGTGTTTTTATGTTAACTTCTCAGTTGCTTCATGGAGAAATTATGACACACGAGTGTTAACAATAGAACTTTCAAAGGTGTCTAATTAAGATGTATTTTATTTATAAAGTAGTATAGAGTGATATTTCAATGCCATTTTCCTCTTTGTGTGTTTATAGTGTATTGCATTAGTAAATAACCATGGAATTTGTTCTCCGCGAAAGAAAAATAATAACCCTGAATTAATTTAATTAAAAGACCAAGTCAATTGATTTGAATAATTATAGAAAAAAAAAAGACAAAAGTATGGATTGTTTCTTCTTTTATCAAGCTTTTCTTTTATGCTCAAGTCTTTATTTTGTACTTCTCAAGATACAATGAATATCACAGCAATTTAAAATTATGTTTGTCATCTCTGTTCATAAAATGAGCTATGAAAGAAAACTTTTATTGGTTAGTAAGTAGATGATAAAGTTCAGCCAAGCAGATAAACATTTAAAAAGAAAGCTGTCAGACTCTTATGTAATTCAAAGAAAGGTATTAAGAAGACAATGCATCAGGTACAGGATATTAAGTTCTATATAGAGAACATAAAGAGAAATAAAACCACATTATAAAGTGGTGAAAAATGTCTCTGTGAATGCTGTAGACTTGGAGAAAATTCTTCTGAAATATAAAGGGGGAACTGTTGTTTATAGAGGATGCCAGTTCTCATGCACCCAACTCAATGTGTGTCTCATTGGGTGGAGCCATTGCTTTTTAACACTGCCTGCCTGATGTCTCTTTCCTTGGGACAGAATTCCAGTGCAGGGACAGAATTCCAGTGCAGTTATATTACTTTTCTTCTTATAGTATATCAATTCTAATGGATTTAGGAATATAGAGTATAAAATGATAACATGCTGATAAATGTCTTGGCTTTATTCTGAAATTTGTGTACTAGGAATAAAAAAAGAGATTAGAGAAACTACAGATTAGACAAAATGGCTTCGTGGTCTAATATGGCTATATAACTGAAATAACTTTTTTGACCAAGTATGTTTGTGTCCTGCTCCCAGCATCTTGACATTAATGTTCTTGTGCAGCTGTTACAGCAACGGATAACACCCACCACGGAGCCACAGGAGCTAAGGAAAGAAAAAAATTTCAAGAACTGCTTCTGCATCTTTCCTGATCCTTAAACAAAAAATGACTCATTGAAATGCTCACCAGCTTCCTCCATGCAGTAAACAAGAAGAAACTGAAGGCATGGACCTCAGACGAGCTTGATGCTGAACTGACAGTAGAGCTGCTCTGTTGTCAGAAATTAGTCAGAACCACTGTTTTTGCCTTGAAATGCTACGTGTGTGTAAAGCTCTTCAGAATGCAGATGTCTTTAAAAGACAAAATGCAAAACAGAAAAATTCAAATGCAAACTGAACAAGCCTCTGCCTTCTCAGATTCAAACGTTAAACTTGCAGCAAGGATAGAAGTTAAAAATGTTGCTGGGAAACTACTGGCAGTATTTTTACAGTGCCCCCAAAAGAGAACCTAAACACATAATTTTTCCCTCCTTAAAAGTCTTTTATGTAAAAAGCTGGCTATTAAAGGAAAACAGAAGTTTTGACGTTGCTTTCAGTAGGGCAGGATTTTAGTCCTTTCTTTTGCATTATAAAATGTATAGATCAAATCTTCTTTCCATGCTTTAGGCTTCAAGTCCATCTCTGTCACAAATATTTTTACTCATAGCACTTTCTATTCTGTTCAGAAAAGATGTGTACTCTTGAGTGAGGGTTTTTTTGCTGCTTTTCTTGAGGGAACACAAGCAATGCAGATAAAGATTCATTTCAGTATCTTTGAGCTTCCCTAAATCTGGAGTACTTCAGAAATAGTTCAGTGGCTAATGTGAATTGGATCACTCAACAGCTCTTCCATGTTTTTCCAGCTCTCCAAAATTAGCTCTCCCTGTTTTGAATGTAAATTTCAGAATGCTGAGTATAAACCTGATTATTTCAGAGATAAAATATATTATTAAAAACTAATATTTGCTTGCTGTAAAGGAAGACAAACTATAGGAGCAGTATAGTTCTGGATATGGTATTTAAAAATGTTTTTGAGCTGGAGATCAGAAGTGAAATGAATGGAAGTTCTGAGCAGGAAAAAAGCAAAAGATCCATGAGTGCATATGGAAGAGAGAACATAGAAATAGCCGATTAAAAGAGAAACTAAATCTATGTGCAGAAGTGTTATAAGAAAAGCACCATCTTGAACTAGTGAGTAAGCAGTCTGTTAAAACAGAATTTAGGGAACATTGGGTCATTTCCATAAATAATATTTGCAATTAAAACAGATGTAGCAGAACATTTAAACAAGTGCAGTGTCATTTCAACAAGACACATTTAACATTATTTGTTTTCAAAAGGCTATAGTTGTATATCAGTGAGAAAAAGCTTGCAATCTACTCATTCTCTTGCAAGTCACGACAAATAAAACTATTTAGAATTAAGTCCCCTCTACTGTTTTGAAATGAAGAGGATCCACATAGTCTTTGGCTGCTATCACTCTAGAATATGTATCATTTGCTCTGACGGCTTTTACTGATCTTTTGACTGTCCTTGATACCTCATTAAACCATAGCTCTCCACTGCAGTGGCCTCAGTTCAAATGACAAAAAGTCATTAACAATGTGATGCAACTGCTGTGGGCATTAAAATCTGGTTTAGTTGAGTTGGGTGCAGTGCACAGCATTTTAGAAGTATAGATTCTTCTACAAAAGAAATATTATATTTTTTCAATTAATGTAACAGGAAAACATTGAGAATGTCAAAGAAAAATATTAACTTAAAAGCAGGTAGAGTATCATATTTGTGCCTGTTTAGTTTGTTTCAAAATATTATGACAGCAAAATAATAGAATATTTTATGTAATTTTTAGGTATTTTTATTATAATAGATGAAGAAATCCTATTCTGTGCACTAAAATACATTTGATTGTAGCACAAAACATTTTGCACTTATTTTTGTGCTCGAATTTAATAATACAGGTGATGACAACATCATGCCACTAAACATAAACTAACTGGGAAGAGGAGAGAAGGGGTCTGCTCCAAGGTGGGAGCCAGAAGCTGGCACAACCCAGGTGCCAGGAGGTCACTGCCCTCATCCTCCAACCTATGACTGGTTATTGGTTACCCTTGGCAGCACTGGGAAATCAAGGTATAAATTTTATCAGCAACATTTTGCTTGCAGCCTTTTCAAAACTTTGTTGACTAACAAGACTCGAAATTATGGCAGATGGTTTCTCCAACAAACTTGTCATGGAAAATGTACTCTTCTTTTTTTCCAAATGTTATTATGAAGTTGGACAATGATGGCAAAAATACTATGGTAGCAATATCAACTCTTACAACTGGGACAACTTCATTCTCCTTTTATAACTCAAAAAGCCTATCAGTCCAGATGTAACATAGATGCTTTATGATATGCAAGTAGGAGGATTTCTGAATTTTTTTAGTAATTGTAACCAGAAAGTTTGATAGAAGCATTTAGAACATCAATAAAATAGTAACTTCAGCAGTCTATGCACAGATGCATCACAATGATTCACAACAGTTTGCAGTTGGACACTTCACTTGTCTCGAGGAAAAATATATTTTTCTGCATTTTTTAGCAGATTTAAAAGTACTGAAAGACATACTTTACTGAAAATACAATTAATTTTAGATGTTAGAGTGTGTAAATTTTC
Organism: Sterrhoptilus dennistouni; assembly: GCA_013397095.1. NCBI lineage: Eukaryota > Metazoa > Chordata > Aves > Passeriformes > Zosteropidae > Sterrhoptilus > Sterrhoptilus dennistouni. The sequence continues at coordinate 38,958 of VWZU01017783.1, forward strand.
CATAGCTTTGCTATTTTTCACGTGAAGTCATACATATGAAACCACATCCAAAACTAGAATGATAAGATGACATTTCCTTCGGGGGGGGGGGGGGGGGTTTCCCATCGATGGTATANNNGGGGGGGGTCTTTCCAATAGCATGCTATCCATCGAGTTATTAGAAATATAAAACAAAGTTGGACTCAAGCCAAGTGAAGATAAATAGATCCTTTTCAAACCATGTGAACAGATAGTATTTAAGTTTATCTTACTTAAATCTAGATAGGTAAAACATTAAAAAAAGAGGAACTAAAGGTGCCAAAGATGTCTGAAAAAACAAGCAAATTTGACGCGGTGCCAGAATTACCCGCTGGCTCCCAACAGTGGCTGCTCTGAGATGCAACGTGATCTGAACAGCAGCAGAGCAGGACTTGCTCTCCACAGCAGAGTGCTGTGCTGAAGTGCTGAAGGCAGAGACAAGAATGAGGGAGAGATCTTTCATACAGATTCCAAGGTGGTTTATTACCACAGAAGGTCCACGGATGAAAGACACTGAGTCCTGGTGCGCAGGAGCTTTTATATAGGGGAGGATACTGGGGAGGGGAACAGATCTTCAGCCAATAGGGACAGGACTGGGGAGGACCACAAGGCGGAGTTTAGAACACATAAGCCAATGAGGATGCACAGGGGGAGGGAACTGTTCACACAAACCAATGGGTCTTCGAGTAACAGGGCATTTCCAAGGGGATTTCCAAGGCAGGGGGCTGGCACAGATGGGATTGACAACTCAGTGGGATGAAGGACAGGGAACAACCTGGATCAAGGAGCAGGACTAAGACAAGACAGACAACTAGGTGGGAGGATACAGCTTGGGACTGAACAACAATACAGGGGAGAACAGAACAAACCATTGAGGATAAAACACACCACAACACAAATTGATGTTTTCACCATTCATGAACCTAAAATTTTTTATAAAAGCATGGCACACTAAAGTAGGAGCTGTTTTTAAAAATCAGGCACCTAGAATACTTCATAGTAATGGCTTCTAATGGGCTGTGAGACCACAAACTTGTTCCAGTGATTCCTTATATTTTAGGAATTAGTAATGAAGTAAAGAACAAGTATCTATTTGTGTAGTTGGAAAGAATCAAAGAATTATATTCCCTGGTTGATAAATATTCCTGAGTTGATGTGTAAAAATAAATGTGTCACTAGAAGCCATATTTATTGAATCAAATATTAATAAGTGACAGCTTTCTTGAAACAATTTTCAATGTGAAAATATAGTCAGATAATATAGGATTTTACATAAAATTAAAATTAATACACCTGTAAAAAAGATATGAAAACTATTCTTATAAAACAAGAGAACATTATAGAAATCAGTATTTCAAAAATTAGTTTTGGAAACAGTGACTTTAATTTTATATAAGTTCTTGTTGTGATGTTGCCATTTTTTTTAACACACTTGTTTATACAATGGAAGAGTAAGATTAGCTAGAGAAGACCAATCAGCTTACTTCTGACAAACACAAAAAGTGTTTGCCTGAGATATGAATAAAATGTGTAGTTTGTCTGTAAATTTGAGAAGGGAGAAAAAACCATTACAGATGTGGAAAAAAAACTATGCAAGTTATTTGAACTCTGAAAAAGAAATCTCTAGACAGTTTGGAATTTAAAAAAAAAAAAAAAAAAAAAAAAAAAAATAAAAAAAAATAAAAAAAAAAATTGAAAAGTGACTTGGTCTGAGTACCAGAGAAAAACACTGAGTCGTTTATCAGAAGTTAAAGTGAGATGCATTTAAGTAGAGGAAGGAGATCAAATCAAACCAAGCAACCAAACCAAAAAACTTCAAGAGGCTTGAGGACATTAACCACTGTAAGAGTCTATGTTTGATATCCTCAGATTGAGACATAAAATGCTCTTAGCACAACCTAGCACAAATTTCTTAAAGCACGGATGAAACCAAACATCCTGAAGACTGCAGAAAATTAGGGTAGACATTCATAATTTTCTTGTCAATCCTTAGTTCTGCATCAGAACAATTGTCTCCTGAAACCCTTGTCTTTGAAGTGTTTTAATTGTGTGGTGAAACAGATGTTGGTGCTTCAGTCTCTTGAAAGCTCTTTTAACTACAGCACAAGTGAGCATTCCCAAATGAGTTGCCAGACTCCCCAGAAGACCAGTGGAGTGATCTCTAGCAAAAAGAGATTAAAAAATACCTCAGTATGTTAAAGCCTGTGCTTGCACAAAGTATTTGCTTTCCATATTTATGAAATTCTGATCCATTTGGCTGATAGCTTGTGATGTCTTCCAGAAATCCCAAACAGATAACACAGGGAACAAAGTTAACACCGTGTAATAGCAGGCCTCAGAAGAAATCTTAGTGGGCCAAGGTAGGTGTTGAATAGCAATTTGTAGAAGAAAATTAGTTTTCCAGAAAGTAAATGGGAAATTTACTGTCAGTAAATTTACTGATTCTGTCAGTGGAAAAAGATCTGATTGTCTATTTCTTGATCCCTTCAGGGTTTCAGGTAACCCTGGGTAGTCTGAGTAATGTTAGTCATACAGACTCTATATAAAATAAGAGGAAAAGAAAAAGGACTTTTTTTCCTCTTGTGTATGTGTTGCAATGTTCTACAGTTACTAACTAGCAATATATTCTGTTTAGAACACAGGCTTTCCACCACAACCTTCTGAGACAGGCAAATTAATAGATTTCTTTAAAATAGAGTCTACTAATCTGTAAGAGCTCAGAGGAAAAATGCTTAAAGATGTACCTAAAATCTAACTCTTTTTAGAAGACTTTTGAATAATTTGTATGTGGGCCATGCTTGTGATAGTCACCTTTATATATTTATATACTGCTGACATGAGTAAAGTGACTCCAAGATCTATGCAGGTATATACATCTGAGTTCAGCCTTGTGGAGTAGGAATTGGATTTCCTTGTGAGAATTACTGCATTAACTTTAGATAGTTCCATTTGTAAAAACAAACTGAGCTTCAGTTCTGCCTTAAGTCCTGTTCCTGGTACCATCAGGAATCAAGAATTGTGAAGAGCTGCAAAGCAAACCAGATTTTTTTAAAAGTTAATTTTTAGCCAGCAGCACTGTTTGCTGAGTTAGTCTTCATTTTGTCGGATTCTTTTACCGCCTCCTAACCTTCCCATTATTCTAATTATTGATGCTTATTCATACCACGGCTTTCAAAGAATAGTTAAACTCAACATCAGCAAGTACAAAGAGATCTAAATTATGTGGATTTTAGTAGTTATGAAAAACATCTTGTGAAAGCCTACTGCAGCTATAAAATGTAATCATGTTCTGAGAGGGTTTTTTTCAGGACTCAACCCATTCTACCCTTGAAGTCCTGAGAGATTTTGTTTCTAATCTTTGGTTAATACATTTTTGGTACAAAATGGAGATTAATGAAGACAGTAAATATGTTTCAATCCAGACCAGTTCACTATCCAAGGAATTCATCTTCTTAGTGAGATACTAGTTTTGAATCTTTTTACCTGATTATTTAAAATAAGAAATCGTATCAAATTCTCTTAGCTCAGAGTGAGCACTGTAAAGACTAGAGAAGGTATAGTTTTAAGCAGATGAAGAAAACATGAGGCAAGTAAAAAATACAGCTATACAATATAGCTTGTCAGTAACAGAAGTATGTCAGGGAATGCAGGAATGAATGTTAGCTAGATCAATTACTCATGCAGCTAATTCTTTTAAAAACAAGAAATTTGTTAAAATAGGACTTTAAAAATTAATGAAGCTTCCAAATGGACAGCAACATGGAGAATTCTAAAGACAAGGGGTGTAATTTAAAAGATATGTCAAAAGTGAGTGACGGCTAAAATGAAAGGAGGGAAACAGTTCTATAATAGCTGCCATTTAGATACAGCAGAGAAAAACAAGACTGAAGTGCATGTCTCATTAACTCAGTCTGCCTCAAATCCCAATGAGAAGACAATAGAGATATCTTATTACCTCATGTCTGTAATTATTATAGTCTGTAAATTACCTCGTGTCTGTAATTATTTAGCTCTTTTTTTTATGCAAAGAAAGGCAACAGAAAGTAAACACAGAAACTGAAATACATGTATGGTTTTCCAAGAAAAATAATGTAAGGATTAGAAGTATTCTGAGCGTGCCATGGTACCTAAAGTTACTATGATTAAATAATCCACCATAACCTGATCATTAAAAATTAGGGTAAAAAAAGGGTAAAAAGCTCACTGGAAAACTATACAATTGAAAACACTATTATGTATCTCAACCAATTGTGATAGTACTTGCAGACGGCTGTCATTGTCCAAAGACATAAAGAATTCAGCAGTCCCTTGCTATTAGTAGTAGTAAAAATAAACAAATAAATATTGACATGGACAAGTCAGCTGTATCAGTTCAGAATCTGTCACCTTAAGGACCAGAGTTCCATCAGCTTCAGATTCATTATTTTTAACTAAGTTGCTATGGTAAAATGCCATTTATTCTCCTAGAAGGCTCAGTATCCAAATACCTTTAATTTTTCTTCATTTTTCTGTTGCTGCAGCCCTCTCATTAGAGGGTAGAAATAAGCCAAGACACAGACTTCTTGTTTATCACAGCATGAAAAGGGTCCTGGTTTATTTCTCTTTATAACTTGGCCATCCTGATTCCAACTGTTCACTGACTCTGGCTGCAGCAACCTCCTGCTGTAGGTTTCCCTTGCACACTCTGACTGCATGTATTTCTTACTAGACTATGACTGCATATATTAGCTTTCAGACTCTGACTGCAGCCTTTTCTTAGCTAGACTATGACTGCAGGTTCCAACAACAGGCTCTAACTGCAGACTCAGATGGGCCTCACAGCAGAGATTCTCTCATCCTCTGGATTGTTTCTCTTCCCCCAGGTCTTCTCAGTCCCCCTTCTTCAAGGTCCTCCTGTAAACAACCAACCCTCTCCCTTTAATCACACTTATCTTTATTGGATATAGTTGTGACTCATCAGGGGCAAAGCTTTATTGGGTAATTAACACAGCTGTTACTTGTCAGGGCAAGGTCACCTGTAATCCCTTCTATATTTTTCAGTCATATATTTTCATTTGGGCAGCCTTCATTTTCAGACATAAGTGACTTACCATGCTTTCTGTTTACCCTCTGTCGGAGAAGGGAGACG
>VWZU01017886.1:0-29312 GCA_013397095.1 Sterrhoptilus dennistouni
TATAATACACACATATAACACCAGGTAAGAGACTCTCTGTGTAATCAGTTCATCAGATGACATACAAAGTTTATTTGGCTTTTGCCTTTAGCAATGCTTGTAGCATTTTCGTTAAATCTTACTTCACTGAGCCAGTTGTCACTTATTCTGGGCCAGTTGTCACTGGTTCTGACTCATGATGCTGTTTCCTTCACAAAACTGAGCGTTTCCTTCCCATGAAGCATTGGTGATTACTAAACCTCTTGCCTCTGGTCTTTAATGTCTCTCTTCTTTTAGGTCATTTCAGCCAGACTTAGGGATACTCTGAGTCCATAAACTTGGTCTCTTTAGTAGTTCAACCCAACAGCTCAGCTCAAGTCAATCCATTTTATATGATGGGCAGCAAATGCTTTTTTCTTGCTTTTCCCTGGGGATGGAGAGTTGATAATGTAAGTCACCACGTCTTGTATTAGATATTGTAAATCTTGTGGAATGCTTGAAGCAAACACTGAGAAATAATTGACGTATAATCAGTGAGAGAGGGGTCCCTCCCAACATGTACTGAAACCAGTTTCTTCACACAAGGGATAGAAATTAATTGCTTGATGTAGTTAATGCAATAAAAGGTCTGACTAAGCAGCCTGGTCTGTAGAGACAGATACAGAAGATGAGTCACTAAGCTCCTTTGTTTGAATGTTAATTATTCTTAGGACCTTTGATGTGTGTTTGGGTTCTCAATGAATTAAATTGAGTTTATTTTGACACCTTTGGGAGTGTATCCTGGAGCACTTTTTAGGCTTAAAGAGAAAAAAAATTACTTGTAGTTATGTTTTGAACAAAGCTGCTCTGAGAGTGTTTACAGTTGTAAGAAGAAATCAATGAAATAAACATAACTGTACTGTTATCCCTCATATTCTGCTTTTTTTCTGTCTCTGGCATTAAATGTGCTTCTTTGGGTGGCTGCTGCTTTCAGCTATGTTGCAGCCAGAGATCTGCTTGGGTAGGGGGCGTTATGGTTTTTTAATCCATGTGAAAGCAGGTCATCCTTGCAGGCCCTTGCATCAAACACAGCAGCTGGTGTGGTGCTGTGCCCTGCAGAGTGGTGCAGACTCTGTAAGCCCCGGAGACTGAACCCTGAATTTCCTGTTCTTGTCTTGCTTAGCTCTGCAGATATCCCAGTACACTCAGGCTGCCCAGAATCTCTGCCAGTTTCCCAGTCAAAGACTGTCAAATCATCAGTGTTTTTGTTCTTATTTCCTTGCTGTTGCATCATGATGTTTGCATGGAGACAAAAGAGGTGAAAACCGGTGTTTGCTTGGTCATGTTTCATCCTCTTACTCAGACTCATTCCAGTGGAGTTTGATTTTCCCTGTGGAAGTGGAGGTACTTTAGAGGATTGCATCCACTTGGCTTCTGAGGTATTTTGTGCCAGTATACCCATTAATAAGCACATATTTGTCTTGGAAATTGTAGAGATGTCTTACAAATCAGGATACTTCTGTGGTGTTGGCATCAGGAGTGAAAATCCTGTGATTCTGGATTTTTGTAAGCTCTCAGTAATTTTGATATATTTAGTGTTGGTGGAACAAAGCAGAGGATTTCAGAAGACTTTCCCAAGTGCTTTGTAGTTTCCCATTTGATGAACCAAGTTCCAGGAGCAAGAGGAGGCTGCTGAGAGTTTACTTTCAAACTGTGCATCAGCCTTTCTAAAAGGAGCAAGATGTTGCAGGCCTGACTTAATCCTGTATCTGGTGAGTTCAAGGGATTGAACTGCTAGTATTTTGACTTTTTCTTTTTCTGTGTGTGCAGATCCTGTCCTCCAGGTGCCGATCCATGTGGAAGAGTAAGTCTGTTTCCTTTATCTCATTCACAGCTTGTTCAGTTCTCATTGACATCTTGAAATTTGGTTTAATTTGAACCAAATCCATCTGTGTTCTAGACAAGGTGCACACCTTGCAGCAGGCAATTTAAGGTGGTTTGGGTAGCAGATAAAAGGATAGAATTAGCTACATATAATAGCTAAAGAGAAACAATCTGTCTGCAGCCATTGCTGGATTTGGACATCGGGGTGTGAACTGTACCACGAGTGGCAGATGTGAAATGACAGAGCCAGGACTGATTCTGGGTTCTGTCGTCACCCCCTCAAACACAGATTAAACACAGGAAGCTCCAACCACCAGAATCTACAAATGACATCCTTGAGCTGTAACTTCAGATTGGTCCCTGCAGCAACCTCACATTTAGCTAGAAAACTTGGGGCTTTGTCTCTGGAGTCAGTGGTGACATCCTTTCATTTTTTTATCACAGAATCATAGACATTAGGGTCTGAGTTTGTTTGGGGGGTCTTTGTGTAGTTTGGGTGTAGGGATCCCTTTACCCCTCAAATTTACTTAATTCTACCAACTCCTTCATTGTTTCTTGTCTTCCTTATGCTCTCTGGTTTTGTTTATTTGTTTGGGTTTGTTCTAAATATGTATTATTTTAAGAGCTTGTAGGTTTAGTTTAAAAGCTTTCACCTGAATCATTGCCTGCCACATTTGGATTTTTGTGTATTTTAATACATTAGTGGTCTTAATGTTTTATCAGTTCTGAAACTTCCTTATATTTTTTAATTTTCACAGTTAATAAATGAAACTTCAAAAACTTTCATTTCAGATGAACTTCTCTGTAAAGCCAGTGCTGACCACAGTTTATTTTCTGCTTTCTGAGAACCAGAGTACATTTTTATCATTTATAATTGCTGCTTAAATCCTAGGCCAGCATTTCTTCCAGACCCAAATGATGGCAGTTTGTACACACTTGGTGGCAAGAATAGTGAAGGCTTGACTGTAAGTATATTTTAAAATTCTCTCCTAAAAAGTGCCCCAGTCAACCTCATGCCTTTGTAGAAGGAACCATACTTACATTTTGTTAGAGCAGAATGTTGGCACCTTGTGATTGTCAGGAAGTGATTTCTCCTTGAAAATACCAACACCACGTCTTGTCCCCATGTATGACTTTTCGGTAACTTGCTAAAATAATGATAATTACAAATAAAATTCATGTTTTGTTATCCAAATTCTGAATAATCTCTGTGTGATTTGATAGGAAAGGTGTACCCAAAATAACACCAATCAGATGTCTCACTCTCCCCAAATACTTACATTTCTAAAACCATCTGCCAGAAGCAGGATTAATACATGCTCTGTGCTAACCTCTTTAGAAGGCATTTATAGGATTTAGTAAGCAAACAAAAATGTTGAACCTTTCAGATTACTTACCAATTTTTAAATTTTGTTGTGATGCTCAGATAAAATGTTTGGCTTCCTACAACAATTTTTTCCTCAGCTGCTATGATTTCCCTTGGGAACTTCAGTATTGTTAAATATTTTATTATTTACTCTGACTGAATTCCCAGGTATTATAATAATAGCAATAACCAATAAAATTATTGTTTGTTTGTTTGTTTTCTCCCTAGAAACTTCCATTTACTATCCCAGAGCTGGTGCAGGCATCTCCCTGTCGCAGTTCTGATGGGATCCTGTACATGGGTGAGCTCAAATTTTATCTCCTTTAGATTGTAAGATGTTCAGCAACTACAAAATGTAGAGACTCCCAGACAGACTGAAGGAAATAGGCCTTATTTTGAGTATTAATTATGGTTTTTCATAAATCTTTCTGATGACAGAAAAATCTGATTAATGTAGAATACAATTACTGTGTGATGATTAAAACCCAAATGTTTTTCCTGAGGGAAAAAGTACCTTTTCTAAGCAGTGAAATGTCTATATGGGGATTTTTGCTTTCTTGAGATGCAGTCTTTCAACAAAATATGACTTCTACTTAAAATCTTCTTATGATTATAAATGTCATTGACTGCCTGATAATTAGGATACAATTGCATTGCACCAGAGTTAGACGTCTTCCATTGTCTGAGGATTCACTGTCAGTTCATTTATAGGACAAATAATAAATTTATTGCTCACTGTCCTGACTCATTCTAATTGCAGATGGATTTGGAGTGGAAGGACAGTTATTACTTATCACGAAAGTAAATTATGTGAAGATCAGAGTGAGCTTAGTACTGGTGATTTTAAATCTCCTGAAGAGCCAATGCCTCTGGTTCTCTGCTTCATGTCTTGCCAGCAAATGAGAGAAAAATGTTTATTTGAAGCTTCTAAGCATGACATACATGTATTAATTTCAAAGAAATTCTTAAGGCCTTGGCTCACATAGTCTTGAATAAAGTGTTTGGATTACTATCCTTAAGCAATTTGAAAGGTGTAGACCCTCAATTTTTTTTTTCCACCTCCTGTCTTTCACCATGAGATCTTCAGTCTCCTCCTCTGAGAGCTCCTGGGATCTGCTGCACTCAGAGCTCTTAGGTTTTGTGTGGAAAAAATCATTCAGCCAATAGTACTTACTGTTCTAAACATTGTATTTGGGCTTGGGGTTTGTGGTCAGTATTTGAGATTGGCCAGTAGTGCTAAATGATGAAGCTAAGCCTTGACTATGAAAAACTGTTTTATTAAAAATGCTTTGTTTCTGCTAAGTCCATGAGTCTACTAAAGAAAAAATAAGACTGAAAATTTGGATGAAAGTGCAGTTCTAACTGAATGGTAATGTGGCTTAAATTATGATTTCAGGTAAAAAGCAGGATATTTGGTACGTGGTTGACCTCATGACTGGGGAGAAACAGCAGACCTTGACTTCCTCTTTTGCTGAAAGTCTCTGCCCATCAACATCCCTCCTGTATCTTGGGAGAACAGGTCATATGCTTTTTTTTCCCTGTAGTTTAAAAGAAAATTCTGTTTTTTAAAGTTTAGGTTCATAACAAATGACCCTGTCATCAGTTCAGGTTTTGAAATTTATTTCTCAGAAAAACTTCTGTGAATTATGATTTTTGACTGTACACGGGAGAATTATTAACTTTAGCAGCAGAAAGATACTGTTTTTAAACTTTGGCAGTAGGTCCATTAATCTTTTGTTCACTAAGTGGCATTTATATTGTAATTAATGGTGTATTCCAGTACCAGCTGTGAACCGTTTGTTCTGTACATACAGCTTTTTAAAAAACTGCTTAAAGAAGGTGGAAATAGAGCAGATCGACTGACATCACAAGTGCAGTGTGCTAAATAACTGGCAAAGTTAGACCAACACCATGGAGGTTTTGACTAGAAATAACAGGAATAAATGTTACAGACTTGACCTCTCTGTCAATGTGTTCCTTAAGTGGGATAGTGTTGGGAAAATGAAATGCTGACAGCAGTGAGTGCTGTGTGGTGTTTGAGGAGTGTCTCAGATTTGAGAAGATTGATTCTATTCTCTCATAGGTTTTTTTGCTTCACAGACTGTATATTTTTTAACAGAGTACACGATCACAATGTATGACACCAAAAAGAAGGAGCTGCGATGGAATGCCACCTATTTTGATTATGCAGCTACTTTGCCTGATGAAGACATAAAATACAGTAAGAATTTAGTTGCTGTCTCCCTCATGCAGTGGAGTTTTGTATATAGGCAAAAATCCTCTGATATTTTTGTGTGGTGCCTGTACTTCTGCCCATTTTTATTCATCACATAGTACAATATCAAAAGCCTGTTAGATAGCTTCAGGTGAACTGAATCCAGGAGGGTATAGCTCTTGAAGTTGGGATTCCCTCAAATCAGTGAGAAATGGCAGGAGAGGCAGCAAATCTGAACTGTGGTGCAAAACCTGATTGTTGCAACACTTCTGAATGGCAGCTGGACCTGTGTCAGTGCAGTCCTGGCTGGGGCTTTGCTGCTCAGCTGCCATGCAGTGAGTGAGAGCTGTGGTGGTGACTGCACGTTCTGCAGGCAGAACTGCTCTGTGCACGATCAAAGCTACAGAATCCAGGTAACCTCCACACGTCTGTGCCTTGCAGAAATGTCTCACTTTGTGTCAAATGGGGACGGGCTGGTGGTGACCGTGGACAGCGAGTCCGGGGACGTGCTGTGGATCCAGAACTACGCGTCCCCCGTGGTGGCCTTTTACATCTGGCAGCGAGAGGGGCTGAGGAAGGTCCTGCACACCAACGTGGGCATCGAGACTCTGCGCTACCTCACCTTCATGTCCGGGGAGGTTGGGCACATCACCAAGTGGAAGTATCCCTTCCCAAAGGAAACAGAGACCAAGAGCAAACTAACGTGAGCCCGAGATTCTGCTGCTCTCACTGTCCGTTTGACAGCTTTGTTATTAAACAGAACAGTCCAGGGTTGTGCTGCAAGTTGCAACTTGGTGAAAAGAATGCATAAAAGCATTTCTAGTTCTCCAGGTCTTCTTTTATATAATATTTGATCTTTTAGTGTGTAAAGTCAGAGACCAAACAAAAAAACTCACAAACTTAGGCAGTGTATATTCCTAAGTTTTATCAGATGTTCTGTGTTGAATAGTTCTCACAATGTGGAATTAAATTGGTTTTCCTAACATGAAGCCTTTCACACTATAAAAATGGTGCACAGCATCTTGGCAAATGCCAATTATTGAAAAATGCAGAAATAGGACATGAGTTATGTCAAATGAGCGACGGTGCTGTGAATAATGAACTAACAATGCTTTCATAATTAAAAAAAAGGCTTCATAGTACAGCAGTACTTTAAATAATTTTACAGATCAAGGCTTTTCAAGATACAAATTCAAGATTTGGGAAAGCTTCTGCGCTGGTTCTGCAGGGTTGTGCTGCCCAGGTTTTAGCTGAGATGGTAAACACTCCATTTGCCTGGTGCTAACAGTGACTGTGTTTCTGCAGCCCAACCCTGTACGTGGGGAAATACTCCACCAGCTTGTATGCGTCGCCCTCCATGGTGCACGAGGGAGTCACTGTTGTGGTAAGTGAGGAGCTGCCAGCTGGGAAAGTGCCTTTATGGAATTAATGCTGTCCTGGGCTTGGAAGAAAGGTTGAAATGGAATCATGCATAAAATTATATTAAATTAAAATAGAAAATAAGCCACTGAAGACTCTACATCTACAGAAATTTGAAGCTTTTCAGTATTCTTTTAAGAAAGGCATAGCAAATTAAGTATTTCCCAGAACAATTAACAACCATAGAATGATTGACCACACTTCTGGAATCATTTCCAATGCTGCAAAGCAGTAATTGCAGCTCCCCAGGATCTGTGCCAGGCAGGCTTAGCAGGAGCAGACCTGAGGTTACTGCTATTGTTGGTGCTTTGTGGTTCATGTTAAAATTGATGGTTTGTTCATCAAAGTTACTCCACACAGACAGGAAACTGCATCATAGTTCTGATTTGCTCATTGTGGCTGCCAAGTAGGAAATACAGATCCTGCTTAACTTCAGGAGAAAACAAAAAAAGAGTAATCTCATCTCCTAGGCAACATGTCCCTGAAAAGGTCCAATGTCCAAGGTTGTGGAAGCAGCTGCTAAGGGGATAAATGGCCATGTTTACTGACAGTGACTTTGCTGACAGTAATCTTTGCTTGCCCACACATTTTGACCTCCACCTTTTAATTTAGTTGCCTATTTAAATATTCTAAGGTCACAGTAACAGTAATTGTAACACTGATCTCTCTGCAGCCCCGGGGCAGCGCCATTCCCTTGCTGGAGGGTCCAAAAACAGAAGGAGTCACCATTGAAGACAACGGCGAGTGTGTGATCACACCCAGCACTGATGTGAAATTTTCAGGCAGGCTGAAGGAAAAGCACAAGCTCAACTACTGGAATGACTGGCTGCTGATAGGTGTGGGAGGCCTTCCCTGGCCATAATTACTGAATTCTAGTAATAGTGTCTAATTCATCCTCATTTGCATATAAAATAATGTGTCACCTATCCACCTGCCTTCTGTTTTTCCCAAGGCTCCTGCCTTATTCTGTGATGAGGTGAAGTGCTTCATGTGTGGAAAGTTATTTATTGCTCATTTTCCCCCTCCCTTGGAGAGGGGTATAGTTATTATTTACTATAAATACTGTATTTGGGTCCACTTGGATTTTTTTTATTGTGCGTGCTGTTACCTTAATTCTCATGATAGGGATCAGACAGTCATGTTATCTCTATTTTGTAAATGGATTAGAACACAGAGGCTGAAGATAATGTTTATTAGTTGTCAGCCTGTCCTGTGTGTCCCAAGTCCCTGAATTTCGGAATTGACTTTTCAGTGCATTTACAATTTTGCTTCAAAAATGAGGAACTGTCTGAGGTTCAGTTTTAAGTGATGACTGGTGATAATTGAGTGATGTATGTGACAGGAGCTCTGGGGCAGGGGCAGTGTGCAAATTTCAGCTTTTTCCAAGTGCCATCTTTCTCTTCCCATGATCCCTTTCCTTGTTAATACCCTCTCTCCTGCAGTATGTCAGGCAGTTCCCTGAAACAGTTCATGATCCTCTGCAGCTCTCAGTAACCTTTGCCCTCCATTTTCCCTCTCCTTTCTCTTTCCTGTTCTATACATGAGCATCATGTTTTGTGATATTCTCACTCTTCAGCAAAGATGCTGCAATCAAGGATATCTTTCCTAAAAAAGGACAACTTTCTCTTTAAACAAATGTGTTTTATTTAAAGGGCACCATGAAACACCATTATCTGCCCCCACAAAGATCCTGGAGAAATTCCCAAGCAACTTACCAAAGAGGCCTGAAAATGTGATTCCAGCTGACTCTGAGAAAGCCACTATTGAAGAGGTTTGTGATAAGAATAATTCTCTTACTGCGTGAGAGAAGAATATAAAGGAGTAGAAGTTGGGGAAAGACACAGAAGGAATGGAATTACTTCACATTTTTTCTATCAGATGTTCGTGTACTGAGCACATAGAATCACTGGTGTCGTTTCAGAATTAAGGCTCTCCGCTGCTTTTTTTTTCCCCGCAACTTTGACTTTGGTTTAGAAATTACTAAAAATGATGTAGCAAAAAGGCTGTCTATGAATGCCTTGTTACTCACAGAGATACTGAGCTAACAGAGCTTTCTTTGCCTCAGGTCATTGACATTGTTGAAGGTTCCTCAACAGAAGGGCCTCCAGCTGCTCCAAAGGATATCGAGGAGGCTCCTGCTCGGCACATCCTGCGGCCGGAGGCTCCGGTGGACTCCATGCTGAAGGACATGGCCACGATCATCCTCAGCACTTTCCTGCTTGTGGGCTGGGTGGCTTTTATCATCGCCTACCCAATGGTAATGTGACCTGGCTTAATGTGCTTTTGAGTGTTGGGAGCATCAGGGACATTGTAGAGCCCAGAAATGATACAGGAGTTAGTGACATGCTCCGGGGATTTTTCCCTCTTCACAGATGTGCACTGGGGAACAAAGGCACAAGTTTGATTTAGCAGGGATTACTCTGGCCACATGTGCCAGCTCTGGAGAGGTTTTCTTTTCCATCCACCAGTTGTGGTTTTTTTAGGTATTACTCTTTTTGGATATGATCTCAGCACTATTGGCTTCACTCCTCTCTTCCTTGCCTGAAACACTGTCAGGTTTTCCAGGTTTTGGATCAAAGCCTTTATCCTTCTGTGGTTTAAAGACACCTGGTCAACCTAGTACCAGCTTTTTTAACCAAGCCATGTGATTTCTCATCTTGGCAATGGAAATCCAGAATGAAATAGAAATTGTCAGTGAACATTCCTCAACCTGTGTGGTTGGCAGGGACAGGGCAGGAGAGTTTGGCTCCCACCTTTTAGAAGTAGTTTCCCACTAGCTCTAGAGTTCCCTTGCATGACCTGACTGCCAAATCCTCACTGAAGTCCTTCCTCATAGAGTGTCCACCAGCAGCAGCAGAGGCAGCATCAGCTGGAAGAGAAGATCCAGCTCTTGCAGCAGCAGAAGCTGCCCTTTAGTGCTCCCAGTGACCTCCCGCCCGAGGCAGATTTTCCGGACACATCGTACGGCCGGACCGAGAGCTCAGCTGCCAGCACCCCAAACCTGTCCCCCAGAGCATCAAACCACTCTGCCTATTCCAACATCTCCACATCTGACGTGGGGAGCTGCTTCTCCACTGAGCAAGAAGAGGGAGGTAAACTTGACTCTGTGTGGTTTATTGTGTCTCTATTTCCCCAGTCTGTGTGATGGTACAGTGGAATAGTTATTGATGATACCTCATAGCTCATCAAGGTAAAAGAACCATTGTCCTCACTCAGGCTGAGCCCTGCACCTAAGCAGGATTGTTGCTGTACAGTAACAGCCAGCAGAGGGCTCGTGCTGCCCAGGGCAGTGTGTTCCTGTCACTTGCAGCCATTCCAGGGAGATACTAATTTAAACAAAAATACATACTTAGATGATTAACTGGACTCAAGAAATGGGGATTAGGCAGCATAATCTTCCTGCCTTGTCTTCCTGTGCACTCATTTGTCCCTTCAAAGGCTACTAAACCCACTTCCATAACTGTCAGTCAGCATTTCCTAAATGTCTATAAACTTTATAAAGAGTCTGGCTGCTGTGAACCACTCATATCTCACATCCATGAGCCATAAGGTGTATCTAAATATGTTTTGATTCTTGATGTTGGCTCATTGAGTCACCACAGACTATTTGCCTACTCAGGGTAAGTACCAATGTGGACATGTTCATTTCTTTTGATCATATGTGTGTTAAATTTAAACATGAGCTAAAAGACTTTTACAGACTGGCCCCAAAGTCTGTGCAGTTGTAAAAGGCTGCCTTGCCCCATCCTAAACCAGTGCTTGTTTTTCTTTCCTTGTTTAGATGAAGAAGCAAACCGAGTGATTGTTGGCAAGATTTCATTTAACCCTAAAGATGTACTGGGACACGGCGCTGAAGGGACAATTGTTTACAGGTAGAAGAGAATGTGTGCATTAAACAGACCAATGTTGTGTTTGTATTAGGTCCTTTTGTTTTTTTATAAAAAGCCCTCACATCTACCATGAACAGAAATGGAACTTTTTGCAAACTCTGGAATATTTTCCTGCATTTTCTTCACTATCAAACAACTACTTTACTTCCCTTAGAGCTGTTTATTGGCCAAATGTACCTGTTTCCAGCATAGGAAATGCTTTCATTGGCCTCTACAATGGCTGTTGTCACGTTTTCTGTACGTGCTCTGGCTCCAGAGCGTGAAGGGTTGTTTTGCCTTCCCTCCCTGGCTGCAGGGGCTCTTTTGATAACCGTGACGTGGCAGTGAAGAGGATTCTCCCCGAGTGCTTCAGCTTTGCAGACCGGGAGGTGCAGCTGCTGCGCGAGTCCGACGAGCACCCGAACGTGATCCGCTACTTCTGCACGGAGAGGGACCGGCAGTTCCAGTACATCGCCATCGAGCTCTGCGCTGCCACCCTGCAGGAGGTGACCATGGGCCTGGGGGCACCTTCTCCTGCAGGGCTTTCACTTCCCTTCAGCTTGTTGCTCAAGTGCCTGACACAGGGGATGTTCCATTTACTCCTACTGTCACCTCTGTGACAATTCTGTGTTCCTAGAACAGGGCTGTTCTCAGACCTGTAGAGAGACATCCCTAACCCTGCACTGACTTATGGACAGAAGCTGTTGTCCTTTGATTTTTAATTTCTTGTGAAGGACTCCCTTCTAGTCATCCTCCCCCTCCTACCATGCAGACTTTGAAGAGTCTTCTTTCTGGAGCACAGTGCTACACAAAATTCTAGCTCTGAATGAGACTTTAGAGATCATCATCTTCAGCCAAAAATAAGCTCTTTGCTGTGTGCTACCAGCTAGCCCAATTTATCCAGTCACAACTCTTTTGAGGGGTGAAGTGCATGAATTTATTATTTATGCAGCTTCTAAGCAGTGCTGTGGCTGACTCTCCATGTTCTCTGTTGCAGTATGTTGAGCAGAAGGCCTTCAGCCACCATGGTTTACAGCCCATCACTCTCCTGCAGCAGACAACGTCTGGGCTGGCCTACCTGCACTCCCTGAGTATTGGTAAGAACGAGTCTCCTTCCAGGACTGGATGGAGGACTACATTTTCTTAGCTGGAAAATAAAGAGAAACTGGTCTAGTACTGGTCTGTTCACCTGGCCTATTGGAAAGTGTCCCTGCCTATGGCAGGGGAGTTGGAATGAGATGATCTTTAAAGGTCCCTTTGGACTCAAATCATTCTGTGGTTCTATGATTTGACATTGGCCTTGTCCTTACAACACCCTGCAGCCCCAGAGTACTAAAGCAGGTCCTTACTGTTGGTGCAGGGTGCTGAAGTTTTTAGATGGGAGTCGTGTAAAACATGGTGGAATAAAATAACGCAATTGCCAATGAAAATCATTTGAAGTTAAGACTTTGGTTTAATGAATGGTGGGTCAGCCTCCTGAAAGGTCCACTTAAAAATTTACAAGGATTATTGGGACTGCCAGAGTGGATGAGTGGGTGTTTGTAACAGTCCACAGAGACCTGAAGCCCCACAACATTCTCATCTCGATGCCCAACGCTCATGGGAAGGTGAAAGCCATGATTTCAGACTTCGGGCTGTGCAAGAAGCTGGCAGTGGGCAGGCACAGCTTCAGCCGCCGCTCGGGCGTGCCGGGCACTGAAGGCTGGATCGCCCCGGAGATGCTGAGTGAAGACTGCAAAGAGAACCCTGTGAGTCCTTACCCTTCCCAGGCTGCCTGGGACCAGACCCTAAAACAGGCAGCACCCGGTGCCTGGGCCTCCAGGCTGCCTTGCAGCTCAAATCTGACAGTCAGAAAATTTCCTTCTGCTCTCAGATGCAAAATAACCCCCCTATGAGGATCAGAGCTGTAGGGGGAAAAGATGTCGCTGCTACTGGAGGCTGTTTCTTTGCAGACGTACACCGTGGACATCTTTTCAGCTGGCTGTGTCTTCTATTACGTGGTGTCTGAAGGTGGCCATCCCTTTGGCAAGTCCCTGCAGCGGCAAGCCAACATCCTGCTAGGAGCATACAGCCTGGAGGCTCTGGATGCAGGGAGGCATGGTAAAGACTGCACTGCAGAGATCAGTGGGCAGCCCGGGCTGCTCAACACCAATGACAGAACTAAGGCCCACAGTTACAGGCCTGGCAGAGAGGAAAGTTGTACTCCTCAGGTCCTCCTGAAGTGTCTAAAGTTCTTGGAGTTAGTATGCCAGAGGAACTCGGGAATACACAATTTGGAACCCTGCAGTCTTGACTGTGATGTTATTTCCTGTACTTAAAGGGTAGGAGAGAGCTGAACTTTGATATTCGTAGTCTTTGATATTTTTTCTGTTGGTCGTCCAGCGCATCTGTGAGGGCAGCACTTGAACTTAGCAGGACAGGAGGAAGTAGAGACCATAATGAATTTCTAAAGTACAAAATAATATAACATTTTAAAAATTTACATTTCACTACAGCCTAAGAGTATAGAGAAAATAAAGGAAGTAAATTTCTTTGCACTAGATTGCAGAAGACATTGTTGCTCGTGATTTAATAGAGCAGATGATAAACATGGACCCTCAGAAACGGCCATCTGCCAGCTGTGTGCTCAAACACCCCTTCTTCTGGAGTCTAGAAAAACAGCTCCAGTTCTTTCAGGTTTGTGATGACCTCTTCTCTCCTCTCAGGGCTCCTGTAGACTTTTTCAGGTCTTGAATTCAGTCTCTTGTGCCTGAGGTCACAGAATCCACAGCCTTACTGTGAGGAGTGAGGCAGCCCAGTTGTAAAACCTGGGTGGAGCTCCCCAGCAATTTGCTTAGTCTTACAGCAGATCTTTCAGAGGGGGCCAGAGCTGATGTTACCAAGGTCAGTTGGTAGGAGGAAAGTCTCCTCTGGCAAATGCAGTACCCACAGAGAACCTGGCCAGGAGGGTTTTCAAGAACAGGAATGAACATGCACTGAATCCTGATGTGGGGAGGGAAGTGGCTGAGGGCTTCAGATCCTTTCCAGCCTTCTCCTCTTTAAAAAGGCTTTGGCAGAGGGTGAAACAAATCATCTCAGGAATGTTTATTCCTATTCTATTCCTATTCCCAAGCGCTGTCATGGAGTGAAGTGGAATTCTAACTTTACTACCAGGACAGGCTGTACTTGGCCAGAAGCAAAATTTGAAAATATTGGGAAAAACTTGGAAATAAAACTAGAAATAATCTGATTGTCTCTTCCAGGATGTTAGTGACCGGATAGAGAAAGAATCTTTAGATGGTCCAATAGTCAAGCAGTTAGAAAGAGGTGGAAGAGAAGTGGTGAAATTGGACTGGAGAGAGCACATCACTGTTCCTCTTCAGACAGGTAATGGACAGCATTTTATCAGAGCAGGAATTACGTGCTGTTCCAGTTTGCTGGGACAGGAACATAAAGCGAACACTGTCTCAGTTTTGGCACATCACGTTGCTTGGCAGTGAAGTGTTTCAAATGCAAGTACATGTTTATGTACTGAAACACACCTAAAAGGATCTGTGGCTGCAGACACACACCCCCAGCACCTACAACTGCATCACAACACAAAAAATTGTTTCTCTTGCAGATCTTCGAAAATTCAGATCCTATAAAGGTGGCTCCGTCCGGGACCTTCTGAGGGCAATGAGAAATAAGGTAAAGGAGTATTTTCCTGGTGCACCCCAGGCTCCTGCCTCCAGCTGCTGTTGTTGCCAGCTTGTATCAGACCCTGATTTAGGTATTGAGCTCCTTTATGAGAGCCCAGTGGGAGGTTACTGTGTCCAGGAACACAAATAGCTCTGTTTACAAGAGGCTTCTGAACAAACCCTCTGACTGAGTTTTTCCCTCTTGTGTTTTCCTCCACAGAAGCACCATTACAGGGAGCTGCCTTCTGAAGTGCAGGAGACCCTGGGCTCCATCCCAGATGATTTTGTGTGTTACTTTACAGCTCGTTTCCCTTGCCTGCTCCTGCACACCTACCATGCTATGCGCATCTGCTGCCAGGAAAGACTCTTCCAGCATTACTATGCTGAGGACTCTGCAGAGCTGAGCCTTACAGGAGAGACAGTTTGAGAGGAGAGGGGTGGAGCTTTCTTCTCTGGGACCAACATTCCAAGCACAGGCCTACCCTTAGCAGGAAAAAGTGGGATCAAAGAGCTGAATTCTCTGAAGAAACCAAGCTTCCAAAAAGTGCCTTGTAGCTGTGCCTGTGCTGGATCAGGAGATGGTGGAGCCCAGGGCGCAAGTGGGAAAGCGATGAGCCCTGGGAATGGAGTTACTGACTCCAAGGCAGTTTTCAAGACTGTGGAAATGAAGAGCAAGAGCTGGATCTAACCATCACCCAATATCCCTGTACTGTATGTGATTTTGTAACTGATGTGTTTCACTACAAAAGAGAAAAATCAAATTCAGTGATTGAAATCATATAATTACTCGGGACTGGGATGTGCAAAAGGAGCCCTTTGGTTGTAGCAAATAATCTAAACCTGCCATTGCACTATTGCCACATTGGGCATTAGGCACACCACAGTGATTGTAAAGGGAATCATTCATGATTATCCAAAAAAATGGTATGAAAGTACCATTTCTGTTGAATCAGTACTACCCTAGAAAATTAGTCCCTCATACTTGAGCAGAAACAGTTTTAAAAAATACTGACTTGAAACATTAGTTCAAGAATTGCCTACTCTGAAAATAAGCCTTGGTGTTTAATATGAACCAGTATTCACAGAAGAGGTTGAAGAGTCCTCGACTTAACTCACAGTATGAGAACAGATCTGCTCAAGTACCTGCAGCAAACACTGATGGCAGCTGGGAGCTGCCTGTGACTCATCACCTGCAAATGTCCCTCAGGGGGTAAGAAAAGGCCACGGCCACAGAGCCAGGGGTGAGAGGAGTCCCAGAAAAAAGAGCTAAACAGGAACCAAGAGCTGTTCAGAGCAGTGAAGCCAGGGCAGTGTTTAAGGAGTGCCACAGAGCTGTAGAACCTCATTTCCTGTGTGTGGGCTGGTAATTCCATCCACAGGAGCCTGTGTAGTTAAAGATGCAGTATTTCTTTACACTGGCCCTGAAGCTGTGACAAAGCGTCGTGTGTGCCAGGATGAAGAAATGCTGAATTCTAATGTAACTGGGGTGTTCTTTTACAATATATTTATTTAATGTATTTTTATTTATTTAATTTTTACTACAAAGTGGTATCAAATCCAAGTGGTACAAGTATGAAGCATGCCAAATCAGTCTTAATCAGTTTTGTGTTTATATTTAATTACCCTAACAACTGGAAGAGGAAAGTGACACTGCATCTTTCAATGGAATTAATTAAAGGAGAAATTACAACGTGAGAATTTGTATGACTGTGCCATTGAGTGTTAAATAAATTATTGCCAGCTACTTTTCTGGAGATGCTTTACAGGATTTTTCCCCCTACTTTTACAATGTGTGAGAGCAATTTACCTAAGATGCCAAACTGTGCAGGTTATGTGTTTCTAAAGCTTGAAAAAATGATGGTAATTTTACCTAAAAAGATTCAAAGCCTATTTCATATTTTTGTATTTTTCATGTAAAGGTCTTTTATAAATCTACTAAATAAATACTTGTACTCAGATTAAAACCCTACTGGTTTTTAGTGCCAGTGTGTGCCCAGGGAACCCAGCAGGCCTGGTGCTGGCAGAGCTGAGCAGGGAACAGCCAAGGCCTGCAGCAGCCCCATCCTGCCTCCATCGGGAAGGGACACATCCCTGGGTTTTGAGCCTGCTCAAACCATTGCCTGCCTGCTGGTCCAACACAGGATGCAGTGGTTGTTCAGGTGGGGGGAACACTGACCCTCCCTGGAGACCCAGGACCCTCATTTGTTACTCTGACAGTCCCCAGGCACCAGCCCCCTCCAGCCTGGTGGCTGAGGCAGGTGCACAGGCGAGATAAAAGGGCAGGAATTTGTGCTGCTGTGCGATAAAAAAATACCCACAAATAAATGGTTTTGGTGAAACTGAGCTGCCAACTGATCACGTGTTTTACAGGAAACAGAAAGTCACTGAGACAGAGGGCTGGGATGAGGAGCCTCTCGTGCTCTGGGACCCTGCCTGCCTCTCCACTACTTACTTGGTGAGGGGCCCTGGAGTGAGGAGGTAGCTCATACAGAGGGCAGTGAGGTGGATCTGAAAGTTAAAAATATAAAAGAAAGAATAAATACATCCCACAACCCATCCTGACACTCAGCTGGCTTTGGTGGGGGTGAGGCTGCTGGATTGCAGCCCCACCCAGCAGTAGAACTGCTGCGAAGGGGGTGGAGACTTGATAGATCACCCCGAGAATGTTTTTCTAAAGCAGTTTCCCCTTTTTGGTTCCGGATTAATTGTCAAGACATCTGCAGGACGTACAGAACTGCTCAGACTGCTGCCCGTGCAGAGCGTGGCAGCGCAGGTGTTGGGAGCACCGTCCCTCCCTTCTCCTGTGGAAACCCTTTCCCTGCAGGCAGCCAGCACTGGAGACACTCGGGCACCCGCGGGCTCTGCAAGGTAAGCTCTCCGTGCGGGTCATTCTCAGCCTGGCGGGTTACTTTACTGGTAGCAGGTTTAACCAAAAGTGAGGATGTCCCTCCAGTGCCACCCGCCCAGCTCTGTCCCCGTGGAGCGGGACCCTCTGAGCAGAGAGTCTCTCTCGGAGAGGTGGGAGCGGGGCGCAGATAGCTCTGCCCGCAGCCCCGCAGCTGCACCCCCGCTCCGCCACGCGTAGGGTACCCCGAGCCCCCTGGAGCAAAAACCCGCTGCCATCTCCCACCGCTCCAGGAACCAGGAGGGATGAGGGACCCGCGGGATCCCTCCTGCCGCGCTTCCCCAGCCCTGCCCCCGCTCTGCTCAGTCTCCTTTTCAGTTTCGATTCCCGGGGAAGGCGCTTTGCTCTGAAACGCTTCCTGACGTCTGCTGCCACAGGGGACTGCGGCACTGGCACAAGGGCGGGACGGGATTCACCGCAAGCCCACCCCTGGGAGGTGCCCAGCGGCACTAAAAGATCACTACTTCAGGGACACTTTTAGCCCCCTTTCCCGGGGAAAGCTGCACCAAGTGTCAGTCGAAATCCATCTCCCACCATTTTCATAACCAACCTGTTTACACTTACTCTGAGGGATGCCTTACACCTACAGCACATCAGGGCAGTCCCGTAACAGGCTCCTCCCTCAGAGCCAGCTGCTCACCACAAAGCTCCAGCCAGGCTGGTGCTTCAGCCACTCAAGGCTTTCATAGGGCTGACCAGATGCAGAAAGGGTAAATGTGCACTTGTTGGTTTTTCCAGCATACCCTATTCTCCCAGAACCAGTATCTCCCCAAACCACCCCCTTCTGCTGAACTTACCTCCTGCCAAGCCATGGTCCCGGGGAGTAAACGCCCTTCTCCTTCCCTTAAGTCACCATTATTACACCTGCAGATATTGTGGAAACCTTGACCAGCTGCTCCTTTCACAGTTGCTGAGAGCACTGTTCAGTACCACGAGCTGCAGGGGTGGAGCTGGCTGAGCTCCTGCACCTGCTGAACCAGAGTTGAGCCTCCACACCACAGTAAAAGAAACACCACCACCACCACCACAGTGCACCTTTCACTGTGACCCTGGTGACCAGGCCATGGATGGTTACTCCTGACTGTGAACGTCTCGTATCTCTGCTGTCGCACTGAGAAGGTGTATTTAACCCATTCCTCCCGCAGTACAGAACAGGCTGTCCCTGCTGCAACCCATCTCTGAACCCCTGGAACAGAGGCTGGGCACAGGAAGGATGTCATGATTCAGGCCAGCACACCCCACTAAACAGAAAACCACCTGCTGCATTGGGCAGCGAGTCAAACTGCTTCTTGGAAATTCTGGTAAGCACCAGAACAGATGTGGGAAAAGAGAAGGACCAGGAGAGAGTACACTCTCCAAAGGGAGGGGGAAAAGTAAGGGTGAAGGAACAAAAGGCAGGGAAAGTGAGAAAAAGCAGTAAAAAGTAAGAGATAGAACCTGGGGGATACAGTGGTGGGGGGCCTCCTTTTCTCCAATATGTAACAGAAGGAACTGGGACTCAGCTGTCAGCACAAGTCTCTCCAGCAACCCCCTATTTCTTTCACATCCATGTGTGTGTCAGAGGCAGGAGCAGATGCCTTCACACAGGCACACAGAAGCAGTGTAGCTGGCTAGAACAGGCTTTTAGAGGCACAGAAATGACCAAAAAGGTGGGCAGGAAGTTGGGAAAACAGAACACCAAAATCAGCTTGAACTATCAGAGAAATGTGAACTGTAAATCTAAAGACTTACTTTTTCCCCCACCCAGGGTCTTGTTCATTAACAGCAGGATTCCCCTCACCAAAGACAATGGGTATGTATTGCTTTCAAAAAAATTTTACTTTGTATGTAGCAATTTACTTTTTAATATCTGCATTTGAAGGATTTACCTCTAGTGGGGAACTAATTAGCACTCCTATCATCATCTTAGGGTTTGTATTGATGCTATCCTCATTACCAAAAAATAATCAGACTCAAGTGGGTAAATTATTTACCCAAACATGTCCAGTTTAGGGAATCCAGCCCTGTCAACTCCCATAAACCTTATCACATCATTCCCTGCAATGAGGATCATTTTCAAGTCTCTTTCCTAGTTTCCTGTTTTGCTGATTTATTAGTCTTGCACCATTGTTCAGAACTGCTTTTGATTAAGGTTTTGGATACTCTGTAATCAGAACTGACATATTTGAGAAGTTACAACTTGCTCCCTCAATGTGATTGGTAGAAACAGAAAAACAGTGCAGCCAAACAAACGTTTGTATTAGTAATATATGATTTTAACTTCTAGATTACAAAACATTACCTGTGAAGGAATGGGTTGAGAATCATGTCAAATGCTGGCTGGAATCTATTGGAATCAAGAAGGAGTATGTAGATAAACTATATGCAGAAGAAGTGACAGGCCCAGCACTAATGGAACTGGATGAGTCTTTCCTCAAAGAAATGGGAATGAAGAAAGGCCAAATCCAGATATTAATCCACAAGAGAAATGAACTTTTGCGGCTCGAGGACAAGACACAGCAAGCCAAGGACTCGAGCAGCAAAACACCCGACAGAATGGATGCACAACCAGGTCCAGGCAGGGCCAGCAATGCCCCTGCTCAGGGTACAAAGAGTGAAGGCAGCTCTGGTGCTGTGGGTACAACCAGCAGCAAGAACACAGCTCCTACTTCTGACAAGAAGCAAAAAACCAGCAAGAAATCCCAGCCTCAAAAGGCTGATGAAGTTTTAGAGCTCAGAAACTGTCGGCCATTTAGAAGTCAGGATGCTGGTTTCAAATATGAGAAAGACACTGTTCTTCCTCCAGAATCAGGAGTCAATGATTTAATCACTCCTTGCCACGAATACAAATCTTTTGCCATTGCTGCAGAACTGAAAAAACTTCAAATGCAATCAAAATTTGCCTCTGAAGTGATACGATTTGCTTCAGCCTGCATGAACACTCGAACAAATGGCACCATCCATTTTGGTGTCATGGACAGCGTTGAGGAGAAGGGCTGGAAACATGGACAGATCGTTGGCTTGAAGATCAAAAACCGAGAAGACTTTGTTGATGCACTGGATTATATAGAAAAGTGCTTTCGCAGTGATTTACAAGAAATTGCAAGGAAATGTATTCATCCACCTGTGTTTGTTGAAGTGACGTCAAAAGACTCTCAGGAACAAAGATTTGTAGTGGAGGTTGACATTGAACCAGCACTCAGTTTGGTAAAGAACAATTATTTTCAAGTTTATTTGCCAAAATACAATGAAGAAGTTAAGAAGGTGATCCTGACCAAAGAACGAGCTCTCTACCAGAGATTACGAGCAAAGTCTGAACCTGTGGAGGAAAACGAACTTCCTGCTTTCATTCAAGCTATACAAGACAGGGATGCGCAAAGAGAAAAAGCTGAGCTCTCCAGCACACAAGTACCTAAAGAAATACATGAAGATTTAGGAAGAAAGTTATCAATTCTATTAAATGGTGGCAAAAGCTACATGGATGATTCCCCATGGTACATCCTTGTCACAAACAGATGTGAACAGGATAATCTGAACTACATCAATTTTTTAATGCACTTGAACATCTTCTGTGTCTTTGACTTTGATGAACATTCCAATGTGTCAGGGCTGTACAGCAAATACAAAGAGCACCATGAAACAAGTTCTTATTTTTTACAGGATTTTTTAGAAGAAATTAAGACCGATAGTTCTCCCTCTCAGAAACTGTTTGATCAGACCAGCTGGATATTCTGCAATGGGCGCAGTGACTTCCTTGGGGATGAAAAATCTTGTGATGAAAATACATGGATTAGAACAAAAAAAAAATACCTGAAGAAAGTAATTACTTGTATCTGTGAGGAAATTCTGCCAGAGGGCTCTTTCACTGTGCTTTTTCTATTGCTATCACCAGTGCAGAAACCACTTGTGGACACTTTTCAGGAATTCTATACAGAGATGAATGGCACGGAATACATCATCTGCATTGCAGAGGACAGAGAAAATTACACAAAATGGGCTAATCTAGCTCAGGCATCCTGCAGCATTGAGACCCTAGAACAATGCAGTGTTGTGGGTATGAAGCTCAGTCATGTGGATGCCACCATCCAATCAATGCGGTCTTCTACAGCCCAACCCAGACACCTGCCAACTTCCACTGGAGGCGTGTGTACACTGCCCATGCGGGAAGAAGAGAAACTGTGTTCCCTAGAAATCCTTTGTGCTGACCAATGTGATGATATCAGATTAAATCTTTTGTCTGATGAACAAAAACAAGAAATAGAACAAGATTTTTACCGTGGGAAAAAAATCATGTGGGAAAATTTGTGGCTTGCTGATGGAAAACTCTGTGGGGACATCATTGAACGTGAAGCATGCACGGAGGCAAGTAAACTCTTAGATGGCATTTTACGAGGAAGTGGACAAAATTATTCTGTGGCAAAACTAAATATATTTCACCATCCTGGGAGTGGTGGAAGCACAATAGCAAGGCAAGTTCTATGGAAAAGCAGAAAACGTTTTAGATGTGCTGTTATCAAGACCTCATATTCACCTTCAACTGTTTGTGATCATGTGCTCGCCCTTAGAGATTATGAAGAAAAGGAAATCACTCACTGCTTTCCTGTGCTGCTCCTGATAGAAGATTATGATGATGAGTACTTTGAAGACCTACAGAAGGAGTTAATGGAGGCTGTAGCAACCAGGAAAATGAATACCTCCAGGCCTTACTTCATCCTCATACGCTGCAGACGATCCAATAACCCTGAAAAGCTTTGCAAGGCTTCACCACTGGACACAGTTGCTGTCACTCACAAACTGACACAGTCAGAGAAAAATCTGTTCAACACCAAACTTAAAAACCTGCAGGAGAAATACACTGAGCCAGAATTCATACTTACATTTGTGCTTATGTGTAAGGAGTTCAATAAGGCATATGTGTCAGACACAGTAAAGAACATACTGCGAGGCATCGACCCTTCCTCTCGTGACACCTGCTTGATGCGTTATGTGGCTCTGCTCAACTGCTACGTACCCAGTTCATACATTTCACTGTCACATTGTGAGGCTTTTCTGGGGCTGGGGGCATATACAGAGAGTAGAGCAAGAGCATATGATTTCAAACATCACTTGAGTGAACAAGTAAGAATGATTTTTATTGAGCTAAGGGAAAGTACCAGTTATATTTCATCTGTTCGGATAATACACCCCCTGGTTGCAAAAGAAATTCTGCATCAGCTTTCAGGGAATCAATCACTAAGTCAACTTGCAACAGCTCTTCTTCAGGAAAAGGCACTCTTTGAAAACAGATTTGGACGAGAAGAATTCATAAAGTTTATCAGGCATCTGTTTATTCGACGCGATAAAAGAAGCAGAGGTGATAATACTGATACTTTCTTCTCCCCATTCATTGAACATGTCTGTGAAGCTGAAGACTGTGAAAAAGCCATTGCTGTTTTAAAAGCTGCATATGAACTCCTTGGAAAAGATGCATTTTTTGCCCAGCAGCTTGCCAGACTAAATTACAGCAACGAAAAATTTGAAGATGCGAAATACTGGGCAGAGGTTGCAAAATCTCATTTGCCAACTGATTCTTTTATTTTGGATACAGAAGGTCAAGTCTACAAGAGATGGTTTAGTTTCACTGTGGATAAAATGGCAGAGGAGGACACCTCTGAAAGAATCACTGAAAAGATAATGATTGCTCTTAAAGCCATGAAATGCTTCAGGGCTGCACAACAGGCAGCAAAGGAAGAACGTGAAATTATGAACAATGCTGGCTACTTTGGAGAAGTGGAAGTAGGTTGTCGCCTTCTTCGATTTTTGTCCACACTGCCTGTATTCCACAGAAGTCCAGAGGGGGAACATACTGAGCTTGTGAAATACCTCACCACAGAATACATTCCTGAAGACATAAAAAAACCATGGGGAACGCTTCATTCCCGCTTAAAAGGCTTACGCCAGAACCTGTATGACGCTCTGGATTGGATTTCAGAAGAACTAAGTTACTTCCAAACAGATAAAAACCAAGAGAAGGATGATGAAAATGATGATAAGGAAGAACAAATTTATAATCCCAGAAAATGGCTGAGACACCAGTCAGTGGTATATGCTAAATTCTTCATCTCAGCATCACTTATTGATGACAGCAATAATGGTCCTGACACTCAGCTCATGAGACGCATGAATATTTATAAGAGTGGTGGAGGAAACTTCACCAATATCCTGTCATTCTTCACAGATAAGAAAGAGAACAGGTCAGCTGAAAAGCTAGAAAGGATCCTTAGTTTCTATCCAGAAAACCCGCAGAGGAACAAACTGGAGGACAGTGATTTGATAAATTTTATTTTGTCCCACATCACATTAGCCTGCTTAGCACCAGGATCAGCCAAACTCCTTCCACTGTCAACTCTTCGTGAGCTCAGTTCAAGATTCTTCAAAGCAAAAAAAAGAGTATTTCCAGCAAGTGCCTTTTTTTTACTCACCTTGCTGTACTGGCCAGATGACGCATTAGACAAAGAGCCTAATCCTGATAAAGATGACATTTTAACTTCAGCCCTTCAAACCCTGAAACGCTTATATGACATCAAAATGAAAGATGTTCCTACCAGAAAGAAAAGAATCTACACCCCTTTTTTTCTGGGAAAAGGTTATGGCTTAAGTAAGATTGTGCACAAAGATAAAATTGACAAATTGATGGAGGGGTCCTTAAATGAGAAGAGAATGAAGTGGCTGCATGGAAGTGTATGGAATATTTCCACAATCCGTGACAATCTCAAAAGAGTTTCTGGCTGGACCAAGGACAGGAATTTATTTATACGTGGTCATGTGAAGGAGCTCCCTGTCTTGCCACTCCATCATCACTCAGTGCCTGGTGGAAATGAAAATGTGACCTTTTATTTAGGCTTTTCATTTAATGGTCTTGTTGCTTACAATATTGAGGTTGAAAATGACCCAGCCATCAAAAGAACATAAGGTATGTAAGTACAGTGCTGTATGCGCTGTGCTCTTAGAAGGTACAGCACTGGAAGTGTCCAGTCTCACATTTAAAACTAAAAGTGGACTGCACTGGGTAACTACCAGGCAACAAGAAAATCAGAATTAACAATGATAATTGTGACCAAATAACTAAAAATATTTGAAACTACAAGTAAAATGAACTTTGAGCCAAGCCTTTGATAGTTTTGGACTCACAGAAAACAAGACTGCAAATGAAAGACAGCAATCGATCCCTTCCTTCTTATCTCACAGGTTAGGATTTTAAGTTAATTTCTGCACTGTCCTGAGCAGTAAAAGAATTTATTCAGTGTGACTATATTTTTCTTCCTGAATCAGAAAAGTGAACACACTCCATACACTGCTGACATGTACAATGTATGAAATAACTACCAACTGCAAAGCCAGTGTCAGTATGGAAGCAATTTTAAAGCCGACTTTGCAATCAGGACTAATAAAAAATAGGTCTCAAATTCTGCATAACTGCTTCTCTCTAGACAGATCTGTATCTGGGGTGGGGTGCAGAGACATGTGAGCAGAGTCATGGGTGACATAAAAGATTATTTGTAAACACTGTTGTGTACATAGTCCAAACAATTCCTACACTTGGTGAAATGATTTTGCATTATCATCCAAGGAATGCCACAGAATACAGAACTCAAATTTGTCTAGAGCATACATCCATGATCTGAAAAATGCAAAGGCGTTTTTCAGTGCTCTGTTGGCAACCATGTCATTTAGCTTCTAATATAACAAGTGTGTTGCTGGTTTCACGTTGTTTGATCTAAGATATTGAGACTAAAATTGCTAAAACCCCCTGTACTATAACTTGCTTTAATCCAATAAATATCTTTTATGAAGGACTATCATTTCTATGTGAAATTTATTACCCTGAGGATGTATTTCCAACCGTAGCGAGGTATGATTTGCTTTTCCAACTGCAGCCAAGATCTGGACACAGCAAAAAACTGTAAAACCAACTGCAAGCCATGGTGAATTCAGAAGATGGAAGACTATTGTCCAGTCCAAGCCTTCACATTCTCACCTCAGGTAGCAGAAAAAAAAATGCAAAAGCAAGAGATGTGGAGTGCCACAGAAACCTCCCTCTGCTCCCCAGCTCTGATGCAGGGGACAAGAGTATGTTTGTGAAGGTAACCGGGCAAAGGCAGCTTCCCCAAATCTAGCCTGGGGCATTAGGATGGCTTCAACTCAGAGCAGAAACAGGATATGTAAACTTACTTAAAAGCACAGGAATTAGAAGCAAAGCACTGACTGCTCACCAAATACACAACCTGCTCAAATGCTGTGACAGAAGTACAGACTTTGTTTTTGAAAAAGAATTGTTATAATGATGAATTACAGCCTGCTTGGCCCAGAGGCTCTGTCCTGTAACTTGTTTTCTGCCTACACACATCCAACTCAATTCTGCTAACAGCAGTGCTTTGCCCTGTAGCCCACACTACAGCACAAGCTTGAGTCTTGTCTTTGAGTTATAAACAAGGGTCTTGCTATTCCAATATGCCCACTTTTACCTTTTAAGAAATTAAAAGTTTAGCTTCAGACTCTTTATTTCATCCCCACCATCCCTACAGGGAAAAAAACCCACCAAAACAAGTTTTAGAGAAAAAGTGTGAACTTACAGATTAACTCCTGGGGTCCCACATTGCCAAGAACACCAGCTGAGGCTCACAGGGCAGCAAGTACAGACTCACCCTTCTGACTTCCTACCAGTCATGTTCACATTGGGAGGGCTTTAACCTGCCAGGCAAAACACAGCTGCCCTTGCTCTAACCAACTCTTAGTACAAAGCAGTTCCCAAACGTCCCTCAGATTTACCTGGAGCTGAAAAACCCAGAGGACAAATGCCCATTAAGAGCTGCTGCAGAGCAGCAGTGCTCCTTTGAGAGTCCTCTACTGCAACTCCTTGTCACACATACCCAATTCAAAATACCTCCAACTCGTCCATGTTGTAGCATTAAAATATGCATTTATCTTTCCTTTACCACCTCTCAGAAATGAACCACTGAGTGAGCAGTGATAGCTAAATAAGACCAACCAGCCTAGCACAGTAACTCAATCTCATCCCATACACAGGAGGTGCAAGGACACCCAACTCCCAAGCTACCTCAGCTCTCGAGCATTTTGCTCAAAAAGGGTTTAGAACAGAGCACCTCCCAGCATGCCCATGCCATAACTTTTATGACAACACTGTTAGAAACTTTTCCTCCACATTCCAACTCTTCCAACTTCAACAGCTTTGTATAGTATGCTTAGAAGGACAGAACAGCAAAAGAAGTTACAACTTGGAAGTTAGGATTCAGTTCTTTGTCTCCACTTCAAGTCAGCTCACACAAATGAGTCTCTGCAGCTCACAGAGAATCAAATAGCTGGTACCAAGTTATTCCCACCATAACATCTGTTGCAATAATAATTTAACTAGGTTTTCAAGAGGAGAAAAAAAAATACACAGAAACAGTGGTTCACTTCTGTTTAATCAGAGACTGTTGCAAAATGATCACACATTACAGATGGCTGTATGTGCAATGACCCATTCCTGAAGAACAGTTCAGAGAAGGTTCCCAGTGGATGCAAATGATGTTAGCTCCGTTCTTTTAATCTTCTTTGGAAACTGAATGCTATAAAATTAAGTTTGTTATTGTTACTATTATTTGCATGCATTAAAGTGATGCACATACTTACCAGTCTCTCACTTTCTTGAATTAAATTCAACATCAGTATTTTGCCACCACCTGTCTTTTGAAAAAGATCAGTAATCCCAGCCCTTTCATACCACTTAACACAAAAGCAACATGAAGTTACAGAAAAAAACCCCATCACAACTAACTTCTGTGGCCATACTGCTACCGAGAGGGGACACTGTTCACTCATGTGCTTAAAGGTCCTTTATGAGGGTACTAAAACCAGCCTGGAGTTTGCTCATTTTGAGCTTGCTGCACAGTGACCAGAAACTCTAAAAGGGCAACTGGGAGTCAGCAAGGAGTCTAAGGAAATAGTGGGAAATGACAAACTGTTCCAAACATCAAGTACCAGAACTGGGAGGGAAGACTGCTGAACCACTTTACAATGGACGGCTACTCTAATGGTGTGTCAGAAGTTGGGCTACAATTTAACACTGCTCACCTGGTAATCAAAGTTCCAATTTCCAGTATTGTTTTGGTCCTATCTCAGAAGAAAATAAACTTGGTTCTACCAAAAAGTACCATAAGTAACTGTCATTTAAAGTCTCGCAAAGAGATGACCACAGTTCTACTACGATCTATCCTAGAGAAATGCACTTTTTTTTGTTAAGACACTATGGAACACACTCTTCCCTTTTAGCCATCCCCACTGACTGCCAGGCCAGTGTACAAGCAGTGCAGGTCTGCATCCAACCACTGCCAAAACCAGGACTTGATAAGGTAACTGAGCAGCCAAAAGGAGTTACTCACTCCAACTTAGTACTGAGCATTGCATTATCAGCTAGGGTCGACCTTAGAGGGTGTAAGAAATATGGATACATTCTGTCAACAGGGTAAATGGCCTCACAACAAGGTATCCCTTTTATTCTTGCATACCTGCAATTAAGATTAAGCAGAGATAAAGCTGAAGTAGAAATATTAATGTACAACTTCCCTTTTTTTCCCCTTCCAGGAAGAAAAACCTATGCAACATTAGTCAGAAATCTGCCTGAAGCTCATTTTGAAGACAAAGCAATTTAGTGTAAATTACCAAGGACTGATGTAGAGTAGATGGCAGGCAATGGGCTGCAAGTGTAACTATTTTAAAACCAGGAAAGATACAATTCCCTTGAAACTGTGTATGTTTTTATGATGAATTCTGCAGGAGCATTTAAGATTTCAGAACCCTAAAACAAGCAATTCTGCTGGAAGTGGTCACTCATAAACCCACTCTAGACCCTTCAAATGAGGTGGCAAAACTGAAGTGTCTGTTCAGCTACCACATAACTATGACCTTCCCAGTACCAACTAAGTAATTATCCACCAGTGATGTCAAAAGCCCCTCAAATTCAGAGTGGGACATCATGGCCTTAAAAACTGAATTAAACACAGTCTTACACAGCCCATCCAGTTGTGGATCTCTGCTTTGTGCTACAGCACAGAGAAAGTTTTCATCTCTTCTGCTGATATGTAGAAATGAGATATACGAAGTCTAAATAGAAATAAATGAATGCAGCCATTCCAGAGAACGCTGCATCTTTTATCCATTCACAAAGAATCTTTTCTATTCTAAGGTATAAAATATTCTATACAACAGAAATGAAATACCAGAATTTCTGGGAATGTGGAATAGGGCAGAATTAAAACAGAGGCAGGCAGAGTAACTCTGGAGTAAGATAAAACAGCTGGACAAAACCACATTTCTAGGTAGCCTCTGAAGTGCTGAAATGAACTATCAAAAGTAATAATTAAAAAAGCATACAAGAATGAGCTCCTGGCTTACGGGCCTAACAGAGTAAAAATCTGTGGGTAAAAAGGGTAATTAGCAGTAGCTAAAGAAAATGGAAAGACTACAAACTGCTAAGGATTCTTACAAGCAAATGCTTAATCCCCAACACAACAAACACAGGATCCTGCTGGTTTGCTGATAAAAAACAGCCTCATTAATAAGTAGCATGTTACCATAGTGATTTTGACTTCAGATTCTCACACTCTTTGGTAACATCAAAGGCTGCTTGTCAAGATTCTGTATTAAATTTTCCTTAAAGGTGCTTGCAGGTATTTTTCACCTGTCCACAAGCACAGTTAAATCCATTATAGATCTTCCAAAAGAGTCTTGTCTGTTCACTCACTACTGGAATCAGCAGTAGTTAACAATCACATTTCAGAGACCAAAATTCCCCTCAGGTATTTAAGTGGTATCATTTGAACAAATTATTTCAAATAGGAACATCAGGTACTTACAGATTAAACTAACCTGTACTGGCAGTTCTGTGGAATTTTTCTTCTCTACCAGTAAGTAGCAAATGCTGAAATTCTGCTGCTAGTTAACAGAAACACAAATTGTATTAAACCAAGATGTTTAACCCATAATTTAGTTTTTTATTAAAAAAAAAAAAAAAAAAAAA
>VWZU01017886.1:29402-47814 GCA_013397095.1 Sterrhoptilus dennistouni
AAAAAAAGCTGCCAAACTTCAAATACTGCAATTTGTTGCTTAAGAAAAGCATGTGAAGTAAAGGCAACTATAAAACTACTTTCAATTTTCCCTTCTGATTTTTCATACATAACTTGTAAATATAACAAGGTCACCTGCTGCCTACTGAAAACATAAAGGAAATTACAATACTTACATTGCCAGGTTCCTTCATTAAAGTCTTAACGTGTGTTTTCTTATTCTGAACTTTACAATTGAAAGAGCAAAATGTATTTTTTCCCCACTTAAATTTATGAGAAAGAAGCTAAAGAAGTCAGTGCAAGTAAGTCAATGAAAAAAAAAAAGTTCTGCATGACATCTTTATCTCAAAGCACTACATAACTTCCTAAGTTGGGAGATGGTGAAATAGCTTCCTTTGGTTGTACTACATTAATTTCTGGTTATTAAAACTGCTATTAAAACCAGTTATACATATATGCTACTAAGAGCAGCAGAAGCTGAAATTCTACAACCCATGCCCCCCTTTCTGAATATGGTAGATTTAGAGAAAATTTAAGGAAAAAAAACTTCAAGATGTCAGAAGCTTGAACCTTGTAAAAGGCAGTTAGCTACCAGAGACACACTTTAACTGCTAACAAGAGAATGTATAAGGAACCTTTCAAGCTCTCAATGTCATGTGTGTCTCTGCTTTTAGTTAAGATGATATTGGCATTAAAATTCTACTTTTTTCTCAGAACTTTTTCACTTCTTTATACCCTTAAGAAGGAAAAACCTTAAAACAAGTAAGTTCAAGACAGTATTTCTGAAGAAGTCAAATTCACTGCCATTAAAACAGCAGTGTTACTGACTGTCCCTACTGCAAGAAAGCCTGTAAGAATTTAACAGGTTATTGTAAACTTGCTCAGAAGGTGCAAGGGCCTCACTACTCACAACACTGCCCAGGTATATGAACACCAAGCCTCACAATCATTCATACCACAAACAGTCAAAACTGACTCAGCAGGATGCCAGGAACAAATGGCTGGAGGTTAACACTCTGGATCTTGTGGCTCAGGACTGCATATGGCTGGCTGCCAAAGCAGCAGGCTCCCGTGCTCAGCCTCCTCAGCCACACCTCCACAAGACTGCAGTAAAACTGCATTTCTTTTAACAGAGCCTTTCTGGGAACCCGCGCTCTGGCAATCAAGACTGCACTAAGCTGCTGCTTACAGTGTGCCACAAACCTCTCACCATGTGTTTTTCAGAACTTCAGAAAGAACCTTTATTTAAACTACACTTTACAAACACTTTGATTCATCCTGATCCTTTTAAACAGCCGTCCTCAAACTTTCTTTCCTCTAAACTACCTCCAGCACAGCCCAACCATGACAGACAAAACACAGCAGTCACAGGCAGCTGCATTCTTACAGAACCCAGTCACTACCACTGTTTCCCTGATCTGATTGTTTTGACTGCAAGCATACAGATTTTTAAAAAGTTCTTTGTACGTGGTATATATTTTATTTACCACATCTCCAAGTTACTTTTCTTGTTCCATAGATCAGGCGCCAATTTACCCAACTTAGCAGAGTATCAGTAACCCCTGCCCCTTAATAAAAGTTATGTGCCCCTACTTAAGCTTAAAAAAACTGAACTCCAAGATCTCAATTTTGTTAATATCTATAGAAGTCAGGTCACTGAAATACTATCACCTTTAGTAAAGAAACTTCACTGACAGAAAGATGTACAACTTTGTGATACACAAACTGCTGCACTGAGAGCTGCAATACTGGAATATAACAAAGAACATGCTTCATCCCTCAAAATAAAGAGGCATTTGAAATTTGCCTGTTTTTTATTTTGAGAATCTGAGAGATTCAGATACTTAAAGCAAGAAAGTACAAGCCCCACAATGTATTGTTTTGGGTTAAACAGTTTCCTTAGACATTCTAAGGAAATAAGAACTAAGCCAAACGCTCCTGTAAATAAAGCAAGTGAAAGAAATACTAGTTGCAGTAGTCTATCTTGAAGAGTTGTTCTCATCTTCACTTTTACCAGGGGGAGCACCACAATGAGAATTACCAAACAAGACCATGCTCAATAACCATTCTGAAAAAGTTAACACGGACATGTCAATTTTCCAGTCAGACAGGGATTTTGAGGGGGCCTTCTACAGGAAAAATGCAAAGGGCAGAGTACAAACAAAGAAGGGTACAACAGCAATGTGCAATCCACTCTTCTAAGTTAATTACAACTCTATCCTTGAATTAAAATTACCTGAAATTCCATTTGGAGTCATTATTTAGCAAAATCTTGAAGAAACAAACCAGAGTCTATGCTCATAAAAAAGCCTCACCACAAACTTTAAAAATATCTCAAAAACTTAAAAAAAAAAAAGGTCAAAGAAGACTCCTACATTTGTTTATTTAGTACTTCACTACTGATATGCTGCAAGACTTTCTTGGGCAAAATCTGCTGTTCTGAAGTTGAAGTTGTCTTTAAGCAACCTCAAGCATTCACAACCAATGCATCTGCAACAGAACAAGCACCTTTTTCTTCACAAAGGGTAGAAATTTTTGTGTGAAAGAAGGAACTTCAAATAAATCACATTTTGAATATGCAACAGAATTTCACAAGGTTTCCAAAAAAAGTTTTTTAACTCTTCCTATTGCTGCAATAGTAAAAATATTCTCAAATTTGATGTATTTGAGAGACTGAAGAAAAGGTTCTCCTTGAAACCAGCAAACTGAAAAATCGGCATCTTTGATTTCTCACTCTTCTGTTCTGTGTTACCAACTTGGAGCTGATCTCTATTTCTTTGCAGGGCTCTACATTAATATTCAATGAGGTGCAGCACACACACGCAGCAGTATTAACATCTCAAACTTCTTCAAAGAAACTGTATTCTCTAATTTGGGCTACACAATCTTGTAGCAATTAACTGACTACTTAGTTCAAACTTGTTTTAAGCTTTTCAAAAGATACATCTACTCAGAAGAGAAAACATTAATAATTGGTATTTACACGCCACTAATTCAGAAACTACACAAAATCAACACTACCAAACCCAAAAACAAATACAGCACAAATGCAATGCAGGGAAAGATGGGGAGGGGCAGTGTGGCTTAAGGACTACCTGAGCAGCCTTGAAGAAAATGCACTCCATTAAGAGAAAAGATACCCACACATCCTAAAACAGGTTCCCTCCCCTTTAAGACTCTTAAAAACACAGTGATAATAAAAAGATAAATATTAATATAGAGCCCATCTACCAAAAGAGAATAAAAAACCTAAATTAAAATAAATGTAGGGGCCTTCACCAAACTTGCTGCAAGTTTGGGGACATAAATATCCAACAGCCATAAAGCTGTGAAAGCCCCCAGAATGAATAAAATAAATCCCACTTGCCTCAGACTGAACAGGGCAACACTGAGACTCTGCCTCAGCCTGTCCTATGGCAGGGCTATAGGAAGAAGAAAAATTTAAGTTTTAGAAAAAACATGACCCAATTAAGTGAAAGACATGCATTCAAAATTAACAAAATTCCAGTGATCAAGCAAACAAAAGAAAATGACTGCTACGGCACCTCTTTTGTTAGGCCCAAACAGTATTTTTGTAGTTGGCAGCTATTTCTGAATTGGGACTGCTTATTTTGCTTTTTATCTTGATCAATGGAACATCAGCCAGTTGTCTTGGGGCATTTTTCCCATAACTGATAGTATTTGTGTACTAGTCCATGAAAAGTTAAAGATTCCACCAGCCACTGAAAATGTTCACCCTTGTCTTAAGTGTTCATGTAGAAACTAGACCAGTACAATTATTAAGACATTCACTAGGAAGTGTCATTAGTTACCATCTTAAATTGTGGCCCCAGCTCATGGACTGGTGTATCAGTCTCAATTTAACTGAAGGTCATAATGCCCTTCTTGCTGTTCATAAAACTGAAGTAATCTTGGTATTTTAGTTTTCACCTTGTATCCAGAATTCTTTGATTCCTATAAAATAACTGTAGGTTATCTATCCCATTCAACTTCATCCATGTTTTAAGAGAGTAAGTTATCCAGTTCTGTGTCAGTACTGCTCAAGAGTTCCACAGACTACAATACTGGCAGAAACCACAGAAAGCAGATGCAGCTGAATGTGTTTCTAGAAGCTTGTTTACACTCTTCCATGCATGCACAGAGTGAGGAATAGTCATCCACTGGTACTACATAAACTGCCCAGCCTCAAATTTATTATTGGCACCTAAAATCTCATCTGTGGAAGAAAAAAAGTAATCCAAAGGTTTCAGAAGAAATTTTCAGTCTACATAAGGCAGCTAAGTAGTATTTTATTTAAAGCAACTTGGCCAATGGCAGAAGGCTATTCTAATGGCAGTATGGAGGAGTTATATAAAGACTTCTAAAAAACTAACCCAGGCTTTTTCAAGGTTCTTTCACACCAGTCTCATCAACTGTGCCCTAAAGATCAGCTGCTTATTATAATATTGTGAGACCATGCACAAAATAATTGAGAACCTTCTACATAGTCCTAGATGCTATAAATTCTAGCATATTTTTTGTTAAACCTATTTTCCCACCTGTGTCTGAAATTTTCTAGTAGCTTAATCTTTTGTATTCAACATTTGCATTATATTGCAATTTCAAGACTGGTCAAAAGGCATTTGCAAGTGTGAATTTTACTGCAAGATCTGCCATGGCAAATTTAGGCAACAAGTAAAAAAAAAAAGCTTCTGTCTATTCAGGACTCTTCTAGAGTCCTGCAACAGCTATGAAAGATATGCTTTTCTGTAATCACAAAGGCTTCTGCAATCTCTTTCCAGGAAAAGATAAACTAAAGCAAACCCCTGTTTTCATGGCTGCATTACATCAGGGATTTTGCTGGCAGAGCTATGCTGATTACACCTGGCATTGTAAACCAAGTATTTGTCTTTATACAACTATTACATTCAAAGTAGTTTTACTGTTTTTGGGTAAATGTACCATAAATCCAACTCTCAACGTTAAGAAGCAGTATCCAAAGAAATGAAGGTGAGGACCAACAGACAACACAGGCACTGAAACACCTGCCTGTTTACGGAAGAATCACACAAGAGACAAGAGTAACTGAAGATTAAAGGCAGCCACATCACAGCTCTTATTGCACAGGAATGACAGGAGCAGGAAAGTTAAGTATCCACGTGAAAATCATGGAAAAACTGTTCACCTGCTTGTATGCAAGTACCAATGAAATATATGTGGCAGCACTTACTTGAGGGATTTTCATAACATTACTACTAAGGAAAGATCATTCTCAAAATGCACTCAAGCTTCAAGTCTATGCAGTATTAGCTACAAAATGGTACCATTATCAGAATGAGACATTCACCGTTTCAAAGAGTGAAACTTAATACAATCTGTAGAATATGCTGAGTTAACAGTGCATGCAATAAGGTTTTATCCCAGGAAAAGTAGGGGTCTGAAAACAACATACAGAAAATTACAAGAAGATACCAAAGGGAGAAGGAATTTACTTGACTGGGGCAGAAGGGCAAAGCATCCTTAGAGCACCAATATGATCTTCAGAAAAAGCAAGAAGTTTTATAGTTTTACAAGCAGTAGTTATATATAATGTACGAATTTTATGTGTAATATTATAAAAAGGACAAATATAAGACCTTTTAAAAATCTCCTCAGTGTTTTATAATTATCCTAATTAGGTAAAACAGAAGAAATCCAGAGTAAGTATATAAGTGTTGCCTCAGCAAAACAAGTTTTATCTGTTAGACTTATATCTAAAGCAAGATGAAGAGCTAACAAAAGAATTGACATCAAGGCTCATTCAGCACATCTGCAAGCCAAATACTGCGCATCTGCCAGGTGATCAGTAGATACCAGTGAACAGAGAGAACTGCTTCTCAACAGAGGCTTGGAGTTATGGTCTTTAAAAGGCTAAACATTTCAGAAAAAAAGTGCCTAGCAATTCTTAATGGTTAAACTAAAGCCATTCAGCTGTAACCAGATTGCACTGCATGCGCTAGTGCTTTTGAAACATTCAGTGACCACAGGTCAGAAGCTGAGATAATGTAGTATTTTAGTTGTACTGTATTTTTGTACTTTTAAGAGACAGCACAGAATAAAGCCACATGAAGTACTTTAGTGCAGCTAAAGAACCCCGAGACTTTCAAAAAACAGAGCCATAACGCTCAGCACTACAATTAAGTGAAAAACTTCCACTATCTACAAAAACATATATGAATAACACAAAAATGCTGATGGATCCTTCTACCCTACCCTAAAGAAGAGATATCCCCACTAATTAAACTGCAGATAAGGCTTGAGGCTGGAACATGTATTTAAAGTTGACCTGCAAATGAAAAATTCACCACTCTTTTTTCCCCACTGAGAAGAGGCTGGAGACGCCCTCACTTCCCTCCCCTTCAAAAAGCCTCTCTCTACATTCTCATCAGAGATATGACACAGGAACACATGATGTCAGACTTAATTACAACCTTAACAGGAACTTGTCACTCTACTCTTATAAACAGAGAAATTACTAATTCATAGAGGGAAGACCTCTCTTTGATAAAAAGGTCTCTTACCCAGAAACCTCCATGGAATGGCTCAAGAAAACTCAGATATCTCATCACAGGACACAACAGATGGTTACAGATGGCTCATCTTTCAGATACTGCCAAAACATGAAATTCTGAACGTTTGAAGTAACCACACAGCATATAACACATTATTCTTGCCTGCTTTGCCTCTTCTATGCATTAACAGGGTTGGTTAAGCTACCATTTCTCTTTTGCAGGTCAACTTCAATACATCAACTGGAAGTCACTCACCCATGTGCCATGCACCTAAGCTTCTAGAAATCTTCACCTAAAAGGCTCCTAAAATTCACCTCCATTTGCACATTAAAAAGTGTCAGTTGCAGTGTGAACTAATGGGACATACCATGGCACTAGGATGCACTCAGAGCACTTTCACATCCTACAAGCAAGTGCCAGGACTAGAAAGCATTTGAAATTTATTGAGGACAAAAAAATCACAAATAAAAAAGCATAAGCATTAAGAGAAGTTACAACCAAGAGTTAGGATGTGCCTCCTTGCAGCCTGAGTTTTGAGGAGTCACTTAATAAGTGTACAGGTCTTTGTCTCCTCAGGATGTACAGCTGAGTGACTCTTTAGAACTTTAGAAGGATTCAGTCAGACTTTACCAAAACAGCACCAATAACTGTGTTCATTACACCAACGGTTACCAAGGCATGCATCTGTACAAACCTTTCAGGCAGTTGTCCACAGCTGGTCACGAATAAAAAGGCATATAAATTTTTCTCCTCTTTTATTACAATGAAGTTTATAACAGTACAGAAAAGTCACATGACCTTAGTGGGTCAATTTACTTAAACCCTGGAACAGGAGGAACTCTAAATACATTAAATATTGTTACAAGTTCAGACTTTCATGTACAAGTAGTTGGGAACAGTTACAGCC
The DNA here is from genome assembly GCA_013397095.1 of Sterrhoptilus dennistouni. Lineage (NCBI taxonomy): Eukaryota > Metazoa > Chordata > Aves > Passeriformes > Zosteropidae > Sterrhoptilus > Sterrhoptilus dennistouni. Next base: position 36,839 of record VWZU01017886.1, read on the forward strand.
CTCACCAAACTATGTTGGGGACATGAAGTCCAACAGCACCTGAAGTGCTGTGAAGGCATAATTTCACAAATAGCAACATAACATTACAGAACTTGCCTTTAAGGTGGTATGTTCATGTAATTCCAGCGCCTTCACAATTTAACGAACCATATTTACTATACTTCACTTCTAAAAACCTAGATGAAACATGAAAAAGAAGCCATACAGTATAAATCGCAACATCAGGAAAAGTTCCTGTTATTATTCCAAATAATTTTTCCCATGTAAAATAAGAATGTCCAATAGCTCCTTGCATGTGGGAAGATACTTATTTTTTTTAAAAGTCACAATGAAGCCTTAATTGACGGAAGCTCGGCTATATTAACAGCACAAGGTGAGAAAAGGTTTAATCTCCAAACCTATTAGAGCGTGAGTAGGAGCATCAGTAGCGGCCACCTTGCGACATTACGGGCGGTCTCATTCCCATCGGAGGGCGAGGAGGTCCACTCTGGTACGGGGGCACCATCGGAGGTCCCTGACCATAGGGAGGCATTGCTCCAGGAAGATATCCTGGCATGCCCTGGTGATGAGCACCATACTGACCTATAAACAGAACAGTTAAGATGCAAAGAATATATTTTTTTTTTTTAAATAGTGAGAAGTGCATTTTGCGAAAAGCTTCGCCCCTCCCTGCTAGTACAGGCAACTTCATAATCTTTATAAAAACAGAAGCTGGGAAACTTATGATTACCATGAGGTGGCATGGGAGGTCTCATTCCTTGTTGTTGTGGAGGAATTCCTGGCTGTGGTGGCATCATACCTCCAATTGGTCCAACTGGTGGATTACCCAGGGCAGCCTGGCCTGGTCGAGGAAGATTGCGCTGGTATTTAGGCAACTGTGCCCTTCTCTCTTCCTAAAACCAGAAGAGACAACCACAACACACTGTGTTAAAACTCACCAAAAGCAAAGTAAACAGAAGTGAAACAAAGTAGATTACTATACTATTTTAACTACCTTACAATTCAAAGACTATTAGTAACATTACACAGCAGCAGTAGGATTTGCCCCCGTTTCTGTGCAGACTTTCTTCCTTAATACAGACCAATTCAAGCATTCTACATGGAACTCAAATTCTCCCCTTCCCCCAGCTAAATAAAGCCTTTTCTCTTAAAAACACAGAGATTCTAAAGATTTCTGAACTGTAATTAATGTTCATTTGTTTTATCCATAGATTCCATATTTCTAACTGCTGTAATAGCATCAAAACAACTTCAAACTTTTCAGTCTTTCCTTCTACACTTATTACCCAGACCTAATTAACTTCAAGTTTAAGACACATGCAATAAAAGTCCAAATTGTATTTTGGGTTGAGAGACTTCCCACCACCACCACCACTAAGGCTTACTCTGCAGCAAGATCACTGCAATATGCCAGTCACCACTTTGCAATCAAAGAAGTTCTGTCAGTTACATTTACACAGTTTGCACTCTCACCACTACTAAAATACACATAATGCAGAGCACAGATGAAATTCCAGTTAATCTGCCACATCATCACAAATTGCATTTTTCAGTAAGACAATGAAAACGTACTAACTTACCAGTGATATATCCTCATCTGGATGGATCAACTTACTGGTTGCACTGGTTGTTGTGAGGGTAGCAGGCTTACTCGTGATAGATGTAGCTGCTTTAGCTGCAGTGCTGTTTGTCGTGCTAGTGGTTGAGGCTGTAGACTGTGTGTAAGCAGGGAATGTTGGTTTGGGGGGCTCCGTTGTTGTTGCGGGTGTGGAATTCAAAGGTTTGAAATCAGTACCAACCGGCCCTGGCACAGCTGCTGCAGCCTGTGAAACACAAGAGACAGGTCAGTATTTATTTCTCAAAGCATAAGACAACTCAAATGATGACTGTTAGACCTCTGAAACCTTCCAGTGAGATACATAATTATAAAAAGCTTGACAAAAGTAAAGTTCAGCCTTACTGTGTACTAGAGCAACTGAAACCAAGACAAAATAAACCCCAGTATGTACACAAAGACACACACACACACACACGGAAGTCTAAAATTTGCAGGTAAAAAGCCACAACAAAGGAACAATAAAGAAAAAAACACCCCACTATTTTATCTCAAACACTGAATTTGGCAAATGTGTAAATCCTTCCTGAACCACTATTTTTTAGAAACATTTTCATATTTTTTCACTAAATTAACATATTTTAGCAACCATTAGTTTAGAGTACAGCTCAAACTGCTAGTATTCATTAAAATTAGCTATTAAAGAAATATTTTGATCAAATTTAAGAAAGCTCTATTGTGTCAGGGCTTTAAGTGTTCTCTCCATAAACACACTGAAGTATTTTCACAAAGTACTGTGTTTATCTACAGAATTTTAATCTTATTTGTGAATGAAGAATCAATGGAAGCTACTAAGAGGTCCACTAGAGATTCCAACATTTCATCTCTCCTGTTCTTCTGTTACAAAAACCCTGTAAAAGTCTGTTTTGCAAAGCTGCCTCTAAAGACACAGCAATCTCCAAAGCAAACCTTAATTATGAGAGAATGCTTTTGTTTCTAGTCACTACATATTTACAATTATCTGAACCCCCCAATAAAAAAAATCAGCATTTTGCACATAATGCAAATTTAAAATTCCCTACATTATGATGTGCCATATTAAAGAACATAAACTAAAAAGCCTTCACCATGCATCAAGCTAACCACTGCCCACTAAAATGCATTTAACTGCTTTCATGCTCTTTTAACCCTTTAGAACCAGAATGTAACATTTCATTCTTTCACACCAAGAAAAATTGGGCACTTTGACGCGCTGTTTCTGGTAAGATGCAACTCATAATCATGGACTCTGCCGTTTTACCAGCTAAACATAATCAGGAACACAACAGAAATTATCTGAAAATGTTTAGTCAATTTGAGATTTTACAGAACGGTCCAAAGGGTTAAGTTGCAAAGCAATTTTTGTTTTAAACTGTGACTTCCTGCGTACTTGTGCTGTGCTAGGAAACAGAGCGTTAGAAGATGCTGAGAGACTTTCTGAATTGGAGGAAGCTGTACTTGAGCTTGTGACAGGTGTCCCCATCTGTAGCATAAAAGAAAGGAAACAGTGAAAAGTCTCCAAACAAATGGGTGGAAAGTATCCAGATGAAAGGATTTCTTATACTAAGCCCTTTCTTATGAAAGGACCGTATTTTTGTACACATGTATTCCCTGCAGAAGCCCAAAATGCAAACAGCAAATTACAAAGGTTTCTGCAACGTACTTGAAAGCAAGCAAAACCTCCAGGACCTATGAACAAGTGCACTCAAAGGGAAGAGGTCACAGGCCACTATCAATTCCCCACTTCCCTCCCCACAACATTGAAATTAACTTTTCACTGCACTGATGTACTCCTAAACTTTTCGAAGCAAAAAAACCCCTCCTAACTCAGGAAATGTTTAACCAGTTTAACCAGACTACAGAATAAATTAATTCATTTACCAGTAGAGAGACCATTATGAGAATAGATGAGAACAAGTCATGTCAAGATTTTTAATTTGGAAATTTTAGGTGGAGTTCTATGCAATCAGATTCCTGTAGCTAACACACCTCTTCACCCACCCAAAGTCGCCTTATAAACAACAAACTAAAGGTGTTTAAGAGTGTTTTGCCTACTCCTTTCTTCCCCAGTGCTTACAGAGCTTCTGTCTGGCTTCACAGCTCTTTTAAGACAAACAAAAGAATCTTTTAAAATTCATTCAAGCACTACCCTGTATTAAACTTAAACATCAACTCAAGCAAAAAAAACTGAATCAGTCATTTCCTGCACATCCTCAATAATAAATAGGCACTACTGACACAGTGGCAATTTGAGAAATACAGGAGAGTCCAGGCTCTGGGATACCTTACCTGCCCCGCGCTTGGGAAGAGTGGTTTGGTGACTGGAGGCTGTGGGGTTGGAGCTGTTGCAGCAGGAGCTGGAGGCCGGTTCAGGATGCCCGGGGCTGTAACAGGCTGTGCTTGTGTCATTGGAGGCATGCCAGGCCGAGGCCCCACAGGCGGGGGCATCCCTACAAACCACAAACAACGGGCGACGGATCAGGCTCCAGGAAGCACAAATATTCCTTTACCAATCCCACTGCTCCTTAGAACAAAGTTTCCCACTACAAGATGTATTTTTAAGGCAACAGCAAAATAAAACATGACAAAGGGTAATGCCAGCAGTCAGCAGTCAATGACTATGCACAGGCAGTAAGCTCAAACACTTCAGAGCAATGGTGGGTTGTTTTTTACTAAAGCTGCAATTATGAAGTTTATGCTCTCAATAAACCAACACAATTAATGCAGTAAGTGTTTCTGACACACTGCACCTCTACTGCCAAGAGCAGGGATGACACTGTTACAAAATCCAAGGGAGACTAAACTGTTTCTGAACAGTACCAGAACTGTGGCCCACACACTGCCAGCTTTGCTGGGGTTATCAATGAAGTGGACTGGGACATTTTGTAGTGTCATCACAACACCTGCATTTGGTGTGTGTGGAGCTCTAGGAGAGGTCAGTGAGAAGTTAACACCTCCCATTGGTACCATCAAGCAAACCAGCAAACCTCAGTTCATTACCACACAGCTGCTGGTCAGGTGGAACATCCAGGGAACTTAGGTCTGCTTAAGAGCTGCTCAAGAAACATCTTTTTTAGCTATGGTAAGAGACCAAAATTTCACTTAAGTTTCTTCACACTGCAGGCTCATTAGCTGGGTAAACCACCAACACTATTCCCCACTTTTCACATTTTCAGTCATAACTATTTTCCAACTGCAGCCACAAACATTAATTTACAAAAGGGATCAAGACAGACCAGGCAACACAAGAATGTGAGAAAGTGCAATAAAACAAAAAAAAAGTATTCTATTTCTTACTTTAACAATGCTATATTAAACTCAAATAATTATTTATAATCAGAAGCCACAAAACAACCACCTCTGCACTAGAGTGGCTTCTGTGATAATCCAACCACATCGAGGTGGTGGGTGGTGACACAAATCTGTATATTCTATACATAAATCCTAAATCTTAGTGGAAATAAATAAATATAATTAAACTCTCACCATAGTACGAGTTCGACAACCCTGACCTACCTGGTGGCATACCAGGCATAAGAGGTGGGATTCCTGGCCCAGGAGGCATCATTCCACCCATTGGCATCATCCTATTGAACAGAAAATGAGCACTGGTATGAACACTCACGATAAAGTGTTAAGACAATTGGCACATCCCTGTGTTAGATAAAAAAATAATGGTAAATAATTTCAAGAAGCTCTCAAGAGAGGCAATTCCAAACCAACTGACTCCACAAGAATAAAACCATAACATAACCCAGCACCCAAAACCCCAAACACTTATCTGAACTTTAATTTCTCAAGATCTCACTTCCTCTATTATGAGATTTCCTGAACTAGTGTCTCTTGAAATCTCTCTCAGACTACTGTCTGCAGCAGAGTGTTCCAAGAATCTGATCTCAGTACACTCACGGAGTATGAATGCAGGAAAACCACCCAGCTCCAATCACGCTACAATTGCTGTACATCTGCTATTACTCCTCTCTGATACTGACTGGCAGATAACCCAAAGCTGTAGAACTATCCAAAAAATATTGACAAAAGCAGATTAGAGATCATAGGGCAAGAAAGCTTCTGGAGTTCCAGCTGCAGAAAATACTCCATACACTAATGAATGATAAAGTGGGATTTTGTTTTTTTTTAATGAGAAGTCCTCAGTGTAACATATTTTTTCTCCATATTAAATATGGGTTTTTCCTAGATGACTATGTATAAGCCCTTTACAGGGAACAAATAAGTGTAGCTTAAATTTGCTTCATTTTTTGCAGACATTCAAAAATAGATTAGACACACCAAAATAAAGGAACGTTTATTACTTTAGTGAGCAAGATAAGCTGATTTGCAGCACTCCAGTACAAACCAAAACCCCACTAAGAAGCAGTTTCTGTTTGTATGACAGTCAAGACACCTTCACCACTGCTGTTTTCAGATCAAATCCCATGAGCAGGTGAGGATTCACTGTGGAAAGTTTGATTTCTGCTCTCAGCTCCTCTATCACTGCTACACAGGGAACAACCACTGCAGAAGCAGCAATGACTAGGGACATAGACCCATCATCCCATTTTTGGCTGGAGAAGGCAAAGTGTGTCTTGCCACCCAGCAGACATCAAAACAAGTGTGGGATGCTCACTGCCTGCTGCCCCAGAACAAACTGCAGGTAGTGCTACAACTGCTGTCACACTAAAACCAAAGTTGCTTCCTGTCTCCTAATTCTTAGGTCATTTTTAAACAAAAGTTAATCAGGTTAAGTAAGCAAAATTTTAGATCAGAATAGACCAAAGCATAATGCAACATCACCCTCTCCTCCCAAAATGAAATGGAGTGAAGTTCTGGCAAATTCATTTGTGTTTTACAGGTGATGTAACATTCACCTGGAAGTTAACAAGGAATTTCATGAGGACTGTCAAGACAACCTGATTAAATTCTGTTGAGTTTCCACCCAGAAAAGCTAAACTTCTGATGAGCATCCACACCATGTTCAACTATGATATGATTTTTAAATTCAAAGACTGTTACATCAGTATTTATGTCTCAGAAGAAAACGACCTTTCACCTCAGTGAGAATAAAGTTTAGATTAAACTGAGCTCCTGCAGGATGTCCTGCAGTGTGAAGGATCGAGCACATCTCCAAGCTCTGGTTCAAGAGAGGCTTAAAGTCTCTAAGGGTCTATTTGGTTAAAATCTTATAGAATGCATTTCACGGTTTTGTAATATTCATTTAGATAAAAGCATAAAACCTTCACGTATTACATAGTAACAAAACCTAACCAGATATCTTCCCCAAATTCTTAGGCAATATTCAAAGCTTTTCAGTAAAACAATTTCAAGCTTATCAAAAACATGACATAAAATGGCATAATGAATGTACCTAGAATTACATTAATGAGATGCTTACATGTTTCCACCACAAAATGACTGCATGTATTTTCTCTGTTGATGTAATCTGTGAAAATTTATGACAAAATCAAAAATCTAACTGTGAATTTCCAAATACATTGTGATAGGGTATGGTGTCAACCCCAAACAAACATAAAAACCAACATCTTTCGCCCAAAATACAAGAAAAATATACACTATCCAGCACTTTTTCCCTGTTATGTTGATGACTGATAATCAGATGCACAATATATGTGCAATACACAAGGGAACAGTGGCTCACAGAAGGCTCTAAACCAACACAACAAAATTTTATATTAATATCCTACTATTTAACAATTATTAAGCCAGGAGAAAGGTAAGACACTTTATACATAAACTCAGTTTGGCCATATTTTACATGTTGGTTTACAGCCATCCAGCTGGTCAGTTAGGTTACACAGGCCACAATTCCCTATGCACATTTTTTATGTTAGCTTCATTTTTTCTGTGACAGTTTAAAATGCACAGTATGGACATGTAATATTAAGTCTTTCTTGCTACTCACCCAGGTGGCATTCCAGGCATAACTGGAGGCATTCCAGGCATCATAGGTGGAACACCTGCCATTAATGGGGGTATACCTTAAAAGAAAAATACATTTTTAACAACTCTGATAACATACAGTTGCTAACAAATATCATCTAGTAAGTTTACACTGGATAAATGCTTTACGGGAAGTTCTAAAAGACTGGGTTTTGAAATATTGCTTACAAACAGTGCAATATGAATACTATCTGAAAATCTGACTTTTGATTGATTGTTCTCAGCCCTGCAAGACAGTGTATTTTTTTTAGTGATCTCCAAAGACATCGTATTACAAGAAGAGATTATTCTTCACTCACTGTATCTATGGCCTGCACAGAACAGTCTGTTCTGTGTTAGCAGTCTCCAGGCACAGAGCAGCCTTTCTGCCCTGTTTCCAAACCCTACATAATCCCATGAACAACTACCACTGGGAGACTTCTGTCTGAAGCACTAATCTGTTACACTGCCACATGCCTTCAATCTACACACCAGCATTAGGTACCTGAATCCAGTCCACCAAGGAGGACATGCTCATGCACAGAACAGGGGAATTAATTAACATACTGCTTATCTGCACCTCCCAGACCATTCTGTGACCCCAGCATTAAAAGGGCAGATTATTACTCATGTATACCAGCAGCAATTCATGTTTCTACTGAGGTTTTCAGCAACCAGCTAACACACTGTCTCACCTGGAGGCATCCCTGGTGCACCTGGCACAGGAGGCAAACCTGGCTGTGCCATTGGGGGAATGTACCCCTGCTGTGGCTGAACTTGCTGGGGTTGAAATGAAGTTGAAGCTGCAGATTCATCATCTTCATACTCATCAGAATCATCCTGTTGTTTCTTTTTCTGGCTCTCTGCAGACAGTACATTACATATGATCAAAAACCACATATTATAAAGTTAACTAATAGCAAAATTCAAACCCTGTCAGTGTTCAAAAAATCACAGAAATACAAAGAAAGAATGCTGTGTGTGCCCACCTATAGCTACAAATAAAGGGAAGGAATGTGACTCACACTGCCATGACCCTGAACGTACAGAGGGATCTGCCCCTGGGTCAATGTCATGCTGTCCAGCATAAACCAAAGCAGTTCAACCAAAGGTATGTTTGAACAGCAAAGAAACCAAAGCATTTGAGAATCATCAGGACAGTTTTACCTCTGCCTTTCTTCCCCTTACCCTCACAAATAAATAACCATGCCCATATTTATTAGGTAATTGTTTGAAATGGTCTGGCAGGAACAAGAAAGAAGAAATCCCTCCCAGCCTTCCACATGGCTGACAAATTGCTGCCAGAGAATGCATTAAATCCCACCCTCAGTGAGAGCGACAGCTGAGTAAGGAACACACCAGGGAAATAACAGACAACCAGCCACACTACACCTTACCCTGAGTTTTTTGTTCAAGTAACCTCCTCCGTTCCTCCATATCTTTTTCTGGAATGCCTTCCATTCCATAGATTTCCAGTTCAATGTCTGTTCTTCCAGGAATAGCATTTGGAACAGCATCTATTGTTTCTTTATGTACCTAAAGAAAAAAAAAACCCACACAAATCCTGCTGACCACAATTCAGGGTAAATTCTCTGTGTTCTTCAGGCAGTTTCAAGACAGAAAAGGAACATCCTTAATGGGAATAATCTCTCTGGCCAGGCATTTTCTTTATCTGTGCTTCCTAATCTCTGGTAACTACTATTACCCCTAAGACCAGCTTATATAAACTTATAGAAAAACCAAGACGGCACAATTCCTTCACTCCTACAAAACTCCTGACAAAGACCTCGGCTACACAGTGGCCGTTTGACTGCTGACACAGCTGGACTCCTGTGCTGCAAACAGCCCGCTGGGGTCTTGGACTCCTGTGCTGCAAACAGCCCCCTGGGGTCTTTTTCTCATCAGTTTTAAAGACTCTGCAAGGCCCAAACCCTTCCCTTCTTAAGGACACTTCATTTAAATTTTAGATACTGTAAAGAAAAGCTCATGTAAATCTGAAACTCCTTACCTGCATGCAGTGTATAGCTAAACCAGGTCCTGTGTACAGTTTCTTATGACATATATGGCATTTAAAGTGCTTTGCTTTTTGATGCTGTATAAGAATTTTCTCATCATCAAAATCCCTATTACAATACCTAGTGAAGACTGTTAAGGAAACATTTAATACTGGAAATACCTTTTAGACAGGACTAAGGTAATCAGCACCAGTGTGATTTTTCCTGAAGCAGGAGAAAGGTACAAGAAGCACCTCTGAGCATTCAAAGGGTGACAAATATTTCATGGATGTCTGAAACCAAACACCCTCGATCCAGCAAATCCCTCTTTACAGAGGCACAAAAGTGGGAAGGTGTCTGCACACAGGCAGAATCATCACTTGATTCCATATTGTTTGACTCATGGTTTTCAAGTCCCACCTATTTTTTTCTTCAGGGCTGTGAACGCTGCTACAGCACTGAAGGAGAAACGAGCTTGAAATCAGCAGAAGGGAAATTATGCAAATTACTCTGAAGTGCCTCTTTAATCAATTACCAGTAACTAACAATCATAAAAGAGAACAAAGGTTTTAGTTAAAAATTCCCTTTCTCTTCCAGATATCCAGCTAGCACTTTTTATGACACATCATAATTTGCTGCAGTAACTGAAAAAAAATTCTCTGCTTTTAAAAATAAATATTTTAAGCAAAGAACTGTTTGGACATCTATGTAACAGAAGAGGCAAACTGCACTTCCTTTCTGTGGGTCAGCATTGGTATTTCAGCAAACACTCCACACATTTTCTTAGGTGAGACATAAACACGTTTGCTATTCATTATTAAGAAAATGTTAACATTGTGCGTCTCTTGCTTCCACCAAAGCGTGAAACAAATTAATGCCTAAAATAAGCACATATGGCTTTCTATGGTTTCCAAGACAAAATGGTAAATACCTCAAGGCACCTTTTAAATTTCTTTATTAAACAATTCTAGAGAATAGAAACATGAGAAAACGTAAATGTGTAATCAGTCCACAACAGTGAGCACTTTCTGAAGGAGCGATCACATGGAAATCCACCAGTATTTCCGGATACTGAAAAACTAAACCTGATCATGATGCAGCAATCACAAGTTGAAAGCCCCCTCGGCATGAAAAAAAGAAAAAGTTTTCAAAAACTCTCTTCTAACCACATCCCAACCCCCTCCGTGAATAAATGTATTTACCAGTAGCAGGATTTTCTCCCTTTAATATCCTCCCTCGCTAGAGATAAAGATCATTCTCCATTTCCCGCCGTCCCGGCTTTAGGGATCGGGGGAGGCCGCGGCCTCGGCGAGGGCGGCAGGAGCGGGCCCGAGGCCGAGCGGGGAGCACAGCAAGGGCACGGACCGGGCCCCGTCCCAAGCGGGGGGAACCTCCCGAGGCTGGAACAGGGCCAAGCACCGAGACAAACCGCAACGAGCGTGGGGAGAAGG
>VWZU01017894.1:0-115127 GCA_013397095.1 Sterrhoptilus dennistouni
ATATATATATATATATTTGTTCTCATATGTTCTGGTGACTGTCGAAGACAGGATTTTAGAATACGAGAATTTTTGCTCAGAATGAGTAAATCCTGGTTTTGGTATTATGGCAGTACTACAATGTCTATAAAATTGACTAAATCTATTCCACGTATTTTTTTCAGAACACTTTTTACAGATGAAACATTATTTTTGAAGAATGTTTGATTTTTTTAACCTAATTTAGGTATATTTCATTCTGTCCTCTCTATATTAATATGCACTCAATAATCAGTGTATATTTGTGTGTTTATACAAATATATATATCTTGCATATTTTTCTGTATCTAGGAAATAGGCTGGTTCTCCATGTTATTTATTTCTGTTTGAAAGACAAATTAACCCATTATGTAATACCCAAACTGCTACAAGCTGGAAGAAGAACAACAGTGTTGATAGAGTGAGTTTATAATTTCTGTTTTAGGTTAAGTGGGACTGACAGAGATCAGTGCCAAGAAAAGCATAGGTATTTTCATCTCAAAGGGCATCTTGATGAACTAATCTGATTCCATACCTTAAAAAATTGTGCTTGTTTAAATGAGAAAAAAGAAATTTCAATGTGTGATATTTTTACACTTGTACAGTAGAAGTTTTTGTTTTTTCTCCTCCTGGATTTCATGAGATTAAGGCCAACCCATAAATCTAGTTTGTGAGTGATTCTAAATAAATTTCAGGCAAGCTGCAGGTATTTAGTGGCTCTTAGGAGAATCTGGTAGGATCAGATTCCACAACCTAAAGACAGTTTAACCATAGAGTTTATCATATGGCTTTAAACAACAGAAAACCAATATTTTACAAGAAATGAAGGAAGAGAACAGCATTGATTTTAACAGACTTTCATACGTGTGTTATTTTCACAAGTTATAGAGGTAAGAGACATTAAAAATACGCTTAAAAATATTCTGTACCTCTGTAAAGCCGATTAACTTACTCAAATTCTGTTAAAAAATAAGACTATTCTTCATAAAGAAGAAGATGAGTACCATAACTCTTATTATCATGCCTATTATCAATATATTCCTGAATATATTTATTTATTTTATTTTGGACTTTTAATGTTTACAAGTAAATATGGATGTTTATTTAATTAATGCATATTTTCTGTAAGGTGGAAACATGTTCTCTTCAAGTCAAGTAGGGGCTTCCCAGAAATAAGACCCAAATAAAGTCTATATATGTTGAATCAGACGGCCTTAGTAAGCAAAAAGTCTACTGCTAGGCTGAAGCCTTCTGGTTTCCTTTTTGCAATTTTTCTAAGGTCGTTTTTCACAGTATTAAGCATGTAGATGAAGCATTTGTTTACTCAAAGTTTTCAGTGTACCTTCTGTGCATGAAAAGTGAGGGTGGATCTTGGCACCACTGTAGGGGTTTTTTCCATATCTGTTTTGGACTTTTTTTTGTTTGTTTGTTTCTGGGCTCTAGCTCAAAGTTACTAACCACATCTGGCATCTGGACCAGATAAAGTTCAAGGCAGGGTGTCTCAACAACCAGTAAAGATGTCCAAAAATTTAGAGAGCAATTATGTGCAAGTTCAAAATCATACACTAGGAACCAAGACAAATCAAATATTGCGTGACTAAATGTAATCCAATGAAGCTAAGACACACATGAATTGTTTTATGCTGATTCACTTAGGTCTATGACTAATCAGGCAGAATTGACACAGGTTAATTAACACAGTAGCAAACTCAAAAGGGAATGAGAGCTGGAGAGATCAGCGAACTTTGCAAAAATATCAGTAACTGGGAAAACACTTTGCTTAACACTTAATTTATTGCACAAATCCATTGCATAGCTTCCTTCTATTGCTCTGAGAACAGATAATCAGCCTAAACAATCAGAGATGTGTCTATACTAGCCTTCTGCCCTACATCTTTCAAGCATTAGTATTAGTGAGGAGGCAGTCCTCATGGTAGCTGGTACAGTGCTATAGCACCAAGAGCTCCTGGCATGCAGACAGCTCTGGAGTCAAAGGCAGTAGTAGATTTTCTATAGCAGATCACTGCAGTTTCTCATAGTACTGTTCTACTTCAAATCAAGGCTCAGAGGTTTTCAGGCCAAGATCCACCAAAGTGTTATAATGCCAAAAGTGAATCTGTAGGTGGTTCAATCTTCTAAATCCAAGACTGTGATTCTCAAAAGTCCAGCTGAACCACGTAAGGGACTGTATTTTGGTGGCAAGACTCCTCTAATGCAAAAGATTCTGTTATTTTCAATGAGTGCCACCTTGCTAGGATTAAGACTGGTAGCTGTTTGAAACTGAAATCTGTCTTCTGTTTTGTGGAATACCTGAGCAATTAAAGCATTCACATAGAATATGGGGCTACAGGTTAAAGACTTTCCACAAAATGAATGAACTGAAATCCATATCTCCTCAGAAAGTGTTTAAACCTGAAGGCTGTGAGGCTGTACAGTGATACTGGTTTTGGTGTGAGGGAATGTCCTTTTGAAACTTGGGCACTTTAAGTGCCTTCAGTAGTTCCTGAAGTATGCCTGTGTATTTGAAATTAAGTGATCATTTTATGTAGCTGCAAAAACATCCAGGCTTATGTGAGATATTTTTGTTATTTGTTTATATGCATACCAGCATGATTAATTTAAATTCTAGACAATATAATTTCTTGCAAAGACTCCCGTCTCACCCTGTGGGCTTAAAAGAAATCCCACAATTATTAACTGCAAATAGAAATGGAAAATTCCAACAGAAAAGTAATTTTATCGTAACTGAGGATTAATTTTTGCATATAGATACTGCAAAATTAATCTTCAAGAAAAACAAAGAATGAAATAACAGATAGAGAAGTAAAGCAGAAAGACCTGTGAGTGTCGAATTTTTACATGGAATAGTTTCTGGTTATTTAACCTAGAAGTTGTATCAGCTGGAGATGTCATTTATCTTGACATTAACTAGTTGTGACTAGTATTTAAAAATAAATGTTTTTGCAAAAAATGAGGTAAATAAATACAGCTGAGCAACAAGCTACTTTGAGACAGCTGTTCTGTTTGTTTTTCTGGCATCAGGGAGCATTTTTTGGTCACAGAATCTAAATGAATTTTCAATTCTGTGATTATGAAACACATATGTAGTCAGAATTAAACTAAAATAAGAAAAACAGAACTAAAGAGAGAGAGACTGAAAATGAGAAAAGTAAATAAACACACATTATGTGATAACCACAGCATAGTATACCATAAATGTGAAATACAGATGGAGTATCCTGTGGTAGGGAAGTTGCAACTAAACATCTGTTTCTTCCAAATTTCCAAAGAAAAATAGGTTCACAAATTACGTCCAAATGTTTAAGAAACTAGACTATGCAAACATGTCAGAAAAATTCAAATTCATATTCAGATTTTAGCAACTTAGTTTTTGTGTTTATAGACTGTCTTTAGTACAGTCACTGTCAAATAAATAATTGTCAATAAAAATGCAGATATACACCACACTATCCCTTAGATCTGTCCCAAGAGAAAGTACTTCACAGACTGTCTATATGTACTTAGAAAGAAAGCAAATATTTCAAATGTTGAGCAGTGGCCATTATGGCCATCTTCTGTTCCATAAGAATCATTCACAGAAAGCCTCAAAATAGTTATAGCTCAAAGCTGAAGTATTGACCTTAATCTTTGAGGTGCACTGTATTCTGTAAGACATACTTTACCTCAGTTTAAAGACAATAGTGGGAAGAATTCTGTGGCTTAAACATTGGAATCCACATAATTCGATATGCATTAAGGAGTAGCAGATACCCACTGGTAGATTTGACATAGAGCATTCCAGAAACACAGATTTTCTGGAGCAACAGGGAAAAGGTAACCATGCACATAACCATGAAACCCAAGTCTGCCCTATGCAACAAGTGGGGATTTCCTATAAGCAAATTAGTTTCTCTGAGACGTAAAAATTGTCCTATCCCCTTGAGAGTTTTTACAATCCTGAGATTCAAGAATTATGCAGAGGTGACAGAGCATAAAGGTGCATGTGTATGTGTGTCATACATATATATACAGGTGGAGACAATGAGTTAATGAGTTCATGGTAACATAAAATGTTTGAGATCACATAAATGATTAGTTCCTAATCCATTGTGAAATAATTTTAGATCAAGCCTGGTGCTCTCTCACCTCAGAGCAACTCATTCTAAAGACATCATTGCCATGGAACAATAAAAGGTAATAAAAAAAAAAAGAATTTAAATATTTTTGTGTCATACCAGGATGTTTACAGCCAACGAGTATGAAATGAATTATTACTTCTGGATGACCCCAGGAAGATGGTATAATAATATTTGGAAGATGGAAGATTTAAAAAAAACTGTTGCCTCTGGCACATGAGAGTCTGTTTTTCATTTCGGTTTACTTAATGAATTTATTACTGGTGTTTAATTTAGCTGTAGTGACTCTCTGCTAAAAGCTGCTATATAGATTCTTTGCAGCACAAGTACATTCATGTGACTACTCACTTATGTGTCTTTAGCAGGACTTCAGCTCCTCAGTTTGTTCCTAAATGTTAACATCTTTATATCACCACTGAATAAAGAATAGATTTTTATTCAGTGAAAGAATACTTTGAAGATCAGATCTCTGAGGTTTTATGAATCTATTCTGCACTTTGCAAGTAGTTTTCCCTAAAGTTGGTCTAAATTTTTCCTGAAGAGCATTTTTTTCCCACAAAAAATACTGGTAAACCAAAGCCAAATCATTTGCATTGGCTTTAGAAAAATTTCCAGTAGCATGCTCAAGCTAATTGAAAAATATGTTGCCTATTTGGCATCACTCTGGTTTTATTGTTTCATTCTGATTTGACTTCAGGAAGTTCTACTTTTCTTGCATGTTATTGCATGTGTCTGTTGACCTTGTGAGTGCATACTGATGATAGATCTGGTTCAGCCTGGAGAGGAGGAGATTGCGAGGGGATCTTATCAATGTATATAAGTTTCTAAACCAGACACTTTAGTACAATAAATGTATATAGATGTCTGAATGAAGGGTGTCGTGAACTGGGCCCTTCTCAGTGGTGACAGGCAATAGGACAAGAGGCCACAGGCAGAAACTGGAACACAGCTCTGCACATGAACATAAGGAGGAACTTCTTTGCTATTTGGGTTACTCAGCACTGCAATAAATTTCCCAGTGAGGTTGTGGAGTCTCCCTGGAGATATTCAAAATCTGTTAGGACACAGTTCTGAGTAACATGCTCTAGAGAATCCTGCTTGAGCAGGGAGGCTCCTGGAGGATCTCCAGTGGTCCCTTACCATTCTGTAATTCTGTGAAACTGCAGTTACATTTGAAGTCTGCCCCTTGTCATAGTTGTCAGATTTTCCAATTGAAACTGTGTCTGTTTACAGTGGTGAAGGGAAGGAACTGCCCAGAGGAGCAGAAGGAGCAGTCTGTAAATGATTCTCTAGAAAAACGTACGTAAATATACTATTTGAATGATGAAAAGGAGGATAGGACTTACTAATTTGCCCTAGTCTCAAAAAAGAAGAGGAACTTTGATAATGCAATATTTCTGCTTGATCTGGCAACTTCCCAATTCCCAAAGCCACGAACTGTGTTTATGGTTCTAGGAACAGCAGTACAGGCTGTTCCCAGCATTCCTCTGAGCCTTACTTCAGAAGCAGAAACAGAAAGAAGTCCTCTACTTCTGGAACATTGCTAAGTGGAACAGTTAATCTGGAAGTTTTGCAATGTGAATCCCAAGAATCAGTAATTGTGAATTACCTAAGCCAAACTCTGACGTAGAAGTACAGCCCTTCACTTTGAGAATGTTAATGATGTGAAAGAAGACCATCTGCAATCAGCCTAGGATCACCTGAGAAAACTTCTTCAAAGTCTCAAAAGTTGACAGCCTTTTCCCAGAGATTGTAAACTAAATCTGTAATCGTGATCGACTTTCAGTTACGAAAAGAATATTGTTGCATTTTTTCACAGCACCAGGCTAGATGCACTCCCTATTAGGAGAACAAGTGACATATTTCTTGATATAGATCATCTCCACTTATAATTTTTTTAACCCAAAACTATTGAGTGGCCTTTTAATGGCCTTGCAGATGTTTTGACTGTGATCTGAAAAGTCTGGGGACATTAGGCATGATAAAATAAATTAAAAACAATCACAGAAAAAAGCCTTCCCTGGAAGGTTACTTCAGGTGAAAGGGAGTCAAGCACTGTGTCTGCTGGCAATTTCAATCTAACATTGAACTGTTGCTTCCATGATTTCATCAGTTCATTCCAGCAGCATGGCTCAACACACTTTAGCAAGTCTTTTCAGAAGCAGCAAAAATATCATTGCAAACACCCTGGAGCCACGAACTTCACCAGGTAACATGTGTGGATGCTGACCACAGTTATGCTTCCCTCTAGGCAGTAGCAGAGACATTATATGCTTTGTTGCTACTCCTGCCTTCACTGTCAGGTTCCCTGTAGTGTTAAAAACGGCATTTGCCAGGCTCTGTATTGCCATGAGAAGAGCACTTCTATACAGAGGTGATGTTGGTAGAGCACAACTCGTCATCTACCTTGTCCACAAGTGTCTATAGGATGACTCTTCCTCACGTTACAAACAAATAAAAACATATGGTAAGGAGGGCACATCCAAAAAAGAGCAGTTTACCAGGTGGTCCATTTTCTAACAGGTGAAAGAATAAAATGCTCCCAATGGTGTCTATGGAAAAGCACAGTATCATGAACGAGTGATTCTAGAAGCTTCTGCTGAGTTTTTGGAACATGACAATAAAAACTTCACAGGTAACAAAAATTATAACTTCTGGCATGAAAATCAGAAGTTCTTAAAATGCATGTAGACTTATTTTCCAGGTGGATGGTGTTGTTTTAAACCCCAAAATATTATTTGTTCTTACAGCAAACTGGTATTTCTGTGCATTCAGGAGCCAGAACACAGATGTGAAGTTACTCAATTGTAACTTCCTTTCTTTCATCAGGAAGCAACAATGCAAGGGAAAAAGAAGCCCAGAAAAATCTGACAGACATAACTGAAATCTATCTGTGTTCAAGACAATGTCCTCATCAGACTGAATCAGACTTTAAATTTGTCCTCAAAACCCTTACTGAACTTTTTTGGTTATATCTTGAGTAACATGTCCCTCTTCTTAATCCTGTGGATGGCACCATTGAAATGGCCTAAACAGATGTGTTCCTCTAAATCTTTTAACTTAGGAGCTCTTTATCTGACTTCGATAAAATCACATACACTACTGTCCGCACAGCATCATATAATTGGGTCAAGTTAAAGTTCATTTATGCACAACCCTTTAACTGTAAAAAAGAAAATAGCAGCCACAATTATAAAAATGTTTCAGAGATACTGAATAAATCAAATTATCATTGAAAACCAACCACAAATTCACTTCTGAATGTTGTAACTAAAAGCAATTCTTCATGCTTACACTATCCTTATACAAATCATATGAATTATATGGTCCCAGAAGATTAATCTTGCGAAACATTTTTACAGAATTTAGACTTTCTTTTAATGCAAATTTAGTCACTACTTTGAAAGAATAGAATTAATCTATTGAGGACTCAGAATTAACGTGCAACGTATTTGAATTTAAAAAAAAGTGTAAGTACACCATGTTCTTAAAACAGGCTGAACTGACTTCAGTTTTAGATCTCTAGCTTAATCTACTTACCAAAGCATATTCTTTCAGCTGGAACAAAGGACAGATAACCTTCAAGACCTAGCAGAACTTTACAGAAAATAACAGGAACTAAACTGTCTAAAACTGAAAACAAAGATCTCGCTGCATGAGTAAAAGTTCATAAAGAACAGTTCAAAAAAGAAAATAGTGACCCTCTGAGGAAGTTAGGAGTGTGTTTCTTTGGGGGATGTCTGGTGCCAGAAGATATCTTTTGGATTGGAGGCATCCCAGAACACAAGCAAATGGACTGAAAGGTTGCATTTTAAAGAAGGCAGATGTATTGATGTGACAGTTCTGAACAAAATAGCCATTTTGCACAAAAATCCATACTGAATACAGAAGGTGTGATATTGGAAATGCAGATTGTTTCTTCAGTGATGTGAAGAAAACGAAGAAAAGAACTAGGATTCCGTGATACTAAAGGGTAAACTTCAAATATAAACTGTCAAATGTACTCATCCTTATGTGGTATATATTTTGCCCTTAAATTTGCATGAATGCACAAGCAAACACAGTGTTGTTTTGAAATCAGTGTTGCGCAAATTCTAGCTGATTGTTGGCAGTTTTAGAATGAGCTGAAGTCAGTGCCTGAGGCACAGCTCCATAATAAGTAATAGCATAATGACAAAATTCCTTAAAGAATCAGATCAAATGGCCAATATTCCCCGGTGGTAGCAATAAGATGTAAGAAACAAGGCAGAGCAGAATGGTTCTTTCCCTTTTATACACATAATGATCTAAAAAGTAAGGGAAAGCTTAGCTGAATTCCCCTTTAAAAAGTATTACGTGTTCCCATGCCTCAGACAGTGCTTCCAAGCAAGAGAGTCATTCCTCGGCCATTGGGCAGATCTAGAAGCATCTGTCAGAATGTCAAAATATGCAGCTGCAGGACATTGCAATGACTAAGATATGGAAAGGGAGCAAAAAAAAAAGTTCTCTGTTTTGGTTGCTTAACCAGACAATTAAAAGAAAAGCATATTTTCTATTAAATAGATTTTGTTTGTTTGTTTGTTGTACTGAAGTAAGCTTGAGTCTTACTTTCATTTCCCGCTTCTTAGCAAAACCCTTTGTTCAAAAGGAATGCTTTCCAGGTTTTGTCAGAACAGCAAAAGGAGGGAGTGTATTTACAAATCCAGTGAGAGGTCACCTTTTATTTTGCCAGGAGATTGGGATAATCAGACATAGAATATAGAGTCTGGCATTTTCTATGAGAAATTTTTGAGATTTCAGATCATGTCCTTTATCTCCCAAAAGAGCATTCTAACTTCCTGGGTGTGGAATGGCTCTCAACTATTCCTGTTACAGTCCATCTTATGGGAACTACAGAAAGAAAAGAGTGAGACACTAAAAACTGGAAGGAGAAGAGTGACTCTGGTCATTGGGACATTGACTATAGAAATAGGCACCTGGATTCCCATTTCACTGAAATACTATTACTTACAAGGGTAGGTAGAGAAAACCTTCCGCTACTAAAGAAAGTTCATTTAAGAGGCAAGAGATGCAAATAGTCATCAAGTTATGAAATTATTTTTTACAACTTTAATCTCAAATAGACTTTTCTTCACAAGTTGGTGCTTGCTATGTATATGTTCAAATTTGGGGAAGTAAAAATTGTATTTCTTTTTGTTCTTTCCTTATTTCTGAGACATGAAAGCAGGCAGAGTCTTTAGTAAGTTCATTGTATTCAGTACTTTGTTGTTTAACAAAAACCTTACCAAACTTTAAAAAAATACCAGAAAAAAAGAATCTAACCACTGTGTATTGATTTACAATATTTGTTTGTATTTTTCTGTACTGGGATGCTGCCAAGTTTGACTTTTCTCTCCCTTGAAATGCTTATTCTTATAAGAGGAAGCATTAAGCTTAATCCTGCTGTGGTTAAAAAAGAAGGTTTAGCAATTTCATTCCAGGCCTTCAACTGTTCTTAGCCATGCGTGCATGTTTCTTGCTACTGTTTGATCTGCTCACAACAGATTTGGTTCAGAACGTCATAGGGAGATTCAGCATAGTTATGAACACATGATTTAGGTGCTGATAACAAAAATATTTGCTGTAAGATTGCATCTTCTTTGCTGTAAGATTGCATCAGTTGTAAGTAGTTAAGGAAGAGAATAATCAAGCATTTTTGATGGTTGCCATGGGTGTAAATTGCTCAAGGGATGGAGCCATGAAAAAAGGCAAATGAGACTGAAATATTCCCAACCAGGAGAATTTCAGGGGAGCTAGTGAGCAGGACAATGTGCTGCAATCATCTGGAATACTTAAAACTCCAGTTACAGACGTGCAAAAAATTAAACTGAAGCTAGTTTGTTTGCAGAGAAGGGTGACAACAGGAAAGGAGAACCCAAGTAACGAAGATAGTGGAAGGGTGTGATTTATTTAACTTTGAAAAAGGAAGGCTGAGAGGAGCTAAGATTGCTCTCCTCAAGGATAAACACCATGAGGGAACAGATCTGTTTAAATTAAAGAACAATGCTGGCATAAGAACAAATACATATAGACTGACCCTGAAAAGATCTTGGATTGGATGTTAGAAGAGTCTCACTCACTATTATTAAAGTGTTCTTCAAGCAGTGACAGCCATCCTGCAGGATGGCCAGTGTACACCTGCAGGTGAAGCTAAGATATTTACATCTCTGAGTGAGAATGCATAGTCCAGAGGCTGAAAGCATAGTTTTGTAGGTGTTTTTCTCTAGAAGCACCAGTGTGTTTCTCTTTAAATTTGGTTTGCCAAATGAGTCTGAAGTTTTATTTCCGTGGACCCAGGTGTGAAGGCTCTCTTCCAATCTCTCTTTCCACCATGTAATCCCAGCTCATGTTCCCATTAATTTCCTAAAATTTAGCTGATAGAAGTTCAATTCTTCTCTACTGTGATGTGATGTAATTCAATTCAAGAGGAAGTTACTGACTTAATGCAGCATTTACTTGCTGATCTGCTCTGCTGTGTGTATCTATCATAACAAATGATCATAATGGTACCTTCTAGGCTTAGAGCTCATTAATCTTTACTGTGGGTGACCTGACCATGGATTCACCAGAATCCAGGGTTTCATTGGTTTTTATAGATAACAAGAATATTTTTTTTAAACAGCAAAGCATTTTTTTCAATAGGGATTTTGAGGTGTCAGCTATAAAAGCTGCCATAAGGTTTGTTATGATATTGCAAAGAGAAAGTAAAGGGGCTTGGAAAATTACATAATTTACAATAGATTATTTACTTTTGGCTGTCAGTAATGAAAGATTTAGAGTGTAGCCCAAGTTTTGTTGCAAGGGGTTATGAACTTAAAAGCACCTGCTTTTTTATGTGTTAGAGTAATATGACATTTTTTGTCATATACGGTAATATCTTCCT
Source organism: Sterrhoptilus dennistouni (assembly GCA_013397095.1). NCBI lineage: Eukaryota > Metazoa > Chordata > Aves > Passeriformes > Zosteropidae > Sterrhoptilus > Sterrhoptilus dennistouni. Next base: position 11,056 of record VWZU01017894.1, read on the forward strand.
TGCAGGCAAAGCCTCTGTTGCATTATCAGTATTTTATTGAGGAAAAATAAATCCAGCTATTGAAGACTTTATCTGAAATATCTTAACTGTCACAGGGAACATAGGTATAGGAGCAAACACCTGGCGTAAAAAAACCGTTAAGATAAGGTCTGTTGAGAAGAGTATAGTTAGATAAAAGAAAATAAATAATTTCCCAGAAGAAACTAAAAGTCTTTTAGCTACCAGCTGTTTAAAATTAACATGTCACCGAGGTCTTAGGAATTTTATTTTATTTTTTTTGTAACAGAGATTTGAGTAGCACTTTAATGATGGAATGAGAACTGTGCTCCTAAAATGGGACAAGAAAGGATATTTGGCTTTGGAAGGAAATCCAATGGAAATTGGGATAAACACAGTCTTAAGGAGAGGGATCAACTTGTCCAGTCTAATTCCTCTTCCCTTCCTTGGACAGTGGGTGAAAGACCTAGCACATATTATGGTTCTTGCTATCTTTTATTCTTTAATGTGTCATTGAAGTAGTGTGTGAACTGGGTTCCTGGAAATCAATTTTTGGTCTCCAGAATAAGATTTTCAGTACATGCAGATTGACTCACAGACAATACTTTGTCTGTCTTTTGTCTGTCTGTGTGTGTGTCCATCCTTACAAATACTGAGCAGTAATAAGAAAGAATAAGAAGAGTATTGAATACTTACAGTTCTGTGGCAACGTGTGGCCAGGCCTCAGGGAAGAACTCTGAGGGATTTCATGTGACCTGGCCCTGTTTTTTGGATACAAGATCTTAAAGAAAATAAGAGAGACTTGAAGTCATATTAAGCTGAGTTTCCCTTGCATGTGCCATTACACTTCCTCACATGGGAAGTGAGAATCTTCACAGGAGAACTAAATGATAAAATTTCAGCTGAAAAAATTAGGACTGAATTCTGGCATGTAGATGTTTCTTTGGGACAGGTTCATTAAAGGTTGAAAATTATCCTTGGTTAACTCCATAAAAAGCAGGCTTCCACTTTAAAGTCCATCCCAAGTATCCTGATTCATAAGATAACTTATTGCTAGAGGTCATGCTGAAAGGTGTTTACTGGAAGAGGTGAATACAAAACAAATATAGAACAAGTGTTAATAGGGGAAATGTTAGAGAGACAAACTTTTAACAGCTTCCTGTTCTCCCCTGAGATCTGGAAGAACAAGCTGTACCTCCAGCACCTGCCCTATGCTCTGTGTATCATCTTGGCAAACACACCATTCACTAATCTGTGACATGGAGAAAAAGCCTTCTTCAGGCCTGCAACAATATTTAAAGGGCTGCTTGGTAGTTCCCTATTTCAAGCAGATATTGGAAAGGCAGACTGATGCAGAATGTACTGTTCAGATTACTGCACAAGATATATCAAACACTTTTTGGTTTCTCAGTAATCTTAGTAATTTTTCAGTTTAGAGTAAGTTAGACAGATCAGTGGTGATATTTAGACCAAAAAAAGCCCTCAGAAGCCTAAGAAGTCACCATCAGGTGGACTACCTGCTGCTAGATATTCTTTAAGAATGTGTGAAACAGCTCCCAGATCACCAGCCCAAACACCAGACATTGTGAGAAGAATAGGGGATGGGACTAACACTAGCCACAGAAAAAGGGAATTGTTTTCAAGGTAGGAACACTTTTTATAACTTTCTTGCTTTTGGAGAGTCTGGCACTGCTTTCTGGGTGAAGGGCTGTGTTAGTATATTATCTAGGCAGGGGCCTTCCCTGCTTCTCAGCCCCTCTGTCACTGGGGCTAAATATGGGGATGGTTCTTCAGCTCTCCATGCTTCCCCTCTTTGGGAGTGTCTTCTCCCTGGCTGCGTGTCCAGGATGTTTCCCACTGCACACAGCCCTGTCCCACCAGGTGATGTGGGGAAAGGTGCTTTCACATGGCCCGGGGGGGGCTCAGGAGCCGCTTTAGACCACTGCATGTCACAGGCCCATCTGTGGGTCATCTGTGGGATTTGGGCATCCTCCCTCCACCAGGCACTTCCCAGTGCCCAGCTGACAGTCCCAGCTCTGATGGATGCAGGGGCAGTTCCTGGGACTCTGACCTGACACACAGAAATCGAGTCTGAAGAAGGGAAGGTTATCTGATCTTCACGTGCACAAGCAGATGGTGTTAGTTTCCTGAGTAAATATTTGCATTTAATAATCCATGCCATCTTAAAGTTCAGAAATTTGAAAAGAAGTCCTCACATAAGCCGCACATTCAGATAACTTCTGTGAGGTGAAAGGAGGGGGTAGGTACTGCCGGCAGTGTGTTTGTGGTCACAGTGGGCGCGAGCTGTGGAAACCAGGGAGGAGGGAAATTGAAGGGGAAGACCAGCTAAAAACAGGGGCCAGTGGATTCCGGGAAGGAAAAGCAGCAGGCTGTCGCAGACCAGAGGATGCTCTGCTCTAATGTTTTACATTTGCTATTGAGATTTATGTTTAATCCACATAACTGCTGAACTGCACTGAATTTTAGTGGGTAATCTGGGAGTTATAGATGGACAAATATGGTAACAATGTGCAATCTGTCCTTGCACCCAGTAGCAGGAACCTGGAAAAACTTTTGTTGTGAAAACTGTATCCCTCCCTCAGATGCTTTAGGCACTTTTAAACTTGGTGTTATGGGTTTTCCTCCAACGTCAAGATTTCCTGTGATTCTTTATTAGACTATTTGTTGTCTTTGCTACTACATTCTGGTACCAAAAGTTTGTAGAGAACCCTACTTAGCTGGCATACCCAGCTAATTTACTGGGAACACACCCATTCACTGATAAAATCTCCCGTATTGGCACCATCCTCACCTCCCCCCCAAAAAAACAAATATTGTCAAGGTAAGGAATATTTCTTTCTTTTGTAGCCACACCCAACATACTGTAACCATGACTCAGTCTTGTGTTCATCCTATGTGGCAAAACCATCAGCCTCATTTTGTAAGGGTTGGAATAAAGAACCATATTTTTCCAGATGAAAGCATAACAACTATAAATATTTCCTTCCAGAGGAAAACTATATAAAAATAATTTGCCAAATAACCTACTCTTAAAATTTTCTGATTTTAAGTAAAATATGAAGCCAAACTCTACTCTTACTTGCAGCCCTTTAAATCTGGAACACATCCATGGACTTCAATAAAGAGATTCCAGATTTATTTTTCTTTAGGCAGAACTTGACTTAAGTCCTTATGGATGAAAATTTTTCACTGGATTACAACTTTTAAAATTCATGTGATACCATAAATCCTGAAGCAAAACTTTTGCTTTTATGTTATACTCTTCTAAAACACCCATTACATGTGCCAAAAGTTCTATGAGAATATCAGGGGGATATAGGGCTTCATTGCTTCTTTTATCTCCAAATATCAAATACCTTTGAAATCATTCTCATTTATAAACTAGAAAACTATGACAGGTCATGGCTATTTTTGCTTCAGGGACAAAACCAAGGGATCTTCTTAATATACATTTAGCATACAATTACCTATTCCTCTTCTAAAGGAATCTTCTAAAGATCAGATCTTGCAAATATTTAGGCATGTGCTTAAACTTAAGTAGTTAAGCAGCTTCAGTTCAATGGATCCTACTCATATAATATTTACTTGTAAACTGAAGTACTTTGAGAATATAAAAATATCTATACAAAGCCATTATTTGCATTCATTTTATCTGAACACCCTTAAGAGTATGCTGATCTGTAACTAATTTAGCTTTATGCATAATAACGATTATAATGAAGAAAATATAGGAGAATGATCTAAACATCTACATCTACAAAAATACACAATGAGGCATCAACTAGTACAAAGTTAAATCATGGAGATGAACTTGCAGGGAAATGTTTTGATATATAATGTGAGGAGAGAAAAGAAGTGAAAAAGAGATTAAAAAGCTATGAATGGTAATAAAATTGCCCAGGTTAATTGATATAAGTTACTTTTTTTGGAATTTGCAGTTACTTGTTGTTAGATAAGATTGAATTTCCTGTACTCTTGATACTTCAGAAGGAATTTACTAGATGTTGGAATGGTCCTGATCCTCCCAACAAAGATGACACAAGCACCATTGAAGATGAGATCTGTTAATACAGGTTATAGAATTGGCACTAACTAAATACAAACCAAATCAACACACTTCACTACTTTTCCTGAATATATTTTTTTAAACCTCAGTAAAGCAAATGTGGTGTTTGACAGTGTTATTTCAAAGTATAGGCCTTCAGTTCACTTCAGTGGTTAAAAATACATTGATGTTGTCTCGTGCTGTGATCTATTAAATTTGTGTCACTGAAGGAGAAATTTAGATGTACAAGTAATATGCCCTTATTCCTTATGAATAATGCATGAAAATGGAAAGGAAATAAAACAATATGTAGGACAATAAAATAATGGGGATATTTATTATTTTAAATAATTAACCTCAGATATCTATGAATATTTAAATAAATATATCTTCTTCTAACTTTTTTTTTTTAGATAATGTGTATATTTGTCTTTCAGTATGTTTACTTAATATTGGTATCATCCATAAGTCTCTTAAAAGCAAATATTCTAGAAGTTCTGTTAATTCTTTAGAGTAAGTCTACAGTCTCTTGCTTTAAAATAGAACTGTTTTGTTTAGTCTAAGACAGCTGTGGCAGCATGAAAAATGAAAGCACAGCATAAATACTAGCATTCCACTTTGTCTCTAAGCTTACTGACAGAAAATCATGTGAATTTTTATGTTAGGAAGACTATCACATTTCATTTAAGATCCATGTAATCTCTGCATAGAATATATTTTAATGAAAATTCTAGCTAATGTTGCAATTTTATTTGAGATGGGAAAATTAAACCTATTTCAAATGGGTGAACTCAGGTAAAATATACTACTGCATTAGGCACATAAACCACAAATATTCTTTCAATGTTAGGTTAAAAGGTGCTCTCTTGGCATGAAAAATTCCAGATCTCAATAAGACCAAGGAAGCAGCTTGTTTCCTCAGATGTGAAACAGTGCTTATACCTCTTCTCTTCTTCCCTTTTCTTAAAAAAAAAAAACCCAAAAAACTTGAAGTGAATAAAGTACAACTATCTTCTTTCTCCCTATTATTGAGATCAACTACAAAGCAGCTATGCCAAATTTGCATTACCACAAAATAAACTCCAAATCATTGCAAACTAGAATACACAGCAAAGAGATTATACAGGACCATTATGCTTATCTTATTTACACCACTGTTCTTTCACTGTCAGAAGTATTTGTGAAGGGAGAGCATAACAAATTTGTCACTTTCCTGATCCTAAGTACCAGTCATGCATGGGAACAGCTCTTCATTGTAATGCCACTTTACATGTTAGCCTTGGATGAGTATTGCTGTGGATTGCTTTTGATTTACACCTCCTACCATTTCAGCTGTCATGACTTGGTCGTTAGTCTGTCCTCTGGATTTTGTAACTAACCTTCATGGGATTCATCATCACATTAGAATGTGATCCATGGTTTCTATATTTTCTTACTTCTCTTCCTAACGGTTGCACCACCAGACATGCAGTGAGAGCAAGAACACAGCATTTCAGACAGAACTCTGTGAGCTAAAAAGATTATGGTTAAAAATGATTTATGGTGATATGCCAGGTTCTGAGCCTCACATAAGAGACCTCTTGCTGATGGAAGTATTCTGATAATTATTTGTGACTAATTTGAAAAGATAGTATCACAATACACTCCCTCTGCCATTTCCCATTAAAATACCTTAGACAAATAATGTCCTCATCATTAGGCCTGGGGCATACTTGTGATAATCTGCTGATAATACCAGTGTAGGTTAGAGATTGCTAACACTTAACTCATCTGAGCTCAGTCTTTATCACCAGCTCAGTCTGGTTGTGAATACCTGCCCAAGACTTTGTATTGTGTGGTCTAAACCACTTAACTGCTACTTTTGGCAAAGTATCCTTTTTGTACCTTTGAATATTCTACTGCAGATTTACTGGGACCTTGCCAATCACAGCAATGTATGTTACATAGAAAAAGTCATTCTTCATGTCTTACTTGTGAATAGATTTTCAGAAAAGAAATTTTCTGAAAAAAGCAATTTTCAGAAAAGACAATTCTCATAAATTGCCCATTATGCAGTCCTTTCCAAAGACATTTATATTGCTTAACCATCTCAAGAAGCATTGGCTCTTCTCATCTGACCAGTTTTTGTGGAATAATTATTATGATTTTAACACCCTGTACAGCAGTCCATTAGATGTGACTCATGGTAATGTAACAACAAAACACTGTCTCATCTATTTTATTTTCTGCTGTTGAAACACTGTGTGCCATAGTTCCTACTGGCAAATATGGCAGCCAGATCGCCCTTCTCAGTTTCTACAAAATGTCATTCTGCTTCATTTGGAGTTTACTTTACATGTACTGTAGAAATTTCCAGGCTGTCTTTGCATGCTGAAATGATGTTTGGGCTGAAGAGGTTAGTTCAGACAGAGGGCCTGAAAAGCAATGTAAAGTTTGGAAAGTTGGACAATAGGAAAGTTTAAGCTATAAATTTATGTCCAATTTTTGGACAGCAAAGACTCACATAATAGAACATTGCATCTAGTTGCTGTAGAGCTCCATCACATTTTTCTGGCCACTGCCAAGTTGTCTGTTGTCTGTTGTCTCAGAAAAACTGTCTTCCCTTGGGTACCTTCTGTGGTTACTCTAATTATCTGCAGAATCTTTTGTACAGCTTCCTGTACTATAAAATTTTCATCTTTGCCTCTGCTGAACTCTTCATCTTTGCTGTCATCTGTCTAAATTCCTTTTTATTTACCATCTTTTAGTCTCTCCTGAATTAAATTAATATTTTCTACTTGGATCTTTGCCTTCCCTTTCATCTGTTTCTGATCATGTTCCACCTTGATTGACATTGTAATTACCATGTCCCAGCTATTACGTGGATGTCTGTAATAACTCCATATGTTTCACTGCTGCTTTGTTGAAACAATTTCCTCATTGCCTTTGTTCCAAAAGCTAGATGTTATCTATCTTGTAGCTGCCTCAGGAGTTCCACAGTCTAGAGGATGCCTCGTTTAAGCAGACTTGCCAATATTGGTCTTTTTTGTGTGTCAAGTAGAGTAAATATGTTTTCATCAAGTAGTCTTTGCTGAACATCTGTTCATGAACAAATGTAATCATGCTTAGCAAAGACCTGTTAAAAGTGTGTGGGGATTAAGACAAATTACGACTTTTTTTTTTTAGCTATGACAAAATTATAAATCTTTTTTATTGTGTTCATTTCAGCCTTGACTGTGGTTTATGAGATATTTGGGTACAATTTTGAATCTGTCTAATGCAAAGAGGCATGATTATAGTGACTGACTGATAGATGTACTCTACTGGCATATTTGCACACCTGCAAGGCCTTGAAAAGTACAATCAGGGTTTGTGTGTGCATGTGTGTGTGCTGGATGCCTTAAAATTCAACACTTGTATGAAGATATATGGTTTCTAAGTCTGTCATGAGAGACAAAGGGCTGAAGACTTGACCGTAAATGGTGTTCAAGTGACTCAGTTTGGAACTGCTGTGTCTTAGAGGTGTAACACCAAAGTAGGTGGTATTTATTACCCCTTGGCATCTAACTCAAAAGTTGAACTGAGGAAAACTTAGCTTCAGGCCAAGTATCATTCTTGATTATCAAAATGTGGAAAACACATCTGTTGCACATAGTCAACTACTTTTCCTGCTCAGCATTCATCTGTTTTGGGTCTAAGCAGAGTAAATTCCATGCATACATTTTAAGTATTACCTTAACCTAAACTTAATTCCAGTCTGCACATGGAATCATAACAATTCGGTTTTATAAATTTTATAAATTTTGCAACATGTTACTCTGAAGGCTGAGCAGAACAGTACTTGGGTGCTATAGCACACATGCACTGTTCCACTGCATGAGCTATTGATGTTCCTTTTATTCTGGCTATATCTGCCTCAGCTGCTGGCAAGCAGGTGAGGACATCCATGCAACACTTTTGCAGTGGGAGAGATTACTTCAGATAAACTCTGGGCTTGCATGAAGTTGCATGAAGTCTGTTATCATCTGAAGAGTTCTTATGTATGTGAAAGTGAAATCCTGCACTGTAAATCAGTCTTGAGTCTCACCCAAAAGTGTAGCAATTCATGCACTCTGAGACTGCCCTGCAATGCAAACCAGCATTTGATAGTTGGAAACAACTGAGGGACTTCCTTCATGAGGCTGCTTTTGGTCTGAAATAAAAAGCTACTTTAGAGGTAACTGCTGCTTCTAAAAATTTGTGGAATTCTCTAGGATCCTTTGAAATGACAGAATTGTACAGATGGGCAAGATTTCTATTTCTGTGCCTATGTCTTGGAAGATACTGTCTTTTCTAAAGTCTCCTATTCCTTTATCATGCTCCACCCTGACTACTTCTTTTGGTATTTCCAAATACATAATTTCTTGCCTCTCACCTCAGCTTTATTACAAAATTCTTAGTGCTTTTTTTCATATGGGTAAAAATTGTTAGTCTATAACTGCTTTGAAGACTTTATCAGAATCAAAGCCTATTCACTACCATGACGCACAATGAAAGGCTATTATGAGCTTTGAGAATCCTTGCTTCTATGAATATTAAAGCAAAGCTTTTAAATCACTCAGTACTAGATTGTTTCCTGGAGCCTTGAGCTGTATGAGGAGTGATCCAAATATCTCTACTTCTCTGAAAAATTGCCAAGAAGAAATTAGACTGGGAATCACTGACAGTTGATTAGTTTGTTTTATTAATACTGCTTTTAAGTTTGTTCATATTTTGTTTTGTCTTGTTCCTTAAATTTTATTTTCTTATCTATCTATCTATCTATCTATCTATCTATCTATCTATCTATCTATCATCTATCTAGTTTAAGATAAAATAACCTATTCTTGCTATAACCCAAATGGTGTTACTTTTATTACAAGGTTTCCTAGCTGTTGGCTACTCAGAAATTTGGAATGATCCCAAAGGATGACAAAAAATTCTCTCACCAAACACCATGCTTTAGTTTTCCAGACTAAGTATCTGTTTGTATGAGAGCTGCTTCCAGCTTCTAACAGAAGCTTAGCTATTAAAAAGGAGGCATTTTAATGCATCTACATTACAGTATAACATTTTGTGATAGTTTAGGAGTTTGGGGGTGCACTAACGCCTTCATATTTTGTGTAGTTGTAGAAGAATCAGACTGCCTGTTCATACTGGAGCACAGGACATTCTTGAAAAATATGTAGCACTTCATCCATATATATTGCTTCATGCTGTTTAAAAGGTGACTCAAGTAAGCAAAATACTTAAAGGGATCACAATCTTAATGTAGATTAAATTAATTGAGGGTAGAAACATGGGTAACTGCAATCCTTCAGGAAGATTCAGTATAGCTTTACTAAAGGAAAGTCCAGCATTGGAAACATCTTGAAGATTTTCAAAGGGCTCAACAGCCATGTAACTAAAGGTAATCTGACTGCTAGATTACCTCTCTAAAGACTTGTTGGGTATTTGTCCAAAGACTTCTAAGGGGACTGTTATCATGGAATTAGAGAGAAAGCCCCATTGATAAAATGCTGGTTAAAAGATAACAAAAATAGAATTTATATGTTTTGATTACAAGAGAGAAAGGTTACCACTGTAGTTCCACTGCATTACACAGCTTCTTGGATAAGCATCTTGGCTTATTAACATACTTCAAAATTATTTAGAAAATTATATTCTCAGTGTGTGAAACAGTTTTCAGATAATACTATTTATTAGAGCATTTAAAGACAGATAATGAACCTTAGAAATCTATATGACTGTGTAATGAAGAATGAACTAACATTCATTTTAGATGTATACAACAAGATGCACATGAGGAAGGAATATCTTAGGATTACATGAGACCTGGCAATCTGCAACTTTGTTTCTCATAAGTGAACCGGTGCTATGATAAATAGCTGTGTCAAAACACTGACTTAACATTCAGCAGTGGACAAAAAGGAATGTTAAGAATTATTACAAAAGGAAGCAAGGGCAAACGCCAAGTAAATGTTTATGCCGCTTTGTAAATATATGCTTCAACTTTGCCTAGAATTCTGTGATTTCTTCTTTATCTCACTGCAGCAGAATAAAGGCCTACAGAAGCAGTCAAAAAAGTTCAAGGAAAAACAGGGATGATCAAAGACATAAACTAGCTTCAGAATGTATAATGATTAAAGTGAATGATGTTCAACTGAGAGATGACTAACTAGATAGGAATATGGTAAAGCTCTTCAGAATCGTAACTATCTGGAGATAGTTAATGTAGAAACTAGAGGAGATCTCTCCACTGTCTTTTACAGGACAGGAACTGGGGGGGTAATGAATAAAGCTGTAGTTTAAAACTTGAAAAGGTGATCGATCATGCAGTGGTGTTGTATATATTTTGAACTTTTTGCTAAATTATAATTTATATTAAAAAATTAACATGTGCTCAAGCAAACAACTGGAAAGAAATGCTTAGAAATGTGATGCAAGTACTTGGGAGGGGTTATTAAATAGATAAATCACATGAGGCTCAAGAAATTTGATAAACTGAAAATGATTGAGGCCAGGAAAACATTAGAGAAAATATAATATGTGCTTGCCCTGCACTATCTTTTTTCCTAGCTACTTCCTCTGTCTTTTAGAATCAGGACATGAGGATACTAATTTTACTCAGAGCCCATGGTCTCATAGTTTTCTGTACTTCAGTTCTATTTCATTATTTGTTTAAATTTTCTATTTATAACTTATTTTATTTATTCTTGTAAATTAAATCAGTCTCTGCATTAGTGAATTTCAGCAATCACTTAATCGAAAATTCATTTACACTGGTAATCTTAGCAAATTTGTCCCAATTCGATTCTCTGTTGCATACAAGCTGCCTGCCAGCCTCTCCAATAAACACATCCAAAGAATAAACTGTCAAAGAAAGATATTCATGTGATTTATGAGGAGTATGAATAAAAACATGTATGTATTTACTGGAAATTACTGATGAGCTTTGCCATTTAACTAAGTTAAATTTATATTAACTCAATTTAAGAATTATTGTATATGACTTTTTATGTGTAGTTGTTTCTTCTAGGTTTATAGTGACTTTCAGTGAGACAGGAATAAGCTTGGTTCCATGTAGATTCTCTTGGAAGGGAAGAATGAATTTCTTAGTATGTAATAAACAGAAATAATTTCACAGTACTACCAAGCAGGCATCAGGCTTCTCACCAGCTGCATGCAACCACCACTCCAAACCTCACAATTATAAAAACCTCACTCTGTCTTTGATTATTAAGTAAGCCTTTACCTCAGGGTAATTACTACAAGTAAAATGCATGCAGTGACAAGGAACCTCAGCTTTTCTACGAGGTAAATAAATATAAACCAAATAGACACCCAAAGGTACACTGCTAACCTAATCTATTTTACCTAAAAGCAAAACTGAAGAATCTTGCCTCTACTAAGCTTCTAATTCAGCATAGGTCTGCAATGGGATGTAAAAATGAAGCAAAGCAAAGCAACAATAAAAAACAATTCCTCTCAAATTACCATTTTCTAAAGCAATAAAGCAGTAATTATCTCTATGGAAAACCCCCAAAGCATAACAAATGGCATTCTAGGATCATTACATGTGTATGTTTCATTTGGAAAATCAGGCAAATCACCAGAGCCCTGGCTTGGATTTTTAAAAGAATGTTAACCTTATGATTGCTTGCCGAGAAAAAAATATTTTGTTTAAAACCTCCTACACAATTCAGTCTAATTAGCAAATTTTGCCAAGAAAGCCCTTAACAAGGGACCAATATCTGTCCCAATACCTAGTCAACTCCCCTTCTCCCTGTGATTCTTATGAGTTATTTGCATCCTAAATGTTCGAGAAACTTCCTTCTTTTGTAACAGTAAGATGATAAAGATCACCAGACTATTCTCATTGTAATCTTAGACTTCTTTGCTTTCAGATGAGTTGTAATTTAGATCTCAAGTAAACAGATGAATTCTCATACATCTTGTTTTCTCAAAAAAAATTGTTACTCGGTTTAGCTAGTACATGATAAATAAGATTAAGGGAAAGGCCTTATGAAGATAAATCTGTTCCAAATTTCAACATGAATTTAGAGATCAAGCCAGACCTTTGCTGCAGCACAATCTGCTGTGGTGAATAGCTAATGTATGAAGCTGAAATTGCCTGACTTCATTAGGAATTTCTTAGGCATTTGTTACCTTAGGTGACAACAAACCTAGTTTCCTACTGAAGACACATCTCCATCAGAATGGTTTGCATGCTTGGAAAAGGTTTTGCTACCTGCAGGCAGGTAAGTAAACAGGCAGACACAGGCACACAGAGCTTACAGTCATTTGGACTACTTGTCTGCTTCAAATTAAGCAGCAGTTAAATGTTTTGTGGCCCATAGCCTAAGTTTTGGAATTCGAGGCCCTTCCCACTCACCCATCAGTTTTAGAGAGCCTGTTGTCAAGACCTTTGAAGACAGTCTTATACAGACCTTTAAAGTTTTTCTGTAGACAACTCTATGGAGTAGGGTTTTGTTGAATGTTTTTCTTTTCACCAAGAAGTTTCTTGTTTTCGTTTGTTTCAATGTTTTCTTCCTTTTTCTGTGTGTGTTTACTTGAGAATACATTCATGTTGTGGTAGGAAGTTTGTGGATCCCAAAGAACAAATACTGATGATGCTATATGGATAAATAACAGCGAAGATTGATAAAAAAACTGATAGTAACAAGTGTCTAAACAAAACTAGTGGACTTTTACTTGTTTTCAAGAAAGTTAATGGAAAATAAATGTGGCAAATGGCAAGATTCCAAATGCTGTAGCTAGAAAATGCCATAATTAATTTCATAATTTTTTCTGATGTATGTCAGATAATGATTCATTTTGCAATAAGTGTTTAACACAATGCATGACTTCTCTCTCTTTGTTTTTGTTATGGAAGACTGAAAACAAAACAACGTAGGAAAACTGTCTCTCTGTGGCAGCTATGGCTACAAGAAGGCAGGGGATACAGGAATGGACTGATGATGCAGAAAGGTTCTTTTGCAGTTAGGGCAGAGAGTCTTAGAGACATTTATCTTTCAAGTGAACCTTCTGTATGTATGCCACTCATATAGTGGTAATTTGCCCATAGCACTACGTATGTTTCCAGTCTCCTAATAATACAGAGTAAAATTCTTTACTTCTTGCTAAATAATTGCTGTCTCCTGCAAGCTTGTAGGAATAGCAAATATTTCAAGTAGTTAATATACAAGGTATTGCTTATATTCATTATATAAGCACACATGCATGCACATAGGTGTATGTAAACAATACAATGCAAAATAATCAGATGTTACTCAGGCATAACTCATGTTTTTTGCCTATTTTCACCTAAGTGATCTGTCTACTGGCCTAGTGAAAAACAAATGACACATGTGAATTAAAGCTACAACAGTAGCTGTCAGAGATAGAGTTTTTCTGTGATAACTGTGCACCTGGTGACACTGGACTTTTGCAGGAAAGTGATGAGTACATTCAAGATCAGAGTTCTGTAAATTGATCTGATACTATATTTTGCTCAAAGACTTTATTGTCCTACGTACCTTTCTTTAAGCAAGACACAGTTAGTTATGCATATCAGTAACTCATCAATTTCATGTATATTTTAACAATTTTCACAAACTGGGAATTGAAACACAGGGTCACCATCATTATGTCACTGTTCAGGGAAGACTTTTTTTCCAGGGGAAACAAAATTATCAACAAGTATTTTAATATCCTCTTTTCCAAGGCAATAGCTTGACATTTTTCTAAGTGAACTGGAAACTCCCTTGGCAGGTTTACTGAGTATAAATTTAGCATGCAACAGTGAACTTCTTGTTTTCATAATGTCCACAAGAATATGTACACAACCGAGAGTTCTAAATTTAGGAGATCACTTTAGGCTTAAAAGAGCTTTATTTTAACTGAGCAGAAGACCACAAGAAAAAATTTAATTTTGTAGAAAAATTGTACAATATTTTCCTCCTCCATTACGTCATCAGGTGAATTTTCAGGGTGAAAGAATTCCCTATCCTCTTTTTCCGAGACTGTGTGAAATGAGCTATTCATGACAAGTATGAAGACTCTTCAAGGGCACTAAAACCTGCTTTTATGTATTTTTGAGTTAGCAGGATCAAGTGAGAGACAGTAGTACATCAACATTCTCCTAACAACCTGACATTCAAATGAGTGGATGAAACCAGTGAGATAACGATAAAACAGAAGGAAACCATTCAGGATAACTGATCTCACTCTGGTTTGTATTTTATTATTCTTAAACACACCATAACCATCCCCCACCCTCCTCTGAAGACATGAAGTCAAATTCTTTCACACTAACTTCCTGGGCTATGCATTGTCTTAAAAAATGCTCTTCAAGGCAACCCATTCAGACTTTTTCAGGGAAAAAAAGAGAAATAAACAAAACAAAAAAGGGAAGTAACAATAAAATGAAATCTTTATCAATTTTTAAGAAAAAGTTCTTAATTACTCAACAAGAATAACTTATTTCATGTTTCAAAAACCTCCATATTCAGAGGGCATTTAGCCATAAGTTTGGTGTCCAATTTTTCTCACCTTTCACAGCAATCCCTCTTTCAAGAATATATTTTTTCTGAAGAGCAATTGCCATGATTGTGCGAAAGCAAGGTTTAAAGTTCTGTGCCATACAAAAATACGGCTTTCCAAAACCGTGCATGTACTTTCGTTCAGCCCTTTTGTGTAAAGTGAATTTTGTCATTCTCTTTTTGTCATAAAACACTCCAAAACTTCTCGTGTCATGCAGATATAAAAAGGGATGGTATTCAAATTCACATTTGAGTGTTGCAGTTTGAGGAAGCTGCATCAAGTGAAGGGTGTAACTAAAGATACCAGAAGAGAAAGAAGAGCACATATCAGTGGCTTTAATTGCAGTGACAGAGAAGCTTGTGTCTATAACTTGATTTCTGGACTTTGTGTAGTGTGAGATAAAGTTTTCAGAAGTTGCATGAAGACATGAAACTTACCACTGACACCGTGGGAAAGAGGAACCAAAAGAAGGTGTTCTGACTAAGCATCATAATTTTTACGCAGAAATTTATTTCCAGATTTTTCTATAAAATTTCTAATGGTTAAAGTCATGTATTTGTAGTTTAGAGTAGATCCAATAAAGAAAAGAAAAGAAAATATTTATTAATTTAAGTTGGATGATGGAAGAATTTAAGTCCAGATGTCATATACTCTAAAAAGCAGATGCATATCTGTGATTTTGATTGTTTTTCAGCCAGAGTTTCTTAAGACCAAGTCATATATTTTGACTCCATCCAATCTGACTCATAACAAAGCACAACAATATTTCCTCAGTACAACTGCAGCACTTGTGCTTTTCATGCAATTCCCTTCACAATGGGGAACCTTTCAACAAAAATAACTAAAGAATTGAAAGAGAGTTTAAGGGAAATGGAAGGGTATAATACTCATAAAAATTTGATTGCAATCTGTTTTCTGCTGAGACACAAACCCATAGCTTAATCTGTGATCCATGGGTCTGACGATAACTAGTTGTTTTGGCATTTCAGAAAAAAGAAAGCATTTCTTTCTTTGGCAAAGAACTCTTACGAATGCAAGAAATACAAAGCTACTAAAAAGGAAAACAGAATAAAGAAACCATTGGAATTGCTTTTGTATAAAGTCATGTAGAGCTATATATGCATAGTGTGTTGTAGGATTTGTTCTATCAGTTAAAAAAAAAAAGTGCAAATAAATTAGCACAACCTTACCATGTTTTATTGAAAAAACACATTATTCAAATGCACAGTACGTGGATGCTGATTCTTTAGAAAGAGAAGGGAAGGTTGTCCCTATTGCCTGGGTTGTTCCTGGGTTTTTCTGTTGGGAGTGGCTGAGAGCATGCTGCATTGCTTTTGCTAATACCACTGAGCATAAAAAAGATGGATGGAGGCAGTAAAATAAAACATTAAACATACCCCATGTTTCTTTTGTTAACATTGCATGACTAAAAAACTTAAGGACAGAACATGATGCTGCTATTGGCTTACTATTAAGTATTTTTTTGAATTGGTTTATTTAATTTTAAATTTTTAAAGTAATTTCTCATGATACTTATTCATAATTTCTGTATTCATATATAGAAAAAAATCCTTTTTTTCCCACCCAAATAGGTAGTGTAAAAATACAAAGGGAGCTGTTAGATAATGTGATCAGTATTGTAGACAAGACACCATATGTGTAAAAAAATTAGAGTTAAAACTTGTGGAATTTAGTGTAGAAAAGTTTCAGCATTTTTAGCGATGATTTCCAGATTCTGCCTTGTAATAGTAGTGGTTGAGCAGCTCAGGTTTAACTAGCTGGGTGTGCTGGAGACAGCAGGCCATGGGTCTTGTCCCTGTATCTCTGGAGGGACTTCAGGCACAGCTCCACATCACAAAAGAAGTAAGCTGGCTGGAATTGTTCAAACCCAGAAGTGTATTATGAAATTTTGCCAGAGACCACAGTTCCATCATCTCTGTTAGCTAAACTATTTTTTTTTTCCCTGGGATCATCTCAGTCAAAATGGACCACTCGATGTCCAGTTGTTCAAATCCAGCTCAGTTGGAGGATGGCTTAGGACTGAGCCCAAGAGGTTGCCAGCCTGAGAAGGGCCTTGGGTAGGGCCTTTGCCAGCTGATTCAAGAAACACTAAAATTTCTTTTGCTTCTTTAGAAATATCCAAGAAACCCTTCAGTACTATGGAGCAAATAATGTTGCTTCTTTAGGTAGCCAGTTTGGATTGCTGTTCTGGATAATCTAATCACCAATACCACAGGTATTTTTGGCTATAAATGTTATTAATGAATTTTGAAACATGAAATAGGTAACTGGGTTATTCTTCATTTATATACATAAAATACACTCACAAATACATGCAAATTTTTATCCATCCAGAAGTAATTTAGAGCTAAAGATTAATACTAAATGTAAATGACTGTATTTTTTTGGTATAATCCTTGAAAAATTAGGTCTCCTCCCTATTCCTCAATGTTTTGGTAGAATGATTGCCTAAAAGATATTTGTGGAAATGGTGTTATTGCTCTTGAGAAACAGATTTTTTTCATCCCTTTTGGAGACCGTAAATGTAGTTTCATATGACTCAATCAGTTGAAGAATATTTTATACTAAAAAGCTTAGCCTTGTATCCCATGGTCCTGACTTTGAGCACCCAGAATTGACTCTTCCTTCCCTGTTTCTATTGATAAAATGGAAACAGTGAGCTCAATGAGCTGAGTTAGATTTCTGAAGGGGAGCCACAGAGCTGGTATGAGGGAGAGAGCAGGGCTGTGTATCTGGGGATCAGGGAGAAGTCTGGCAGGGATGACATCTCCTCTTTCACTCTCACGGGGCTGCTGGACTGCCTGGATTTTTATCACGCCTTCTTGAAGACTGTGCTGCACTCAATACAGTGAGTGAGTTAGTACCAATTTCAGTAATTCCATCAACACTGTGGTTGAACTAACAATAGTAAAAATAGGCCCCACTTGGCTTTCTTCTGACTAATTGTAAGTCCATGATAGAGCAGGAATTGAACAATCCTACGAAGCTGGTGCCCAAATGAGTCACTCTTAAATTATACACTGTTTTTCAGGGTATACTAAGGTACACTCGATCCTAACTAGTTCCTGGAAAAATATATTTGTTCTTGCTTTGTCGTTGTGTTTATCTAAAATAAAAATATTGTATAACAATTTAATGTCAATAAAAACACTGACTCAGGGCTATACACCCAAAGTACATATTTTACTTTGCAGTGGCAAAGGTTATGACATTTAATTCCTAGCCAACCTTTCACATATCTCTATTTACTCTTCACATTCATACAGTCAGATCAAATACTGCCATGGGTAAAAACACACTCCCATGGGTAAAATGCATTATACAATAACATGTAGTTTCTATACAATGCAAATTTTATCTGCTTGCACATATATGTGTATGTATGTGGACAAGAACATATTCAAAGAGTAAAGGAAACAATGTACTAGAAGGAAATAAGTCACTGAGAGAAATCCCATTCTATTGTAGGAAAGCACATTACATTCCTTAAAAATTCTCTAGTTCCTTCTAAGATCTCTGTTTGAAGGCTTTTGCACCTACTGATTTCACTAGAAGTCTATTCCAAATACTGAAGGCTCTATAGGTTAGGACTCTTTCATCTATAAGGAGAAAGTCTAAAATACTAATGGCCTCTTTTTTTCCCCCGTAATATTCTTTCTCAGCTTAGAAGGGTTCTTTTTTGTTCTTGATGTTTATCTCTCATCAGGATTACAAGGATATGTTCACTTTCTGCAAATCAGTCATATATGCTTGTTGCTCCTATTACCAAATTAAAAAAATTAAGTTCTTCAAGCCATCTCATGTGAAAGACAAATTTCATATTCTTTTTTGTAACAGAAGTAGTCCTCCTCTGGATCTGCCTAAAGTGTTTGAACATATTCATTCAGTACAGTTCCAAGACTGTTGAAAGGAATCTTTTCCCAATAAAAGCGTGTATCTGATTAGGTTTCCTATGATTCCTTTTGCCTTTTTCTCTCCTACAATGCATGATAGTTTAGTGCTGTTCTGTACTTATATCTAAATGCTTTTTTCTGGGCATTTCAAGCAGACCAGATTCTAGTTTACTGAATATTTAGAAGACTTTCTGTTTTATACTATTGAATGAAAATTGGCTCCTCTTTCTTCTCTAGTATAAAAGGCCATTGAGAAGTTTATGGAAACTGTTTTACACATTTCCAAACAGCTGTGTTTGCAAGTTGTGAAACCAAATTGGAAGTCACAAGCTGTTGGAAAGTTACAGAACTTGTTGTAATGATCAAGTGCACTGCTAGTGTTGATCTAAACAGTCAAAGGATTGATCAAGCAGCAGCTATTAAATGTAACTTAATCAACTGCATCGGCTTCTTGGAAGGCATTTTTGTGTTTTGTGACCACGAATATATATGCCTATGATTTCATAACGGCCCTGCTGTGACAGGAGTCCAGGGAATTTTCATGTTCAATGTAACGTGGTTTTGCCTTTTTTTTTTTTTTTTNAAAAGGAAATCATTGTAAAGTTACAATTAGTTTTCAGTTAGTTATTTTGTTTCCTTAACTGTGGTCACAACCAGCCCTTCTTCTCTACTACCCTGTATTTTCGCAGTAACTTACCCCATTGCAAGCATGGAAAAGAGAAAAGTCAAGATTATTAAACCTCTTGGATGACCTCTAAGTAAAAACAACAATGCAAAGATCTTGGGAAAACAAATAAACAAACCAAGCAGAAAAAGGGGATGGGAATTCTTCCTACCATGCTATGTAATGAATTCTGACTTCATTCCTGTTTCAGCAGAACCCATTTCTCTGTGTCACAGATACAGCACCACTGAAATAGTATTGTCACTTATTTTACTGTATTTAGTAAATCGTGATAGCCATTAAATTTGAAACGCAAGACAAGAGCTTTATTAGAAAAATAAATTAAGGTGAAGGGAAAAAAAAAAGACTCTTCTTGAAATATTGAAATTCTCAGTGTCTGATTACTACTTGCTACTTACTCTGCTTCCCAGGGGGCACATAACCTCATGTTCCTTTTCTCACGTAGAAATCAGAGATGCAAGTGATATGGAATAGGGACACAAAAAGAGAGTTCCCCATCACCAAATAATGGTTAATGTCTTTTCTTTAGAAAGGGCTTTAGACAACAAATATTCCACAGTGGGTCAAGACGCCTGATATAAAATCAGCCACCAGTTTACATCAAATAGCTTACTTTTGATAGAGGACTTACTTCACTGCCTTCCCTCTCAATTTTAAAATTAGTGCCTTCTATATATGTTTTGCAGAGATAATAACTATATGAGACTAAGAGTCATGTCTCTTTCCTTGTTTCTTTAATGATTTAAGAGAAATCCTTAGCATTGGCCTAATAATATTTTTTCAGATGTTTGAAATTACATCAAGGGAAGCTTTTGGATTTGCTGACATTTCTGGATTTTGGAAAAGGTCTTTTTTCCCCCCATGTGCTCTCTGAAATAGCTGGCAGTCCCATTTAATAATTCTTGATATGCAGAATATTTTGGCAGGTTCAGAGAAAAATTAAAAATAAGTATTGATTCTGAACACATTGTCCTCAGCAATGGGAAGGAGGGAATAGAGGTGTGGATGTATTCTTGGAATACATTGGAAATCCAAATGTATGAATATTAAATTGTTTTGCTGAATTTTATTGCAATTTAGATCATTGCAATTATATAAAATCTCAAAAAATCAAATTACATAATCTCTAGGAGTGAATGACAACTTTAAAAACAGATTTCTGTAGAGGTACTGTAGATTTCTGAATACACCTTCTTCAAAGGCTTTTCTTCTAACTAGATCCAGCTGCCTTTCTGTAAATGACACTACTATGACCTAAATATGTCAGTGTTTTAATTAGCAATTTCAGATTTTTCTTTTCTCTCTCTAAACAAAAGTATTATCATCCAAACAAAACACTTTGAGGAACTACACCTAAGATGTTCTTCTAACATTTATCACAAAACTTATTCATTCAATAACAGAAATTCCTCCTCTTTAGGTGCCAGACATATGCTGAAAACATTATAATAGCTCTCTAACACTGAGAGAATCCTCCATAAGAAATTAGTTTGTGCCTGTGAGCATATATGTATGAAAAGAGAAGGATGGAGAATCTGGTTTTTATTTTCTGAAAGCAAGAAATGGCATGAGATGAATATTTACTCAAAATTTCATGCACTCTTCCTTAAAAGCACTCTTATTACAGCATGTGAATAATATGTATCTTGGCTACGACTGGGAAACTTTGTTATTATTGAGTGATTGGGACGGCTCTACTGACACAGCCTTAAAATCTTTGAAGACTTTTGAAGGAAGGAATTTTAAAAGGAAGGTTCACAAGTAGTGAGCAAAATATTTTGCTCAAATACGTGAAGTAGGAGGCTTACAAGTATTTGTGCACAATAGAAAATCTATGGATTAGTATAGCTGAGCATGAACCAGCAGAGGCACGCAACTATGTAAAAGAAAATGTATAAACAGAACCCTAAAACCAAAACACATGAAGTAATCTCTCTGCTCTGCACCTCACTAGCAAGGCTTTCATTAGGATACTTTGTACAGATCTGTTTTTTCCTCTCCAAAACGGGCGGACAATTGGCTGAAATGCACATTAGAGGAGAGAAGCAAGAGTGATTTCAACTCTGAAACCATGATCCATGAGGAAAGAATAAATGATTTAGATTTTCTTTTTCTCTTGAAAAAAAAGTGAAAAATAAAGAACTATGGTGTGCAGAAGGAATATAATAAGTAAGCCATTGGCAAAGAGGGAGTAATGCTTTCCTTGTTTGTTGTAGATAAAATGAAAAATAATAACCTCAATTGCAAAAAAGACTTATATAAGATATTTAGGAAAAAAACTTCCAAGAGTAAGAATAATGAGCTGCTGAGAAGCTGTGAAGTTCTTTTAAAACAGGTTTAACAAGTGTCTGTCCACACATACATATCTGATTCTATGTTAACTCAGAAATCTCTTTTATTTCTATGATTTTATGTTCACTTACAAAGCACATTTTAGGTCCACACGGTTCATTTCTCCAAGTTAACTCTTGAGATTTGCCTGTTACAGTAACTGTTAAGTGATCTCTCTCTGTCCTTTTATTGAACCATGAACTTTTCCTAATATTTTCTCTCCCCAGCCCAGCTGAGGAGAACAGTGCCATAGCAGCATTGGTGGGCATCTGACATTCAGACTGGGTCCACCCACTACAAAATATCTGAAAATAATAACATTGTAATTTTGAATTCTACTTAATGTATTTTATTTATTTTATCACCTACTTATGTTTCAAATAAAATTGTTGATTTCACATAAAGATGAATTTTACTTTGATTAAAACTAAAAAACATTGGGCTGACTCTTTTTTCCAATTTTTAATTGCAAAGTTATAGGAAAACCAATTATTTAGACAGATCTGTTTCATAAGTAATTTTTATTCTCTACAATATCCAAGGATGATTCCTCTGCAGGTAAAATATGGGTAAAAACTGTTTCATCACCTGTGTAAATTTCTCCCCTGTTTCTGGTGATGAAAGGGAAGTTCTTATCAGCACAGAAATCCCAAGGAGGCACAGTTTATATGATTGGACTTGGAGCAGTTTCAAGAATATCTCTGTTCAATGGTCTATCTGTTTGGAGGGTACGTGCAGATTCTGAAGTCCACTTCCTTCCACAAAGGATTAGCTTTGTTTTGATAAGATTACTGTCTGGGGAAAGACAAGAGTTGTTAACATTTAACGGATTTAAAATGTTGATAAAAAAATTTCAATTTGGGTTTTCAAGAGGGAAAGGAAAATATCATGACCCATTTAGGATAGTTATGAATATTCTCTAAAACTTGAAATAGAAAGCAAAAAGCTACCTTTTTCTAAATCTCAACTCAAATATATTGTCTAGAGCTAGGCGATCTAAGGGTTTCTTTCCTTGTTCTGACCTCTGCTGACTATTTACTGTCTAGATATAAACAACACCAACAAAAATATTTAGTTTGTTTCCATAGGTTTTTATTCCTAGAATTAAAAAATAACCCTAAAAATAATAAATAAGAACAAGAAAACAAACAACAAAAAACAGATTGGAGGATAAAAGAAGTGTCAAAAGGTTGTATGATGGAAAGAAAATTTTTGGTTGCATTTCTGGATGTTGCATGATTACTATGTTACTGTCTCTGACAATATTTTCCATGTTTATTTTACTATTGAAAATATTATAGTATAATTGAAACCAGCCACTCTTGAGGTCTGTAGAAATATTTTTGCTTGAGGCAGACCTAGATTTGATGGCAGTAGAATTAAGAGAGGCAAGATGGCAAGCATGTTTTACAGATGTTCAAGTTTGGTTCAGATGTTTGTGTTCAATTTAGATTCTGCTGCACTTTATTTTTATGAAGAGAATAAATAGCTCATTAACTTGCAGGCACACAACAATTAAACACTGGAAAGGACTCACAGTTTGCCTAACTCCTTGAATTTGGAACATCTGTTTAAGATCCAAAGTAAACTGAAGTTTTTCAGAAAGATTATATCAAAGATGATGATTCAATTGCCTTTGAAAGAACAATAATTAAAATTCCAGATACAATGAGATATATAACAACTGCCTTTTGTAATCAGGTAGACCATCCTGATCCAATTTCTCAGACATTTTTCCATTGACTTCAGACCCACAAAATAAAGCCATTGGTAGCTACCCAAACAGGCTTGACAGCAAAGTCTGCTTCAAAATATATTCACAGAAACTCCAGCCACTAAAATTCTCTCAAGGATATTAAGCTCAGAAAATTGCAACCACGGAATTAACTCAGTCATTCAGTGATTTAAACTATTGATTATGCAATTTGAACTATCTTTTCGATGGAGATTACATCAGGCAAGATGGATGGGCACACATAATTTGTAACATTCCCACAGAGATGATATTACAAGGTTTTTCTCCCAGGTAGACAGCTCAGAGTGGTCTGGTAACCTGGTTAGATACTGTGGAAAAAAATTGCTTTAGATGGTTTTACCCATGCCCCAAGAAGCATGCAGGTTGCTCTGGTGGTTACAAGTAAAATATTCTGCTTTAGTTTGAAAAAGGTTAAGTAACCTTACAAAATTCACAGATAAACTAATGCTGGCTGTACCCTGAAATTACCCTGCAGACATCTCATTAGTATTAGAGAGTGGGATATGGTTGGAATGAGAGCTACTACAGGATCAGGAGAGATTATGAGGGCAGACAGGAAAATGGAGTGTATGGGATTTTCTGTGTATTTACATTAATTGTCCTGCAGCCCCTTTGGACATCCCAAAAGAACTGTGCCCCACAGGTGAAAACAAGGAAGGAATAGAAAAAATTATAAATTATGATATGATTTAGACATAGGTTTGATATTCAAAAATGTGTAGTGAAAAAGATACTTACAGAAGACTTAAGACAACCTGGACTTGCTATTACTGAAAAACTTTTTCCAGGATTAGGTAGTAAATGAAGAAAAAACTTGAGGATGTGATCTGAGTACCTAAATTTTCTAGTAACCCTTATGCCAAGAGAGTGCTTGGGGTTTCCATGCAAATCTGAGTCCATACTTTCCCTTGAAGGGGGTGTCAGAGCAGGAACACAAGCATCAGTACTGTAAGTAAGAATATAGTATTAGAGGTTTAATAATCTGAAAGACAATGTAAATTTTCTACAAGTGAGGCAACTGTGTGAAATGTTGATGGCAGTCACAGGGCAGAAATAATTAGAAGGTGAGCAGGGATAACAAACCAGTGTAATACACTTGCCCTGTGTCATAGGGTGGTGTTGGAATGTGCTGCCTTTCAAATGAAAGCAGCGTTCTGGAGGTGTCATTAATAAATAAAGGAATTAACTCAGGGGTGAAATCAGTATGTAAGGAGCTCTCAGAAAGGACCTTCTTATATCAAGACTGTGCTTGAACACAGAGCTACTGCCACAACAAGTAGCTCCTTCTCCCTGTTCCCTCATCTAGAAGCTGCTTTGATACTGCCTCAGAACTCTTCAGAAATTTACTTGGTCTCATATATTTGCAATAACAAAAATCAAGGGGGATTTTATTTTTTTTTTGTACTTATAAACCTTAATTAAATTTGAGGCTACTGGAAAGGGGACAGATGATTTTTGAAAGTGCTTTTAAATTTATTTTCTCAAAACTGTGTGCAGTATAAAATTGTTTCTGTATTATGTCTGACCACAGTTGTATACAATTTAAAAGTTTCCTATTGAAGTGAGATATGCCCTTCTTGTCTTATTGTTACAGATCTTCTTTTATTGTCAACGCAGTTAAATATGTAAAGTAATTCAGTTGAAATATCATTGAGGAGAGCTTGCAAAGTCTATGGGGGGAAAAGTTTAACAACCACAATACTCATTGATTTTTAAGTTGTAAATACTTCTGTGAACCTTAAATGCACAATTCTTTAACTTTGGAGAGATATTTTATTAACTAGTACTAAATTCAAAATTAATAGTGTTCATCGTGGTCCTATTTAATTAGCATGTAAATCATGAAAAAAACTGTATGTTGTACTCTCTTGAGAAATAAAGGAAAAACAACAAATAGATGTTAGTGGTAAAATGTAGTATCTATTCTAGTCTGCAACTATTCTGTAGTATCTATCTATAATAATATTCTCAGTATCATGTCAGACCAAAGTTCAGGGAGTTCTTACTGCTATTTCCATATTTGTTTAGTGACTGTGTAAAGGGCTGAAGTCTGCAAGGAAAGCAAGAGGGTGGTGATACAACAAGCTATCACAAGGCAAACTGGGTTACAGATTTACACTGTTAATATTGAGGAAGTTTATGGACTCAACTCAACTTAGATATGAGATAATATTAAGTTATCTATTCCTCAGTGAAACCTATATATCATAAAATCATAGGATGATTTAGTTTGGAAGGGACTTGAAAGATCATCTCGTTCCAGCCCCTCTGCCATGGGCAGGGACAATTTCCACTTGAGCAGATTGGCCAGAGCTCCATCCAGCCTGCTCTGAACACTTCCATGGGTGGGCCATCCACAGCTTCTTTGGGAAACCTGTTCCACTGCCCCACCGCCCTCACAGGGAAGAAATTCTTCCTGATATTTCATCTAGATCTACTGTCTTTCAGTTTCTATCCACTTCCCCTCGACCTATGTGAAAAAATTTCATGCCCTTGTTGAAGTCTCTCTCTCTCTTGGAGGTTCCTTTCAGCCACAGGTTAAGCCTCAGTTAAGTCACCCTGAAACTCTTATACTTCCTTCTTTGTGTTTACGACAGCATGGCAACACACATGCTGTTAATAAGTGGAATGGCTGTTGTGCATATCTAATAAGTGATGCATTTCTACCTAGAGCTGTATCTGTACTCTGAAGGCATCCTTACCCTGAGGAATCTACTCCAAAGAGCATCAATTAATTATTTCTAAAACACCATCACCTCAAAATGTTTCCATCACTTTCAAAATGAATTCTGATCATGAATAGTAATTATATCTTATAAATTTCCTCCTAAATAATGACTGTCAGTGGGTGGAATGTTTTCAGGAAGAATGCATTCTGCTAAGATTTTTGTCCTTGAACAAAACGTGTTTCCCAATCCGTATGAGGGAGCACCATCTTGTGGTGTAATTCATATCGTCCCGAGAAACTACCATGATTTTGCTACAATAAAACAGGGAATGGGTGGGGAGGGACAGCTGGTTCTTGTATAAAGGAATGAAGTGTAATTGAGATTCGTAAAAATGTCCAATAACCTCCTAATTAAAATATGTTAATCCTAATTCGAGTGATTTTTGGATTTATTCTGATTTAGGTCAGGCTGGAAGGGGCTACAGTGGCTCGTATGGTCTCATCTCTGCACTCAAACAGGGTCATTCTAGAGCATACAGCACACAGTTGTGTACAGACAGCTCCTGAATATCTCCATAAGGGAGACTCAGAGACTCCACACCCTCTCTGGAAAAATCTGTTGCAGTGCACATTCACCCACACAGTAAATATAAAATAAAATATTAAATATAAAATTAAATATTAAATATAAAATTTAAATAGTTCACACTAGTTAATGATAGAACTTTGTATAAAATATATAGCTGCTTATTAATTTTTTGGGAGTATTAATAAATTTTTGAGAAAGCATGATTCATTTCCAAAAGGAAAATTGTTCTGTAATTCTAGGCCTGTGACTTTTGAGGATTGTTGTCCTGGGTTTCAAATTCACAAGCTTGTGAATTATTCAGACAAAAAAAAAAGAGTATCTTCTCGGATCCTGATAGTCTATAGATACAAAATAAAATCCACTGTATGGATTATGTAAAATTAAATATTTTAAAATAGCTAGGTATTTTTAAAATTAATAGATTGCTATATATGCAATCATGGAAAGACGATACTTGATATCTGTTTTTCCAGAACATTGTGCTGAAAAGGCCATGTAGTTTATGCCATAAATCACATATTGTTCTCTTTAAGATCTGTTACTTCTTTTTCCTATGATTCTCAGGTCACATTACCTGGCTGTTACTTTGTGGTTTAATTGCTTGTTGCACACGTGGTACGGTGCATTTGCATTTTCATGCTCTGGGAACTGCATATCTCATCATGGAAACATTTGCTACTGCAGTAGTTTCATGACATTGTTTCTTGTGAATATATCTGAACAAGGGCAGATGTACCAGCTGTGCTCTGCTTTAGGGAAGACAAGATGGTAAAGATCTGCTGGAGCAACAGCTGGCACAAATAGCAAAGATCTGAGAGTTCTGCAGGCTCCGTGAAGGCTCACTCAAGATTTCTGCTAAAGCTTCTCTGGTGTTCTTTTTTCATTTGACTGTTCCTTTGAGAAAAATAAAATAAAATGAATTCATAAAATAATTATTAAAATAATAAAATTTCCATTTTATAGAGCTCCAAGAGGATTGCTGAACTGAATTACTTGCAGCTGATAATGGAAACTCTATTTGTGACTATGTCAAAGTTGCTGGTTTTGTCCCATCGATATGATAAGCAATTTGAGAGGCGTGAACTGTTGTTGTTTGTCATATGGGCAGAGAGTGACAAACAGCTGTGTTCTCTCCTGAAGATGTGGCTGTTACTGACTGTGCTCTTTATAAGAGCATTAACACTGCTGGAACCAGTTAAGAAGAATCAAACTTTGTTCTCAAATTACTTATCTGCTAACTGCAAGTTTTTCTATCAAGGAGTACATAGGAGGGGCTCAGAGCTCTATAAAATTTTCATAAGGCTATTTTGCTGCAAGCAAAACTCTTGGCCTTTTTGATAATAAATTCAGCAG
This sequence comes from Sterrhoptilus dennistouni, assembly GCA_013397095.1. Lineage (NCBI taxonomy): Eukaryota > Metazoa > Chordata > Aves > Passeriformes > Zosteropidae > Sterrhoptilus > Sterrhoptilus dennistouni. Next base: position 38,957 of record VWZU01017894.1, read on the forward strand.
GACTGTTTTGGAGTGGCTGTACTTATTTCAATGGCCATTTATCAAGACAACTTTCCGCGAGTTTTCAGAACAAGGTTTTTTTGAGAGCTAGAGCCCATATAACAACCAAAGGCACCCTAGTCCTTCTCTTTCTTGCTTTTACTCCTGATATATTTAATGGTAGTGCACCATAACTACTGCTGAGAGTTTAATCCTTTTTCCAATGGTGTTGTCTGTCCCTCTTTTGACTTTAAATTCATTACCAAAAAATCATAAAATTATTTCACAGTTTCTGAAAAAAGATAAGTTTATTTTTTTGAACAAAATATCTACAATGACATGGGTGACACCATAAATTTCACATTTTTAATACGTCTGACTGCAGAGAATGTCAGTTTAAGTGCAATATGATACTGTAATACAATAAAAAGGAATATAATCAAATCCATGCACAACACATTTATAGATGTTTACCAAAAAAAAGTAAGTACTTTGAGATTAAATTGCTGTCAGAGAGAACTCACAGGAGAATATTTTGAAAACTCACAGACAAGTTATTAACACACTATTGTACCTTTTTTTTTTTCTTGCTGTAGCCTTTAAAAAGCCAGGATCACTAACACACAAAATACCATATATTGTCAAACTTTTATGTCAAAAAGTTATGGAACAATTCCTTTTTATACAGTTCACAATTCCACATTCATGGAACATAAGTAGCTACTTTAGTCCATTTCATCTGTTAATATCACTCTAACGTACATTAAAATACAAATGTAAGAAATGTTTCTTGCATATTTCACAAAGATGAAAGTGAAGAAGTGCAATAATATTCGAGAATGTCAAGAAGACGGGATGAGCCAACACTTTTTCTGGCATTAATCCACTGCTCCCAGCAATCTAACCTGCCTCCACAAGCCTTCCAAACTGATAGTACTTCAATAATTACTGTAGGTTATTGTTGCCTGAAGACACCTTTTCTGCAACCACTCCAAAACAGAACACCCATTTTATTACTAACAAGTAGTCTGGCTTGAGATTTATATTTTTCTTCTTAGTTGTCTCAAAAAGGAAAAAAAAGCTGTGAAATCTGATACTGTACTCATCTAAATAACTATCAGATTGTGCAGTAAGATGTGGATATTTTACCTTTATTTTACTACCTCACAGGGGTGCTGTATGAATTACCAGCTCATTCAGCAGTTTCACATTTTAAGGCCAAATTCTATTCTGTTGAATTAGATTAATTTCTATGATAGCTCAAATGAGAGCAGAAGCTGCATAAAAAATGTATCTTTTGCAACTAATCATGTCAGCTTGGGCTGGGAATGGTATAAATAAATTCATTTACTTCTACTATAAAATTATTGCTGAAAATACTACTTTTTCTTTTTCTAAGGTTAAGGAAGACTTTTTATCTTTCCCTACTGTTAAAAAATATAAATTTTTTTACAGTTTATAATAGTCTATCATTATCTACATTATCAGTCTACAGTTCTGTAAGGGATTATACACAAAGTGGAAGCAATATCTCACTCTTTAAATGTAAAGTGCACATTTAATCACTTAAATATTTCTGTCTAGTGACTAAACAGAATCATCTCTCACACATCACAAATGGTTCTTTGAAAGCAGATTTTGGAATGAATTATAAGAAAAGGAATCCAAAGAAAACTAATGTAGTATTGAGCTGAAAAAATAATTAAATCTTAAGTAAACACTCTGTTCTTCCTGAATTATACTAACCTGTTTAAATATTACTACTTGCTGTCAAAAGTCCTTGAAATTAAAATATACTTTATTCTGGTGTTAAAATAGATGAATTCTAAGTAGTAAAATACTAATATTCCATATTCCCCTTCATTTTCACATAGTTTATCAACATTAGAGAGAAAAAAACCATTCCTCTAACCATGCAGCCTATTGTGTTGTTATTTTAATCTAGTTTTAAAAATAAAATGCATTTTACTGTTTGGAATTTAAGTAGGAGTTTGGTACAGTGATAGTTGAGTATTTCTACTGCACCTCTAAAGGGCTTTTCCTCTCCTCTCTCAAGGTATTGAAGTTCTTTGCCTTATGAAGGGTGGCACAGGTTTGGTCACATCTCTCTTTAGTGCAGAACGAAAAGACAGTCATGGAAGAGCTCCCAGGCTCTGCTTTGGGTTTTCTCTCTCTCTGTGGCCTCTGTTGTGCTGTGCACAGCCCAGACTTTTCATCCTGAACTTCCCGTTCTGCTTCTCTTTCCGTCAAGAAAGAGGATGGTGTGGAAGTCAATCTGCACAGGTAGAAACTACTGTCACAAAAAAATATAAATTTTGCAGCAGATAATTTAAATTGCTTCCACCTGACCAAGTATACCTATGGAGACTTGGCAGGATTGGGAAAAATGCTAAGGGTGCCTAATCCTTTTTTTCCCCTTTATGGTGGCTGTGTCAGCTCCTCAGTAGCTCTTTTACTGGGGTATTCCTCCAGATCCTACAGTGACTCCTTCTGCTCTCATTGTGTTAGACTGTCCTTCTAGTGCCAGTATTTATTTTTTGAAGTAAAGGGCTGGTCCACAGAAATCACAAAAACATGACCTGAGAAGTACAGGGTCTGCACTTACGTTAAATGATGACTTGGGACAAAGCTGAATATCCTATCACACAGGGGTTGTGCTTTTGAGAAAAAAAAACTTCTTCTGTGGTTTTGCCCAGGAGTTGTCCTCTGCAGACCCCAGGTCCAGTGATAATGAAGTGAGGTAGCTATTACTTCTGCCTAATGAATGGGGCCTTTTTTATATGTAGAAGGAACCCTGCTAGATAACATTTGCCTCAAGCATTATCTCCTTGATGATTATTTTTCTGTATTTCCACTGCCTCTTTGATGGTACTGCAACATAAATATTGCAGTCTTGCAAATACTGCAGAGTACCTTTCAAATCTTGCATTTTAACATCATTTCCTGCTGCTTCATTATACAGTTGCAAAAAAATAATCTCTAACAGTAATCTTAGATGATGTTAGTAGGTGTTGATTCCAGCTTTGCACAGAGGGCTGGCATACCTGCTGGCAGTTTGGGACAATTCCCACTGTCAGTGATGAATAGCAGGCATTGGTGCCTTGAAGTTTCTTATCATCCTAAATGACATTTCTCTCTTTCTCTACCAGGTGACTTTATACTAAATAATTTAGGCATAATCTAAATGAAACTTAAAGTTATTATTTCTTTTGAAAAACTCATTATTAGTGGACTACAGAGGCTTCTGTTACCTTGGTAAATGTTAAGGTTCCATTAAAAAAGTCCACTAAATGATCAGCTCCAGAGAGATCTTGGTTCCATTATATAAAAATAGAATTACATGCCAAATGTTATGTGCATTTGAAAACAGCCCTTAAACAGAATACAGTTGATTTTGCTGATAACAGAAACATGTTTCTTTCATACAATAGAACTAACATTCCTTTCCATACAATAAAACAAACTGTAACTTTGAGAGAGGTGAATATCAGCCATAAATTCGTGATACCCCCTGACACTTTCAGAAGTGAATGAGATATTTTGGAACATGCACATAAAGAAATCAATTAAAAAGCTGACACAATATCAGAAAAAAAAAGCAAAAAAGTGAATTGAATTAATTTTATATTATAAATGAAGCAAAACAATAAAAGAATAATAGTTTTAAAATAAAGGTGGATTATGCATGTTCTTTCTGACACATTGAACAAAATGTGAGAGCTACTCTTATAGAATCTCTCCAACTAATCCTGAGAGAAAAACAATAACAAAGCAAAGCAAACCCAAGGTTGCTATGTTACAATCCTCAGTGCAGAGTTGCATTGCTTCTGTTACTTCATATGCACCTTCATATGCACAGCCTTTGGCAGTCACCAGATGTTTGCCTCCAGCTGATTCTGCTCTTGTATACACATTCTGAACATCAACAAAGCACAAATGTTAAACATGTTCAAAATAAAAATATTTTGCGATGAGAATCAACCTCTCCTACTGGATTTAGAGTCTCTAATAATATTAAATGCTGTATTTCCACATCATAGCACGATTTTGTTTTGCCAATAGATGGAGAAAAGTAGATACTCTTGCCTAGACACTGTGCCATAAATGCAGTGTTACAATTCAAACAAGCAACTAATATGGCTTATTGAAACCTAAGTAGGGAAGATCTTTCTAAGAGTTTTGATAGTTCTTCTCCTATGTATTAATGTGAAATCCAGTAAATGTAAAAGACCTTTCAGGTATTTTTTATGTTTTAGAAGAGCTGCATGTTTTACAAAGTTGTGAAGTGCTTCTTAACCAGTATCTAAGTCATATTAACAAACTTCAAAGAATGAGTCAGAAAATTTGACACATTCATAAATTAAACTTCCTAGAATTATGCAATTTATAGGAGATGAATGTGCATAAACATAACTGTATTCATCCTCCAAATGCTTCAGTGAAGCAGTTGTCCCTTTGCTTTCAGTGTTGGTCTGAGATCTCTTTGCATTGAAGCAAAATGAAAAATTGCAAAATTTGATGTAATTTGTCTATTTCACAAGCTGCATGAGTTTTATGACTTGAGAAAAAAGACCCCTTAAATTATAAAAAAGATTAAAGAACATGCTTCAATTATCAAAGTAAAAGTAATTAAAAGAAAAAAAAACACCTTTGCAGGAATCAATCCTTTACAAATTTTAGTATATTTCTTATATGAAATGTAGACTGTTAGGCTGCATACATTGTACTGTCTGAGATTATTTCAACATACACCTTCCAGGGAAACAGTAATATGAAGCACACTGAATAAATTATACGACTTAAATATATTAAATATGTTATTGTAAAACCATCAGTTCTGTCCTTAAGACTGGATTAAGTCCTTTAAAATGTTGTCTCCAATCAGTAATTTGCCATTATGTTGTAAAATTAAAATAAAACTTACAAACACTAATTTGTTCTGTAATACTGTGGGATTCACCTAGGGTATTCTGGAAACATTTTTAAAATTAAAAATACACTAGAATTAAAAAAAATGTAATGACCATCAAAGAGTATTGTACAATTATACCACTATGTAACAATATGTATAAATACTTGGCAGTAAAGCTTCAGTAGAGAGTGATTTTCAATGCAAAAATTGCTAATATTTAGTTTGACAAGGAAAGTTTGCAATAACAGATGTATCTTCTCTGGGTGTCATTCTTCCATCCCACTGTAGCTGGTCGTGGCAGGCCATGCAGGAACTTTTTTCTCCCCCTCATTGCTTTTAACTGTTTCACACTCCTCTGATGTGCATTTCTAACAAAAAGTCTCTTATCGAGTGTGACAGCCAGATCTTTATGTACTGCAAGCCTGAATCTTGTTATTGGTGAATGTCCTCATGCCTGATGATTTTGTAGATTACCCAATAAAAAATGTTGAAAATCAGAAAGGCCAATGGGAAACAAGCTCTGGATATTGTGTCTATCTTCTTGGCCCGGTCAATGAACACCTTTCTCATCTCATCAGGGCTTTTTGGTACAGCTGGAACAGGATTATTTGGCCCCTTCTGTGCCATTCCATCTTTTGCTGGCACACATGGGCCCACTCCATATGCTGTAATGCTAAACTGGCTATCACGGGTATCATCATCCTGTTGGAAAAAAAAAAATAGAAAGAAAAAGAGCAAGAAGTTTTTATTTTTTAATTATTGCTTACAGAAATCTTACCTGCTGCTAAATAGCAGTTGCACCATTACCTCATTGACTTCTTGAAGCCATACCTTATCTTTACTTGTTGAAATTTCTTCTCTATTTGAGTCTGCCAAAAATATTTCTGGATCGTTAAGAAGCACAGTTTTTTTCTATTTGTTTATAGATTTTGTAATCTACTTAGAGAAATAAGAATGCCTAGTAAACTAGTGGTAATGGGGCACACAACTTCTGATTTGGTTTAAGTTTCCCCATTTACAGTAAATTTGTGCAGTCTTCAAATGGACAAATATCACACTGGTATTTTAGAAACAGCTATTAAGTCTGTACATTGCCTTACAGGAACCTGGCCTCTAGAAATACTCATCATAAAATCACTAATGATATGCACATTCATTATATTAGTGAGAATTCTGCCTGTTTGGCCACCATATATTTAATTAATCTTATCTGTAGCCCTAATTTCTGCTGTTCCCTGTGAATGCATCAGATAAAGAGAATAGTACACAAGGTGTCTTAGTTTAAAATAAAGGAAATGGAAGCTAAAGGCCAGGTTTTTCTTCTGACTCATTCTTCTGTCATTCAGGGGAAAAGTGGCAAAGACCTTCAGGATTAGGGAACTATAAAAGAAAGTGATTCTTAATCACATGGCACAGAAACAGTAGGTGTTCTGAAGACACACATATTTTCATATATTTGCATACAATTTGAAAATGCAGCTTGTGTCTGGAGACATCTTTTTTACTTCTCTTTACCTAGGTATCCTCAAGTAATAAAAAAGCACATATGCAGACAAGTAAATGACACATAATCTGTGAAGTCAGGGCTAAATTTGGTTCTAAAATACAGTCCAGTGTACTCCTTCTTTACAATTGCAATTTTTCATGTGTAATTTAGCCTAGTTGCTTTAGGATTTTACACTTGTATGAAATATAGAAATTATTACATTAATTCTTAAATAAGTATTTAAAAAAATATTTTCATAAGTATTATAAAAAGTTGAGCAGTTGTAATTTTTTCTTTTGTAGAATTTTTGATATTTTAAAGCTCTTCCTAGCTTAAATTAAAAGTCTGAAAACCATTTATTTGCCTAAGCAAGTCAAATAATTAGTTTCAATTCAATAGTTAGAAGAATTTTTTGTTTTACTTTATCTACTCACTTTATACAAATGCAGTTTCTCAGTGAGCATGACTTAAATCCAAAGTTCCAAATTTTTTTATTTTAAAAATGTCTGTGGCTTTTTGAAAATCTGAAAACACTTTTCAATGAATAATTAATTTTAAACATATTCAAAGCTTCCATCAAATAATTGTTAATTACTTTGTTTAAAAACTCCTGAGTTTTATTATCAATATAACTTGAATAGGTTAGCTACAAAAGAATGCAGATAACTTACTAAGTTTGAAGTGAGCTATTTGGCCATCAGCATGACATTCCAGCAGAGCTGGAAATATCACCCAACTGAAATTCTTCTTTTTTTATATGTAAATTGAGTGAATATAGAGACTCATAAAGTTCACTGAAACTAATACATCTAAAATCTGTACTAGAATTTGCCTTTAAAAAATAAAGGAAAATTAACATGAAAGAAAAGGAGGAGGAAAACTCACTGACTTTACTATGGAAATGAAAAACAGAAATACAAAATGGTAGGATCATTATTCGATGACGTGATAAAACAGAGATTTAATTACTGCAATAGTGTTCCTCTCCAGTCAGATGTGTATGGGAAATAACACCTTTAATGTAGTGGTATTCTAGACTCATTGTAGTCTTGCCTTCCAGTTAAGAGAAATATTAAGTTAGAAAAGCATGTACTGTAAGAATTTACTATAAACTTGCCATTTGAACACCTTCATATACATTTCAGAATTTTGTCTTTTTATGCTTCTCCAGAAAATAATGCTTATGACTGCACAGGCTGAGAAAGACAAGAAAATGATCTTTTTGAGTAGCAGATTTCAGCTCTGCATCTTTTCAGGATCAGGCACTATATATTAAGACTTTACTTGTCTCTGTTTTAAGTTTACCTGAATGGAGTGATCCCCTAGAATATTTTAAAGGCCCAGTCTCTCCATATTTTTGTGCTTGCAGATCTCCTGTATTTCATCTGCCAGCAGACTGCTTGGAAATGCTCTCTCTTGCTGAACTGATGAGAAGCTCCCTGTAGGAGTCCAGCATTTCTGCCCAGGGTCTTTTGGATGGTGTCTCCACAAGGGCAGGCAGGACGGTTGGAGCCAGCCAAGACACACCCTAGTTCAGGGCCTGGTGGATGTGCAGGAAAGGACACCTGCAGCATACCAAGAGCCACCAGAATTCTTTTCAGGGGCAGCATCTTGAATATTCAAAATGTAGTTCTGCAAGATTTTCAGCAGAAAAATAATGCAGAATGCAGAAAAGTCCCTAGGTTGGCCTCAGATTTATATCTGACAGTGCTTGTGCACAGCAGGAAATAAGTAGTTGCTGTTGTTATCAATACTAGATTTGAGTGCTTTTTGAAGGCATTTATGTCAGTGAAAACCCTTTTATTTCTTTCTATTGATTGACTTGGCTGAAGTCCCTCTTTTTGACTAGAAATATTTCTCAGAATGCATGTATCTGAGTCTAGATGTAGATGTAGAAATCATCTGAAGGACAATACCCTGCATGACCCAATTAAGAGCCTTTACAACGAATCTTCTTGAAAATCCTGCATATTAGCTGAATTAACAGAATTATTTTTTTAAGTGTTAAGGAAGCTTTTGTTTCTTTTGTGTCCTTTTTAGTGTATCATCACTAAAGCAAAGAAAGTTATTATAGATTTTTGATAAAAAATTTAAAATCTTATTATGAATAAACTTTAGTAAGAGTTTGATTTGAATGCATTTTTCAGCCATTCAGCTTTAGAATTAACAACTGAAGAAAGTTGTTCTGCACGCAGTTACATTTAAATATTTTATAATTTCTATTCAAATTGCTGTAGTTAAGGAATGGAAAAAATTTAGATAAGTTTCATTTGGAAAGTTAGAATTCTTTAATGGTCTGAAGGAAATAATTTCAATTCATTTACTTCTGTATCAGTGTTGTTCTACAAAATGCTTAGCTATAAATGAATAGAAAACTGTGAGTTTTGTGGTCTTGTGACAATGGTGTTTTCTGTCTGTGCACATTTATCTTGAGAAATGTATATAAGGGCTGAAAATCACTCCATAGCCATTTGATTGCAAGGTATAGTAACAACTTTAAAACTTATTTGAAATCTTGACTTTGGTAATTTGAGCACTTTTTTATTGCACAGTTTTGAAAAGGGAAGTGATATAGAGTTGTTTTGCACTACAAATACGGCAAAATTTTATTATTATGTTTTAATCCAGATCTAAACAGATCAAGATGAATTATGAAATCAACAAGACGGTACCTTTACTAACATTTCACGTCATCACATACAGGTAGCAATGAAGGTTTATGAAGTTCACAGGGGAAGATGTTATTGTAAGACAAAAGGACAGGGCATCTGTTCATGGTTGGATATCACATTATGACAAATGGGACATCTTCTTCATAGTTTACCCTTAAATTTGTACTGTAGATTTGAGGCAAAGTCCCGTCTATACGTCCTGCACATCTCAAGCCATTGCTATGCTGAAATGATTCACTGATTTCATTTCCATCAAGAACTCCCTCAAAATACTTTCATCAAAACGGATGGTTGACCAAAAAGAAAACAAAAGAAAAAAGGTGTGATTACCATTAAAGAAAATCTAGTTTGCAAGTCTATTTTCCTTTCTAAAGATATGATGATCTTTAGATTTTGAAAATAGAACTAATAGACTGAATATTCTCAAAACCTATATATATTAACAGCTAATGTAAAATCAAATTGTTATTATTCAGTATATGTACAGAATGAATATTTTTCCCATAGAATGTAAATGAAACTAAGAAAAAACAATGATCATAGGTGTGTTTCAGTATCCCTGTATGACTTGTAATTCTGCCATTTTTTTTCCTTTTGTCTTTTAGGAAGGAAATGAATAATTAACATTCATCTAGAGGAATGGTAACATAATATTTCTGAATAATTCTTTTCACTTGCCATGTTTTTTTTCTTGTCAAAAAGCTGTGGCTCATATACTAAGTATCAAATGAAGTCTCAAACTGGGAACCAAAATTCCCCTGTTCTCAGGATTCATTATGCCATTTGTGTAATCATAAGGACATTAGGCCCTTTAAAAAAATCTCCTACACCTACCGTGATGCTTATTGGAAAAACAGCACTGAGTAGGTTGCACGTTATGTTGCAAAAACAGCTTTCGTTTATAAGTGAATTTATAACACAATCCCAGACACCTTAATATTTTTGCCAGTTCTGTACAAACTGGATTGGGCCTTTGAAAAGAATGTTGCCTTTATGTAATTTGGAATCACTTAGTGAAGTCCATGCTTACAATCATAAAAATGGTGGCCAGAAGATGCAGTTGTACCTAAGAACTGCCTGTGATGCTGCTGTTATTGTTGTCTGGGACGGGAGGCCACAAATGAACCAGATGGTATGAAAAAAAGGCAGTGAATATAAGTGGAAAAAGCATGAGGAAAATGGCAAGGATAGATGAACTCTGGATGCCAAAATGTCTTGTTGCAGTTCTGTACATAACCGTAATTTGTATAACAATAGAATTTACTGAAGGCGTTTATCCGAGTTCAAACATATGCTTCTTAAGAGGGAGATTCTAGTTCCTCTGTGTTTTCAAAAGGACATAACCCATAGTTTTTATTAATTTAAAACATATTCCAAACTATGAAAACTTGAAAATTCGTTCGAGAATATGTTCAGAAATAAAATTTAATTTAATGATTCAAACAAAGCATCTGAAAAACACAGGAGAATCAGTAAGAATGACATTTAGCCAGAAATAATCAGCTTTGCATTAGATGGAAAGCCATTGTCTCTGCAGGGTGTGTCTCTGGAAGAAGACCCCAAAGATACAGAAGATCACAATTCTGATACGGGTCAATAACATGCTGTTGTTTAAAAGGCAAATGGTAAACCAGTTTGGATAAACAACTGTAGTACTTGCATCACTTGATCCTTTGGCTGCTTTCAACTGTTACTAAATGAAGAGGTTTCACGTTGTTTATGTAGCAAACATAGTTTTGAGGAATTATATGGACTTATTAGGAGAATTTCCAGGGCAGGTGAATGACAACAAAACAAAACAAAAACCCCAAAACCCAAAGCAAACCAAAACCAAAACCTGCATTCACTGGGGATTTTTACAGAAAAGACTGAATGAAAATGTGCAAATGGTGACATGAAGGAATGAAGTAGTCTGGTTTCTGTGTCCTTTCTAGACAAACCATGACAGGCTGAAAAAACACATTAGTAAAATAAACTTTTTAAACAATTGGAATAGATTTCAGGGGAGCTTGTGGAATTTTTTGGCTGGGATGAATTAAGTATGAATAATCTTAAGTCAGGAAAATGGACCCACTTACCTCCCAAAGACACTGAAATTCAATCACAGGACTATTGCTTTGGTTACTTGGTAAGAGTAAATATTTTTTTGCAACAAGCATACCTTTCTAATTACAAAGAAAATAGACTTTGGAAATTCTCAGCTGACCTACACATACCTGAAATGAAGCATTTCCAGACTGATCTATTTTTGCACTTTTGCAATCAAATCACTAGAAGTTTTCCTGTACCCCTGTAGATAAAATACCAGTGGCAAAAAAGTTCTGTATTCAACAATTAGAATTCACCTGGTGGAAAAGCCTGATCTTAATAAAATGTTCCAAGATGATAAGAATACAGAATGAAAAAGTCTAGTAAGTTATCCTATCTGGTTTTTTTCTCTAATAGTTTTGCATGTAAATACTGAATAGAATATTGCTTTTCTATTTGCCAAGGAAGACTTGCTGTTCAAGGAAGCCTGTAAAGTTTATTTTAAATGCAGCCTTTTTACATAACTTCTTTTCACCTCTTGAATTTATGGTCAAATGAACATGTCTTAATACACAGTAGTTTTCAAAGTCAATACAATCTAATCCCTGAGAGCCAGTGGCTGTTTGACCTAGTCCAAAGGAAAAACAAACATACAAAACTTTATAATCATGAGCTATAGTAACTGACTTTGAAAAAGACAAAAGAAGAAGGAAAACCAAGTTATTTTAAATTATGATCCTAAGGCCTGCATTTCATGTTATAAATTATGGTGAATAAATAATAACATTTGTGGTAAGGAAGGCAAGTTATTAACTGCAGTTTTTAATCTGTAAAACATAATTTATTATTTGTATACCAGACTGTTTAAGATGTGATCTAAATTTCTTTTCGAGAGATAAAATCTCCATACTCCAATGCTTTGAGCAGGAAGAAAGAAGCACATTTTTCACCAGGTCAAACACTGAACGCAGGTATTTGCAGTCTGAGTCATCCTCTAGTCTACAGTACATGAGTTTCTCTGTGCAACTGAAGAAGTCTGGGACTCAACACACAGGGACAGACAAATGTACGAAAATGTCATTTTCACCTGACTGGTGAGGTGGGGAGGGGGTGTTACTCATTTAGTAAGTAGGCTGGAGAACTATTTACATTTTGTAAAATCTGAGGTTACACATGGTAAGAAATTTTCCTTACTGCTTGATTTAACTACAGATTTCAGAATTCAAATTTGTAGCTTTAGCTGTTTGGCTTTGCACACTGGTAGTGAGTTATTTCACTGGCAGTCTGTACAGATCCAGCTCTAATATAAATACTAATAGCCATTACTAGAATTAAGTTTCTCACTACTAATATGAACAACTAAATCAAAATTACAGGACAGAAGAAAAAAAAAAGACAAAAACCCAAACTTACCAGCCATTTAAAGTAAAATGTTTAAATGCTTGTTCTTCGAACAATAATGTTATTTGAATTTAAAAATATTTTTGTATTTAAAAATATTTGCATGAAACACAGCTGTTGGGGCTTTGAATTGAGTATTAGAATGAAATTAGGAAACAACATTTGTTGAATCTCAATGTAGTAAAAAGTGCTGCAAATGCTCAATGTAGTAAAAAGTGCTGCAAATACCAGTAACATTCATTCACTGAAGTATAATCTAACTCTTCTAACAGAGGGAAATTCATGCTGGTGCAGATGGCTCCCACATGGCCTATGCCTCATTTAAATCCCTCTTAATCCCTCTTTCGAGAATTCAAGTTGGATTTATGCAATTCATAGTCCTTGTAGTGACCCTCTGCCTATAGTGAATTTTATGCTGTGTTGCCATTTTATTTTTATTGCCACTTCAAGCTGCAGTGTGTTTACCAAATTGACCCTGCATCCCGGAATAATTCAGTCAGACCCTTTAAGAGCTGTGAACACTGCTCCTTTTACCTTGCTCTTCTTCCTCTTGCGTCGGAAGCGCAGAAGCTCTTTATGCTGCCTGGACACAAAGTTTACAGCTGCATACTCCAGGAGTGCAGAAAACACAAAGAGCAGACACACCGCCATCCAGATGTCAATGGCTTTGACGTAGGACACCTGTGAGAGGAGGCAGGAGAAGCCTGACTATGTTCAAACCACAGATGTGAAGTTTAGTATTTCATGGCAGGAGGAAGTGCATTAATGTTTCCACATCTCAACAATACTTTTATTGAAGACTTTCCACAGAAAGTTAGACAATAATAACAATTCAATATATACATGTTAAATTTTTGTTAAAAGAAGTATTATTTTACAAAACGTGTTTAAATCATTAACAGTTCCTTATAGGGTACTGTGTATTACATCACAAACCAAATAATCCCCAGAAAACACATGCTCTTTCTTCATTTGTCCCGTTGAGATCTTTGAATGACACTAAGGAAGCAAAAAATAGCTTGTAGTGGGACCAGTGGGAACTCCTATATTAAAATGTATATGGCTGAAAGTTCCTGGCATAAAAATTAGGTGGAAGAAAGGAGATAGGTGGAGAGGTCTGATGTGTTCATTCTCTGCTAATATAGGCACACTAAATAGAATGTATAATTTCAAATTAGTCCTGCAGTTTTGACACAGTGAAAGTACTAAAAATCAGATACAAATCAGAGCTCATTGCAATCCTGCATTGCCAAGATCAGATGCAGGACATGATCTGAACCAAGAAAGTAAGGCCTATGCTGTCTTTGCAGATTTATAACAGCTTTTTTATATAAGCAAACATAGCTAACTTCAGGCCTCAAAATGTGACAAAAATATTCTTCAGCTTCGTTAGCCTCTTACACTGTTGTTTTTCTGAGTTTTTAGAGCATTCCATTTTATATGTTGATGCTAACTGGATGCATTCAGTTCCATATATTTGGGACACAAAGCATGCTCAAATCTTTTAGGGCTACCTGTTTTACTTAAAAAAAAAAAGTTAATTAGACAACCTAAAAATATCATGTTAAAACTAATACAGAATTGAACTTCGTGTGTTTTTATTGTATACATTTTATTTCTACTAGCTGCAATGGCATATGAAGATGGTCAAGGAATAAGCTTTAAAATTAAATGAAAAATATTTGAAGCAATTACAACACAGAAAACAGAAATACTTAATCATAGAAATAAACTTTGTGTTTAGAATAATTGTGTTGAGAATTATTTTTATGTAATTGTTTGGAGCTGTTAAGGTTCACATTTTTCTACATTTTAATGTAAATGTGGTTTAACTAGTGAGGTAGGCAGTTTTGAGAAAGGAATATAATTGAGAATCTATGGTAAGAATCTATGGCATTTAGAATTTCAGTCATAACTTCTAGCATCATGTCAGATACTGGGATGTGAAAAAGGATGAGCCAGTCAGTTGTTAAGAAGGGTTTATGTAATACTGAATAACATTGTTTTCACTACTTGTTAAAGTTTATGGAATTAACAAGATATGTGGCTGGCTATATACTTGAGACAGGGGAGAAATAGAAGGTGGTCGATTGGGGAATCAAAACACCCCTAAATATTTCAAAACTTTTATTCTGGTTTAGAAAATGTTTGGATGCTAATAATGAAAACACATAAGGTTGACTGAAAGTGTTTGTCACATAATATTATGATTAATATAGTACAAACAAAAGAAATTTAGCTTACCTTTGGAAGAGATGCTCGTGAACCTGAGCTCTGTGTTGTCATGGTCAGTACAGTGGTTATGCCCAAAGCCACTCTGGCTGGAGCTGCATCCATATTGATCCAGAATGACACCCAGGAGAGAATCACGATCAGGAGGCTGGGGATGTACATCTGGATGAGATAGTAACCCATCTGCCTCTCCAGGTGAAAGCGGACTTCAATACACGTGAACTTCCCTTTTGACAACAAAGGAGAAATATTCAAGAGAAATAGAATGTTTTTACTGTCAACATCTAGTGCACACTCCTAAGAATGTATGCTATGTCAAATATATTTGTTCACTAGAAAAAGATCCATGTTTTGAACTCCCTAGAGTGACTTGTAATACAGACAGTCCCCATCAAAACAGAAGTATCTACTGCAAAGAGAAGGGGCAGAATATCTAAAAAATAAAGAATTTGATAAGGTCTGAAATTCTTATTTTCTTATAAACCCCCCCCCACAATTCATTATACCAATAGGAAATTTCCTCTGTGAGATCACACTTTTTGCAACTTATGTTTTGGAAATACTTCTGTGTACAAGAAAAATGCTTGTTTCCCCATTGTATAATATCTCCTTCATATTTGGTTCAATTTTAAGCTTAATTTTATTTTTATTAAACTAAAAATTGGGAAAAATAGTGATATCAGTATGGGCATTAGGTTATCAATAGCAGAATCTGTTAAATCTCTTTGTGTTTACCCATTCAAACTATTCCAGCTCATAAGAGAAATGATCAAGTTTCAAGCACTGATTGAAAGACCAGAGATTAGGAAACTTCAGGAAGGTAATTAAATGACCTAGTTTTATCCAGGTACTGAATATAAAGCAACTTCTACTAACTTATTCAAACCAGAACAATCACAACAAAAAATCTATTGGGAGCCCATAAAATTTCATAAACCCATCTTTTTCTATCAGCCAGGTTGTTGTGGGGTTGGGATTTTTTTTCCACCCTGCAAGCTGCAGATTATTTCACAGATCTTGACCCAACCTCATTAGACTTTCTAATTCTGCCCAATGGCCATATCAGTCACATAAGAATGGTGCTGAAGGCAGTGCTGTTACTGTAAGTGGTGTATGCATAAAACAGTTGCTCACAGCAATAAATACACATAACTCAGTTTTCTTCCTTATTTTGAGTAAAAAGATTTCCTAATTCTAAATCTAACAAGGAAGGCTATATTGTTATATGTTTCTTAAGTGGTATGAAGCTCTTTGGTTATGTTTTCCCCTAATTTTTGACAGATATTCTCCTAATCAATTTCTATTTGCCAAAATGCCATTTTATACAAAATTTTTCCACATTAATAAAGATTTGATACTTACCAGATTAAAAATTATGTAATGGATTTATAAGCTTATCTTATACTAATATATTGTGGTTTATGCTGTCATAGCAGTGTCAGGCATACAGAAATGAACTTCAGATAAAGTAAAACAAATATTTTTATTTTAGGGATATTAAATATCTGAACTTCATTACTTTCATAACAGTTCTTTTTAACAGGTCATTTTTCATCATTATGATGCCATAATGAATGAGGTTTTATCACTATTTTATTCTGCTGAGGCACTAAAAAAAATTAGAAAGCCATTTTGTTATGATGTTTAATTTTAAGGTTACATTCTGTATCTCAGGAGTTTTGTATCTGCAAGCTCAATTGTTAGTTCCATTCCTAATTGCCAGCATTTTCTGAATCCTATCTACACTCCCCAAATCTGTGTCCCAGATCCTGCCTTAACCATCTGCTACACCAGCTTCAAGACTAATTTCTGCCTCAGTCACGGGATGAAATCCTGGTTTAAAAAAGTGAATGGGAATTTTGGTGTTTACTTCAGAAAAGGGCAGGATTTTCCCCTACGTTTCTCTTCCATGGCCTTCAAAAGTACAGCTATGCAATTTAGTCTTCCACTTAGCAGTTCTGTACACCCCATGTCACCAGAAGTTCTGCACTGACTGGCCTTTGTTGGAATCATATTCCTACTTCAAACTGGTTCTTACCCTGAAACTTTCTCTTTTTTTGGCGACATTCATTCTGTTAATTCAGCAGCCTTGGACAGCAGCAGTCTCTGTCTCATACACCACAGTAAATCGTGGTGATAAAGAGTGACAGAAATGCATCAGCCCAATCCAGGTCTAAGCAAAGCCATTTTATTTGGCATCATATCAGAAAGAATTGTTCAGCATGCAACATTTCCTTCTTATAAGGTCCCATATTCTCCTTTCAAAACAAATTAGGAAGGAAAACTAAGGAGCATCAGACTGCATAATAAATGCATATATGAAGTGTCAATAAACATTAGCTATTGTTTGTATATTGTTGCTTTTTTTCCATCCAGAGAAATGTGGGATAAGAGATCTGAGGTTTTTTTCCTGAGGAATCCAGTGGACTTGAACTATTACAGAGCACTCAGCACAAAAATTCTGTGGTCCTAACCAGTGAACAGTAAATGATACAGTAGCTCTGATATGGATTATTTACGTGGTTGCATATTTGACAGATTTCATTGAACTAAGGAAGAAGAGAAGAATAGTCATAAGCAACAGAATCCTAAAAAATTAAAGAGATTCTTAATAAAAGAAGTGCAAACAGAATATATTGTAACCAGAGGAAAGGAGAGAAAAAAGCAGGGATAATGAAGAGGCCAGAACTAGGACTGAATGCTGTGTCAGAGAAAATATACAAAAGCATTTTTTGCTTGGCTTAGTATTTTTATAAATATCATTGGCAAGGAAAATATCCCTCAAAACCTATAACACCAAGACCAAACAATAAATTGAAAAAAAAAAAAAAGGTGGAATGTGTCTCAAAGTAGAAAAACACTTTGCATAACTCTACATGTGTGACTTAAGAGTCCTGTCTTTTTCTGAGACCAGAGAGTTTATGGACTTGCCAGGCATATTTCCAGTGCTTCCTAGTCAAGACTATTATGTTCCTCTCTTCCAGTACAGCAAATACAAAAATAATATATAGTAGCTGTTTCTGAGGCTATACAAAAAGTTTTAATAAGGGAGAATTACTTCAGGATTCTGAGTCAAGGAAATTGTGTGCCTGAGAAATAATTAAGAAAGGAGTAACAATTATTAAGCTACTACGAAATTAAAAATTAATACCATAATAAAATATAAAATGAATAAGTATAAACAACAGAGAAAAGAACAAAGCATGCAGAGTTCAACTGTTAATCCATGCAGAATGGAGAGTTATCTGCTTAAGGTTCTTGATACTACTTCAGATAATAGTAAATGGTAGTCTGACCCTGTAACTCATTGATAATGCTAATAAATTATTTACTGTGAAATATCTTACGGATATAGAGAAGACTGTGGCTAAAAGACTATATAGCTTAATGAAATTACATTAATCTATATACTTAAGATAAGAATCTTACGCTTGCTGAATAGAGATTACTTAAAGCTTAGCACAATTGAACTGAGTTAAGCAAATCTGAGTAAGTTTTTATGGTGCTCTGCAGAATATGTGTATTGGATCTGGGAAGCAAATATTTTGTATTCTGATTCCAACACATCTGTCAGTATGGATGTGTACTACACAATTTTGATTTTACCAGTGACTGATAGCTAACAAGCAGCCAGTCTAGCAATCAAAATATTGCTAGCTATGGAGATCTGCTAACAAAATCCTGAGTCAATTGGACTATGATGATGTTCCTCTGCAACAACACTTCATTTTTTCCTCTTGAAAAACAGCTAGAGACAAAGGTTTAACCTGAAATTAGAGAAAAAACTGAGAGACAGCAGGAAAGGAGAAAGGGAAAGTGGCTAGGATACATTCAACCTAAATGGCTGACTTAGATTTAGATCTCTTAATACTGTAGAGAGCTTCTCCCACTTGTCTGTCTTATGGAAAGCCATTTCTTAAGCACCTCAATTTCTCTACTCCCCATATCCTACCAGATATCTTAAGTTCAAAATGAGCTTGAAAATTGCATCAGACAGAGTATTTGCCTCTCAGTGTTATTCTAAACCTCTGCATTTCTAGATATGTAAAAATCAGACTTTGCCCTCTTATGTGGAAAAGATAACCTATTGCAAAACCCAGCTGACACTCTCTTCTTTATAGAGATAAAAGTAATGATAGTTCTTTCTTCTCAAGACAAAAGTTTAAGACCTTTCTTCCAAAATGAAACATTAGGTGGACTCAAGAAACGGATTTTGTATAGATTGATGTAATATGGCTGTATCTTATGCATCTTATGCTTTTGACTGCTTTCTAAAGTCCAATACCTTGGACTCACAGGTTCTTACTAAGTGGTTGTCACTGCAATGCTCTGAGTACTCCTATCTACCCTCCCTACAAGGACAAATATTTACTCAAAACAAATATCTGTTGCAGGACAACCCACACTGAGACATCTAATATATATTGCAGATATGATCTTATTTCAGGCCATCATAGACACTCCCTTTGCTGTATTTATCCAGCCCTTCCTTAATGCTGGTTCTGGCTCTTATCACCTCCTGAGTTGGGAAAAAGCCCCAGACAGATGAAGTTTGATCAGTATTGTCTTGAGACAAAAAAAAAANNTGAGTATTGTAGTGAAAAAAAAAAAAAAAAAAAAAAAAAAAAAATCATGTAATTAACCAATGCTTTTATTAAAGGCCCTGCAAATATATAAGCCCTAATATTTCATCTAATACACAGGATGGAATTACCCTGGCAAAGGTCCTTGCCTTTAGTGAGTGTGGCTGTTGGCTCCAACAGTCTTCAGACATAAGGGATTGGTGGAAAAAAAAAGTCCCCAAAACAAGACAAAAACTAAAAAACAAACCAAAGAAATAAAAAATTAACAACAACAACAAAATAACTCACTAAAAAACCCAAACCCAACCCAAACCAAACAAAAACAAAACAAACAAAAAAAGGCAAATAAAAACCCCACAACGAAACCCCCAACTTTTTATGTTTGAACTTATTTTAAGTTTGAATGTTGAAAGGAAATTTTCTGAGGATAATTTTACCTTCTAACAGAAAAAACATCTTAGCAGAAAATAGACAGGAGGAAATGAAACTGTATTGCCATAAGACGGAACACATAGACCACCAGCCCTTTGCTTTTGCATTTTGTTGTGTGCTTTCTTTTTTCTCTGCATCTGCTAAAATAAGATTGCAATTAGAATCTCTTGGCAACAGCATGTTATGTATAACACTGCAGTCAGAATAGCAGATAATTTTCACAGAGAGGATGAAGGAGAATGAAATATATAAACTGACTTTTTCATAAGGCAATACTGTTCCCTTTACTTTCTTTCCTGTTTGAGTCATAATCAGAATCGTCACAAGAAAAGCAGTCCACTTGATTTTACCTTGTTGGGTAAAGACATTTCCTTTTTATTCTTCCAAGAATGTGACACTTTCTGCTTTACTTATTACTGAAATACAGTTAATGCTTTCTAAAGTCTTTCTAAATGCTTTCCTTTGCCTTCCAGTCATAATTTTTTTAAACAAAAAATAAAATTCATAAATTATGTGTATGCAAAACTCATTATTTCAAGAGATTATACTTATAAAACTGATTACATATAAGTAAATTTGGCTTAAATTATTTTCATATCTTTCTAAGAAGAAGTCAGGATAATAAAAAAGAACTTGGTAAGTGCAGTCTCTAGAAACTTTCCAATTTGTACTTTAATACAAATTGCAATTTGAGTGTATTTTGCTTATAAAAGTACTAGTTTTTCTTCATCATAAGATAGATAAAACACCACATCTATCTTCATACAGCCTGAATAGAAATAATGATTTTCCAGTATGTAACATGTAGAACTAGACAAATTTTCATTTGCATGGCACTTGTCTATGTATCTAAAGCCAAGATTCACAAAATTACTCTAGGAAAGTCGTACCATTCAATTTTTCTCTCAAGTCCCAGTCTGTGGATATCAGCAGTACATTGGGGAAATCAGTGCTGAGGCTGTCACCTATCTTTGACTACACAGATTCCTGGACAGGAAGGAAGTGTGCTTATGAAGCTTTTTTTTGGAAAAAAGTACTCAGGCAGGTGGTAAACTTGACATTGGTGTAACACTGATAATGACTGCAGTAAAAGACAGTTGAAAATAAATATAGAAAAGAGAAAGTATTTCTTTTTCAGCTTGATAAATTTGCATTTGCAGTTCTCATGTCCCTCATAATGAAGAAGCGAGCTGCATTGGGCAGGACCTTTGTGGGCTGGAGAACCCAGCACAAGATCATGCCAAAGACAAATGCACAGAGCCCTGATGAGGATGGAGGAGCTCCCTGCCCTGATACACGATAGGGGTGGGCTGGGTGGGCATCAGGTCTCCCAGGCTTGGGAGCCTGAGAGATCTCAAGCTGAACAGAAGCCTTGGGATGTGAAAGACTCGTCATGGGCTGCACTGGGTGGGCAGAGAGAGGAGAATTATAAACTGAAGAGACATATTTAGATGTAACATTTCCACTTCCAGGATGGATGATGAATTTCTAGTCAATGGATCTTTAAAGTAGAATGCTTGAATTTTGATCAGTGCAGGGTTGACAATTGTGGCCTCTGCCCTTGAGAAAATGCCTTGTTGGAGTCAGACAGTGCCATTTTGTGCATCTGGGAATGGTCACATCCTCAGCCTGCCTAGATTGTTTTCCAAAGTGTTCATAATTTCTGCTTTTTCCACGAAGGCATGAGCAGCTTCAGTGATTTCACACCCATAGACTATCTCCTAGGTAAAAAGAACAAACTTCCTTTTTGGAGAAATGGTCTATGAATATAAACCTGAGTGAATTAAAAAGTCTTAACAATCACTCCTATAGTCCCAAAAAGAGTGGTTTGGGTGTTTGTTAATACAAGTAAGGGTTTGAATTGTTGTCAGAATAAAACATCAAAGTTATGTCTCCTTTAATCACTGTCAACAAGCTGGCAGCAAAATGGCTGAATATAATGCATTGGGTTGGTTGAAGGTGAGACTTAGAAGGGCCGCAATCTCTTAAAGGTTGTTAAGCAACCTTTTTGGCTATGGGGGAACAAATGGGATCATGAGAAAAATTTGTGTTTGAGATGTGCCTATTAGGAAGTCAGATGGGGAGTATGGAGCTGAGGAGATTTGCTGCTCACCAAATCTCAATTATCACAAATGGTTATGTACAGAATCTATCAGTTCTGGTGGTGAGTGTAGCAGTCATAGCTCCCCTATTTCCAGGACCACCACACCCAATTCTCTGACCTAAAAGGCATTATTAGACCTAAGACAATTCTGAGCAGCATCACTCAAATGTGTATATAAAGCATTATCCATGATGCCAGAGTAAAGCCAAGACTCATTTGTGCCTGTTACCCAACGCTATTATGTATAAATTCATGCTACTGTATATTGGGCTTTTTGCAGTGGTGATTGAAATTATCTGTGATTGAAATAAAATTTAGGTGCTGCCCAAGGAAGCAACTAATGTCACACAGGAATTGCAACAAAGCAAGACCATCCTTGTAATGTATATGGTTCATGTGTGATTTTTCTGGTTGTTACGATTCTACTTCACTTTCCAAATTGGTCACTGTGGATATGCCTATGGATACAAAACATGAAAATTGTCAGAAATGCTGTCGTGTCACTTCAGAACACAAGATTTGACGAGCCATTTTGCTGTACTGTTGCTGAAACTGTTACATCTCTATATTTAGACAGTTTATTTTTTGAGCTCTGGTTACTGTGAATTATTTTCAATTGTGCATGAAACACTGATGAGTTTCCACATACTGTCCTAAAGCTTCATGTTAATTTGCTTCACAGGGAGAATTTTGGGATTTTTTTTCTGTTCTACAGGATGTCTCAAAAGAGCTTTACATCCTGTGTTGTAACTGAATTAAATTTGAAAACTCTTCTTTGGTCACTTACTGCATACCAGCTGCACTTGCTTAGCATTATTTTAAGAATTTGTTTTATCTAATCTGTCATGGACCACAGAAATAGACTTCACATCATTTTTTAAAAATTGCTTTTTGTAAATTTTGGTTCTTGTGGAGTATCCTAAAGACATATCTGCCTGCAGTATCTCATTACATAAGCCTTAAGAAAGCACATTACTGATCATATATCCAAGTGACATAGTGAAAATAGTTGTTGTTTTCTTTTAACATAATGCTTATGGGGTTTTAAACTATAAATGGTACTTATTAATATTGATTGTAACAAAGGAATAAAGGGAATTCTTACTCTCCCAGAAATCAAACCCTTCTAATCTGATTAAATTTGCTTAATATGGAAGATTTGAATTAAAAACAAAACAAAACAAAACAAAACAAAACAAAACAAAACAAAACAAAACAAAACAAAACAAAACAAAACAAAACAAAAAAAAAAAAAAACAACAAACAAATAAAAAAACAACACAGAAACAAAACAAAACCAAAAACTTTGGACAAAATACTGTTATCTTGAAGAGGAGACTATTACAATAAATGTAGTCCTTCATGGGTAAAAACACCTTTTGTTTTTGATTTGCCCTGACAAAGTTCTATAGGTGTAATTTTGGTGCTGTAACTCAGAGCAGGCCACTGCACATCCCCTTCCACCTGCTGCTCAGCATAAATCACATTTTTTTTCTCCCCTGCCCATCACAGGCAGGTCCCACAGCTGTGCAATCACTTTATTTTTTGCTGACATCTTTTAACATTCCCATCCTCTACCTTCACCCAGGCTTCCATGGTTTCTGTGTTATCAAATGCCTTGATTTTTTTGTGGACAAGTTAAACAGTCCAATTATTTTTTCAGTACAGACATGAGCTTCGTCTTTCCAGGGCTGTGGGTTGCACTCACATCTTAGAGCATGTTTGGCCACAGAAATGCCATTTGGCCAAAGCAATACAGAATACAACAGGCTGCTATTTGGCCAGATTTTTGCTAGACTTATTGCAGTAAACCCTTTCTCTCACCCAAATGTAACAGAATTTCTTGGAGACAAGCACACTTGTAGAATAACATCTCTTGCTCCTGCTTCTCCACTCAGGTTAGGGCCACAGTGAAAAAAAAAAAAAAATATATACATATATATTTAAGTTGATCCAACACAACCTAGTATAGTGTGCCTAGGCATAGCATATTTTCCTATTTTTCCTTAGATAAAAATTAATACCAAGTTAAATAGGCTTGAAACATAGGTTGTGAAGAAAAATGCTGTGTCTTCAAAATATTGAGGAAATGAAGTTTTAGTCAAAATCACAAGGTTTAAGCTCTTACATATGTATGAATGTAAGGTCTCAAACAAATGAGTAAAACTTAGCTTTGGATGGAATGTTTGAAAATCCCTGGAAATTCTGAAATTTTAAACCAGGTTACCATTCAGCATCAGGTTAAGCATCACAGTAATGTCTTAATTTTTCAGAGGTTCTTGATGCATCATGTTATGCAAATGAACTTTAGAAAAAGAGCAGAAAACCCCACACGATGATTTCTCATTCGTTAATATCATATACAGGATATAGAACTCAATTACAGACACTCATTAAAATGGCACAAAAGCAGGAGAATCCTAAAAAAGAAGTTGCTTGTATATCTCAAAGGAGAAAGTGGAAAAGAATGAAAATAAAATTTTCTTATTTTTCATAAGGATTATGGTAGAAAGGAAAAAGGAATAATAGGAAATTCTATCATATAATTAACAAAGAAATGTCTGAATGAAAAAAATCCACTTCTAGGGCATATGTATCATACATATTAGAAAGTTTTTAAGGATTATCCAGATATTAGCATTTGTACAATAAAAGTGCATATTAAGTATTCCAAATTTATTTTAGGGAATACTTCAAAATATCTCTATCAGTATCTTCCTACTCTAAATGGAAATTATGAAAGAACCTTCCTTTCTCTTAGGGCATCACTGCAGTTGTGATAAAACTCAGTGTTGGAAAGCACTTCTTCTTAATTTTGATTTTTGCAGGGCATTCCTTATGAACACCACCTATTTAATTTTCTCTCCCTGACATTTCACCAGAATCCAAATGAATCATTCTAATCTTAAAGTTTAAGACATGTTTAATCATACTGGAGAGCAAAAACTAAAAGATACATGGATTAGAATGGAAAAGTCTAGCTTTTTCTTTTCTCAAGAGGATATATAAACTGTGCATTCTTAGGCTTTGCTTTTCAGGATTATTGTGATTGTTCAGTTATTCATCTAGTCTTGCACAATTAAAAATAAAAGTATAATAACTATATTGTCAATTTTAATCCCCTCCTTTTTCAAATAATCCCAGAGA
This sequence comes from Sterrhoptilus dennistouni, assembly GCA_013397095.1. Taxonomy (NCBI): domain Eukaryota; kingdom Metazoa; phylum Chordata; class Aves; order Passeriformes; family Zosteropidae; genus Sterrhoptilus; species Sterrhoptilus dennistouni. The sequence goes on from VWZU01017894.1 coordinate 63,933, forward strand.
TGAACTAAATATCTCAGTTCAACAAAGGCTGCAATTCAGTATCATAGAATCATAGAATTAGAGAATTATAGAATGACTTGAGTGGAGAGACCCTAAAGATCACCTAGTTCCAACACCCCTGCCATGGGCAGGGACACCTGTCATTAGACCAGGTTTCTCAGAGCCCAAATCAACCTTGCCTTGAACACTTTCAGGGATGGGGCAGCCACAACTTCTCTGGGCATCCTCTTCCAGTGCCTCACCACTCTCCTGGTAAAGAAATTCTTCCCGAGATCTACACTTACTCTCTTTCATTTGAATCCATTCATCCTTCTCCTATCACTGCATGCTCATGTCTGGTTTGTACACCTGGCCATTGCACACTGAGAATCCTTTCAGCTCATTCACATTTCCCCCTTGCCGTACGAACTAGGGCAGGGGTAACTCGGCTTGGCATCCCTGTGTCCCTTTCTCCTGACAGAGCCACACTGTGATTAGTGCACAGCACTCTTTCCCCTTGCTGTATGAACTAGGGCAGGGATAACTTGGCTTGGCATTCCTATGTCCCTTTCTCCTGGCTGAGCCACGCTGCGATTAGTGCACAGCACTCAGACCTTTGGATTTCAGTGGTGCTTCAGATCCCACATTGTAAATGTGGTCATGACACCTACTGAATAAGTAAAACCCCTGACTAAACAGTTTTTGAATTATTTCAACTCTGTATTTTCTTAAGGTACCTAAAATTGAAGTTTGTTCAGTTTTAAGGTAGTTTTGGTTTGTTTGCCAGTTATTTAAGACTTCATTACCTTGCACAATGCACTTCCACGTTCTAACCCTCTTCTGAATTCAGTGAGAATATTTAAAATATATAAAATATAACCCAACTGTGACATTTATGATAACAATAAATATTAAACGTCTTTTCAGTTGTAACTTTCCTACCTGTATTGTAATGCTTGGTGCAGTAACATAAATCCTTTTCTTCTTTCAACAGAAACTGTGGCAGAGTGAGACCTTCTGCTACTTGAACCGCTCCCTTTTCTTGCCACTCAAAAATGAGATCATTCATTGTGTATCCAACTAAAACAAAGTAAAAGCCCAAATAAACTCTGAGTCAGCTGCAAACTTTGAAAAGCAGTAATATATCAAATCACAATATTTTAAGTAAATGTTATAAAAAGGAGGTGATACAGAGGGTTTGCTTGTACCTGTTAATCACAAATTTTTATCTGCTATTCTATATCATACTGAATTGGAAGAGATAAAATGCTATTTTATGAAACTTTTAAATCTTAATAATTAGATGGTCTATTAATGGTTTCAACAAGAGCATTTAAATTAGCCAAACATCCAAATCTCTTGGGTGCTTGGGAACAACTTTCTTTCCCCAGCCCATGAAGGATAAAATAGACCCTTCACACTCAAATCTCTTCCTGCTTTTACTTGGCATGAAATGTGGATTGTCAAAGTTATGTTTATGATTTATGTCAACTTGAATGGTTAAGTGCAAATTGTTCAAAGACAACAATGAATTAAAAATTCTGCAGTAGTATTAGTTGAATTAAAAAAAACTGCTTTTCTCTGAGACTGGAACAACACATGGGAAAGCAATTAATTATAATCTTCTCATATTATCTGACTGTGACATATAATGATATTAAGAAGCACTCAGCTTTGTTATTCAGTCTCCTGCACTTATCCATACCTCATGCATGTGTATAAGATTAGATATATGAAGCAAAAGACATACTAATCAAGGCCCAGATTTTGCAAAGCACAAGTACTTTTTCCTTCTATTTCCCTCTCTCAGATAAATATTTGCATGGGATATCACTGGGGAAAATATCCCTATTTCTTCTGAATACATACAATCTGGTAACTTTCCCAGGCATTTCATTGTAATTTTCTTTCTAAATAAATTTTTTCTGGTTATTACAACTGGAAATAAAAGGCTTCAAATTTTCATTCAAGTCTGAACCACATATACTAGAAGGAAACAGAATGGTAAAAGGAGATTTTTTTCAACTATTTTATATAGCTTTCAGTTTCTTTGCAATATTTCCTTTCAGCTTTAGTCCAATACTAATAAACTGTTGAAAACAACTTGTTGAGAACCAGAAATTCTTTTAACATTTAACAGTTCTTACTGTTCTTTAACAGTAACAAATGACTGTTTAAAGCATATTGTTCAGAACCTTCTGAGAGTAACTGGCTGCCCAAAATTTTGAGTTTCAGCAAAAAAATTAACCTCTTTGCTGTGTGGGCATAAATCTTACCCCATTATATTAAGTGACTTCATTACTCTTTTAATACACCTATAAATGGCATTCAGTGACCTGATCTGCTGACCTGAAAACTGACATACACTTCATCTTTTCTCATCTATATTAAATGAACCTAGGAGCTAAGAATTAGTATTTATAAATGTAAAAATGTTTTCAACACTTCTTCTTCCTTCTAAGTTCTTGATGTTTCTTTTGGTGAGAACCTTTATACAGAGTATTCACAGGATCCCAGGCTGACTGTTGATATACTTTGTACTTTTTTTGAGGCTGGATGAATATGACAAAAATGAGACCACCATGTCCTTTTAAATAAGTAATTAAGATCAGACATTGCTCAAGCCACTACAAGCATAGATCAAATGTGCAAGAAAACACTTTTTTTTTCTTATTGGTTGCATGATATTCCATGAACACAGTTAAATGCCATAAAGTGTGAAAAATCAGAAGTATATATCTTTTCAAACTTCGCATGAATTCAGACAAAAAGCTGTTGTGTGTAAAGCAGATTACCACTTGAAGCATGTAGGTTATGGCCAGAAGTGAATTCCCTGAGTAAAACTCATTGAACTGGCAAGAAACAACTGCTGTGTCAAAATGCACTTCACTAAATCAGGTTCATTCATCTCTAATGCATGTTTTTAATTTTGATTTTCTACTCTGCCCACTAATTCTTCTAAAATGCAACATAGTGCAAGTAATAGCAGCATATTCAAAATGCTGATGTTAATTTTTGTCTAGTTTACATTTTAAATGCACAAATACAGCATTAGCATTCAAAACTGTAACTTCAGTTTTGTAAGTCAAGTTCATAGTCATAAATTAAGTGTCTTAAAATAGAGAGAACTTAATGGAGATGTGAGTTTATGTTATGCCAAATATATTTAAAATAGTATAATGTTTCTACCAGTATGTTAAATTAAATTAGCTTGAATTACATTAAAAGAAAATATATTTTTCAATTTATTTTATGAAGAAGACCTGCTGAATAACACAGTGCTTAACATTCAGAATGTTCGTGGCACTGTGTGTGTTGTGCAAAAGGGGAAAAAGACATTTCTATATAAATCACCCTTTAAAACAAGGAGTGGTTACTGTAGTGTAGTATTTATACTATTACAGTTAGGTATGCGTTGTTACATATGCAATGAGCCTAAAATACAGTACCCTGGCACACTAAGTTTGGGACCTCTGCTGATTAATTGTAAGAACTGTCCATATCCTGTTCTAGAAATTCTAAACCTGAAGTCCACTTGAGCTTTTGGTTCTTGGCTACTTGCTACCTGATCAACAAATGCGCACTATCTTTAAAAGAATTTAAGAAAAAAAGTCATTCAGTAACAAAAAATTAACTAAATGCCTGTTGCTGATACTGGTCTACTTTTGAAGATTAGAGATACACTGTGCCTATTTTCCAAATGGTGTATGAGACAAAAAATCTGAGAAGTTGCATTCCATTCCATGGTTATCACTGTGCAGATGGAGGAGTGAAGTGTGGTGGTTCTGAATTGTGAAGGCTTTATCCTGAATGGATGTGTGGTTACCTGTACAAACTTGTGCTACACCTGTTAGTTATATTGTTAGACATATTATGCAACTCGCAGGAACTGCACTGAAATATGTAGCATTTATAAAGAACAAGACATTTCTCTTTAGGGCCTATAAGGGATTAACTACGACCCAATATGATATTTATCCTCTCATTAAACCAGAAGTTTTTATTTTTTGACTATGAGGTCGTTCTGGTGACTATTATAAATTACTACCAGATATTTTTATTACCAGTGACTGGGAAGTACAGCGTTATTTAGGCAATTACTAGTGGATAAATTTTATTGTTGAAAAAAGGGCAGTTAGTCACTAACGTAGGTAGTATGTGAGGGTGCAGCTCAATGGTGCAAAAAGTGAATCTTTTATTCTACATGAAAAGCTGAAAGCAATGGAGGCTATAATCCATTGGTTGGCCAGAAGCAGGCCAACCTAAACTGAATCAAGAGGATTAGTAAAGACTTCTGTCAGTGAAATGCAGGGTTAGGGTTTGCAGAACGTGAATGAATGAAGGTTGGGAAAGGAAGTAGAGGTGTTAAATTGTGTTTTATGGAACAAACACCAGTTTCTGTGGCTGAAGAAGACAGCAGTTAGCAATCTATTTCTTTTCGTCTGGCTACTGTGCAGTACTTGCTCTTACTTAATTCTATAAAGATAACACTAATGATACAAAATCTAAGTGGTATCATCATAGAACTATAGAGAAAAGACAGAAAATCAACCTTGTTATGTTTGGACAGTGGTGCTCAGGAGTTACAGGGCTGGTGAGGTTACACTAATACACTCTCTATTTACCCAAAATCTGAGGTCTTGCACATCTAAAATGTAAAACCAGACAGTAAATTGTTGGTAATTATATGACAAATACATCATCCAAGGAGGAGAACGCTTCCAGGGGGAGGATTTCTCAGGAAAATGCAAGAACTGTGTGAATGCATGGCACTGTAGCCTCTGTGCAAACAGTTCTCTGAAAGAGACAAGTAATTTTAAGGAGCCTGAAGTCATTGCAGGTAATTAGCTAATGAAGCATATACTGGCAGACTGAGAGCTCTGCCTGAGATGAATATGATGAACTGGAGAAACTAAGTAGAATTTAGAATTTAATAGAAGGGGAGAGGGTCTCAAACAATTGGGAAACTTGGATTTTGTTTGCAGAAATATTATTTTAGAAAACAATGTGCAAAAGAGTTATGATAAATGCGACAAAATGAAAGTAAAACTCTGTCACATTAACAGAGGGAGAAGGTGGAAGAGATAAGGCTTTGATGAAAAGTAGTTCTCAGGATTTGTGCCTGGAATAGTTGATGGAGAGTTTTGAATAACTGGATGCCAAATAAAATTAAATTGTAGTGGTATTTTATTTAGTTGATGTAATCTATGTAAAACTCTGACAGATGGTGGACAAGACAGACATAGTAACTTTAGCCTTTAGACAGCACTGAAAATTGTTTAGCTAGAGTGAAAATTTTCAGCATTTTTCAATTACAGTAGCAGGAAAAAAATCAGGAAAAAAGAAAGTGGTCCTACTAAAATATTTCTAAGTAAAAAGGGTATCTACAATGTCTTGAAAGAAAAATCAAACTTCCCCCTTGGTCTGACTCATCTTTCCCAGAAAAAGTTATCTTTTCAAAAATGGTGTTGAGAAGTTGTTATCAACACTCATATGAGGTTCCTGAAAGAAAGGATTAGACTATATTTTTTTTAACACTACCATTAATTATAAATATCAACTTTTCATTCATCCAATTTTGAAAGTATAGGACTAAAGCCTGCCTTAAATAAATAGACTCCCATTCAACCCACATCAGTCCACATTACTCTATAGAAATTATCGGAACCAAGATACTTATATCAGTTGCATGCTAAGAGTAGGAAGATTTTATTTCAGCTAATTCAGTATCAGTGGTAGGCATTAACAGCCCATTATCTCATAGATAAGACAAAGAACACCCAAGAAGTTTGTCTTGAAGAATTGTTGAAGTGTCTAACATATTTCTCTGGCTTTTCCAAGGACTACAGAAACACATGTTATTCAAGGCAAGCAGCTCCCCTGCTCCTTTAGAGACTCTATACCTTTGAACTGTCATTGTCCTGGCAATTCCAACATAATTCCTTTATTTCATCTGCTGATGCTGTTTTATTTGCTTTGTCTATCCAACTTTAGCAGCACACATATCTTTGCAAGCCACGAGCAAACTTGTGATCCAGGTGAATATCAATATATCCTGTAAATTTTCTGCTCATTCTGTTTTATTACAAGTATCTTCCCTTGTGTCATTTAAAAATATGTACAGGTATATTAAAACCCAACTCTTTTCCTCATGTTCAATAAACACACACATATACAGCATGAAACAACTGAGCAGAGCATCTGGCTTTTTTGTAAAAGAGTTCAGTTCAACTGCAGAATTAATTTTTTTATTTTTTAATCCCGGTGATTTATCTTAATTCCATTCTCATTTCTTTAATTTTTAGTAAGGTACAAGTCCAAAAGTAACACCAGATTTGGTCAGCAAACCAATCAGTTCTTTAGGTCTTCAGTTGATGCAAGAACTAGAGCCATGCTGAGCAGGGTTATTCCATTACCCTCCTGTTAGGCATCCCATCAGTTTGCCTCCAGGACAGGCTGCCTGCACATTACTGTTCCTAAGAGCACGACAGACATTTGAATTGTGCCCTAAATGTCCAGCAGCACAGCAGGGGGAAGACATGACAGAGCTAACAAATATGGTTTTGGCTTGAGGTTAGAAGAAATTCTTCTACATTATGCACTAAATATATTAGCTTCAGAAATGAGCTGTGATTCATTTCAAGGCTAAATTTGTGCTGGAGCTCCAAGAAAGCAGGATTTTATTCAATGTACTTCCGAGCTCCTTTGCAAAGGGTCTGCCCCTTGCACTGCCCTCTATCTTGTTCGGAAGGAATCTCTCCCTGGGGAGTTACAGGTTTATTCTTCTTAGCCTGAATTTTGGAAAAGAGTAACATTTCAGCTCAGCGTTCTAGCCCATCTCTCAAACCTACTATTCCTTGCTGGAGCCTCCAGCTGTTCAGCTATCACTTTTATTCTCGTTTCAGTCTGTCAGCAGCAGTTGTGCAGTTACTGTTGCCCTTTCACCCTGCTCTGGCCAGGAGCTGAAGACCACAGGTTTCCTGATCTTTGTAGCTGTGTCACGTCTCGCTTCAGGTAGACACAATAGCCTGAGTCACCCATCTTCAGAATAAAAACTGCAGCCTGAGCAGTTGATAATTTTTGTGCCACTGAAATGCAAAGGAGAGAAGCAATGTGATTTCTGCACCTTCTGGCACAGACAGGCATTGACCTGTGTGTCCACAATTTCTGTCATTCAGGTAGAGACTGGAGGATTCCTTGGCAGATGACAAATAGGCTCGAGTTATTTTATCTTTCTTATGTTTTCCTTATCCTGTTGTGGGAAAGGAAAAATGTGCACATACCTTTCTGTAATGCTATAGTTTGTACTGCTGCAGCCTGCATACCCATCTTTTAACTTGCACAATCTCCAAATTAGAGACTGGGGGGGGGAAGAAATTGTGAAAATAAGAACCATGGAGTACAGAGGGAATTTTCTTTAACAATCCAGAAGACAAGAACATTATTATTTAGAAAGACTAAAAAGCCTCTGTAAATCAAAAAGGGGGAAAAGGGCCACTGTATAATTTAAAAAGAAACGTCAAATTAAAATTACAAGTTAAGAAAATGTTTTATGCCTTGCCTATGTTGCTTTTCACAGTATATTTTTTCTTTTGTAGCTTAGTATTTTCAATATTCTTTGAAAATTCAGGAATATTAAATGTCACATGAAGTTATAATTGTAATTTATGAATAAAGGAATGCTGTGAGGTAAAAGCAAAACTTAAAAAAGAAAGACAACAAGCTTTAGCATATGAAAGAAAAACATTTCTTTCCTGGGAGACAGGCCACAGAAATAAGTATGTATCTAGCTGACATTTCTTTGTATCTTATTCAAGCAGAATAAAACTAAAATTATCCCACATGCCTATAGGCTGCCCTGGTGTAAGACATAGAACTGTAGAGGGGATTATTTCATATGTGCATTTTCATTCGTTCCCTTTCTAAGATAAAAAAGCAGCTCATTCTAGCTGCTGAGAAATCATTTGGTAAAATAAATCCTTTAAAATAGAAGACATTTCCACTTAAATATTTTTCAGACACTTCATGATTTAATGAAGTACTTTTACCAGGGGCATATCCAGCTGCTCAGACTGACCTTGGAGAAAACATCACAGGAGCCAGCTAAAAATACAGATATCATTTGGGAAAAAAAGCTATACATTTTTTCTCTTAGATTTTTTTCTCTTAGACTTTTCTATGATGGAGACCCAGTATCAATACTGAAGGAAAGTATCTAGTACCAAAAGAAATTACTACTTAAAGGAGAGACAAAACCCATGATCTGTCTCTTACAACTGTCAGTCTTTGCAATCCAGTGATAAGATGAGTAAAAAAAAAAGATGAGTGATTTATTCTAATTTGCTCAGTGACACATGCAGGAGCAAGGCTTGCAAGATCAGACACAGTTTACAGAAACTGTGAGACAAATGAGACAAATGGGCCTTGGAAATTCACAATGTACAATGTCCTGCACAACTTGGCACTCAGCAGAAAAAGCAGCACTGATCACCACTTCAAAAAGAAACATCTGGAAGCACAGCTACTGCTGTTGTGCTCCTGCAAACACTCTGGTTTTTATAACATAGCCTGGTGGTCAGATCATTCACTCAGGACATGAGAGGACTGTGTTTTCTGTTTTGAACCTGAATGTCTCCCACTTCCCCAGACAAGGCATTAACCACTGGGGTTAGTGCTTTGATCTCTCTGTTTACATTGTCTCACTGTGCACCAAAAAATGCAAGGCAGACAGCTAGAGCAGAGTATGACACTGTGGCCTAGAAATTATTGATGCTTGGATGGATTCAGGCTCTCAGGGTTATGTCAGTTCTTACCTCGGGAGATTTGATGTGAAGCCTGGGAAAATGCCAAATGCACCCATCCTCCTTTTTTCTTCTATAATTTTAAATAGAACTGGATGCCTTTTCTTAGCCAGAGAGTCTGGAATTTGAATGTTTCTGCTCATCCTTTCCTAAGTTTTGGAAATTGGTCTGAGTTCACTCTCATATAAACTGTTTTGGTTTTTTTTAACCTGGTTATTCTTCTTCCCAGCATGTAGATATTCTTTGCAACACGTCCAAGTTTTCTATTTCCTTTCCTGTACAGAGAAACTGGCTATGGACAGGTGAATTCCTGCTCTCAAAGGTCTAGGATCTTGGAACTTAGGTCACTGTACACATCTGCTTTGGATTTGTCCAAAAATAATCTCAGGGAATTGCTGCCTTGCTCTTGCAAACCCAACTGGCTATTCTGCTATCAGACATTTAAGCATATGCAGAGCTCCCACATGCTGCAACATTTTCTGCCTCAGGCCATCATCTTTTCCCACAGTCTGTTTTTGGATGTCTGAAGTTACAGGTAAAATAGAATTAGACAAGGCAATATGGGAAAAGATTTATTACTTGTAACTTCCTTATGAAATCAAATTTGATCTCTGTGAATAAAGAATTTGAAGCAGTCATCTGTATTTTCTTCAGCTTTTCTTTTGTGAGAACTGCCTCTCTTTACCATGTGAATGTGCAGCTGGGAACTTACTCCCACTGGACTCAATGATTAAAAACAAGACTTCAGTGAAAAATGTTCTGCTGGAAAATACAGTAGAACATCTACAGTGCTATTCAACTAATGAATGTTGGTTCCCTGTGGTGTAGTTTGTGGGAATTGTGTGCTCCTGCAAGGTTTCTCTAAAGCAAACCAGATGCCTGTTTGTTCAAGAATGCTCAGTTGTTGTCTGACCTGTCCTCACAACAGCTGAAAGAGAGGAAAAATGCAACGGAGTTTTATGAAGCTGTTAAAGCAAAAATTTAATAACTTTTTGAAACATTTTTTTAATGACACATTTTGCTTGTTCAGTCAAACACTATGACTCTTTGAAGCTTCCATCTGCATGTACTCTGATGCAACTGCCTCCTGTTAACCTTTTGTTTAGTCACATTAATTATCCAGATGACATAGGTTGTCATAGGATGGTCTGCTGAGACTGACTGTGGAGTTTCACTCAAATCCTGGATATACAATATTGTCCTAAATTCCTTGACATTTGCAGCAAATAATGATCTCTCCATTTTAGTCAAGAAAATTTCTGCTGTCAGATTCAGCTGTTGCCCTCATATTGAAAGGCTGCTTCATAATGTTACCATCTGTCCATTGTAATAAAAGATAGATCTGGCTTTTATACTCACCCTGCAATAGTCTATAAAAGCATATAAAAGTGTATAAAACCATACAACAAACAGCTCTGACATACTGACTGATAGATAATTACCTCCCCTTCCCTCAGGTGCTGCTTTGTTCCAGTAAAAGAAGAAAAAACCTCCAAAAATGTGCTCATAAAATTATGTGTGTTGTGTTTCTGATCTATGATATATTTCAAATAATCCAGTATGTTCATTCTATATGCACAATTCTTTTATTTTTGAAATATTTTTCTTGTTGGCCCTGACACTGTAAATCTAGGTATTTTAGATGAATACTTCTTATTCTGCCTTGCCCCTGTCATTTATTTTCACAACCTTCAGATTGCTGGAAGCTTTCAAATAATGTTTTAGTTTATTTTATTTTGTTCTTTGCATCATTAGGAGGATTTTTCTGCTACAACTCTCTTTCAAAGTCCTCTCATTTTAAGGGAAACAACAATTCCCAAATACTTCATATCACAAGGAAAATGAGAATATAATGCATCAGACAAAATAGCTGGTTTCTCATTTTGTGAGTGTGTTTGTGCCTTGAAATGGCATAGCTGCTTTACACTTTCCATCCTCTTTTAAGTACCAAGATATCAAGGTAGATGATAAGTAAAATACACATCAGAATACAACAATTTTGTTTCACATAAAATCCCATAAATTGCTTTAAGTTATTCTTATGTTTCCTTTATGCTCTCCCATATTATTCACCTTCTGTATGTGTGAACACAGAAGAACTTATGGTGAAACCTTATACACAGAAATTGCATATAAAAATAAACTGCCACTGGGTACTTAAGTTTAATGATAACTTCAGATTTACACAAACCTCTTGATTTTCAGTTCAAATAGGTGTGAAAGAACCTCTTCCTCTTGAAATCATGTATATTTCAGAGATTCTATTGATTAAACAGAAGATTAATTTTGAAAACTTGTTCTTGTACCACTACAAGGGATTTTCCTACCTCCTGTATAGCTGTTGTAATCCCTGCAAAAGTATGTATAGGAGAATACACTACTCAAACTTACAGCTTTCCAGCTGCATTATACATGTTTGCACATCCATTGGGAAATTTTTGAGATCCATCGGACAGGAAAGTATTAAAGTCAATCTGAAAGAACACAAAAAAACCATTAAAAATATACCCCCCAAAAAGACACAGAACTGTGCAAGAAGAATGCATTAATACAATGGAAGAAATTTGAAATAGAATAAAGACTTCAATAGGAAGCTCTCAGAAAAGATCTCTATTAGCTGAACCTATCTAACTCAGCCTTGTATGAAAATGTGGAAAAAATTTTACAGACTTTCAGAAAAATAATTTTTTCATAGGGTTGCCTAACTTAATGAGAAGTCTAAAGGAATGCAGCCACAGTGTGTCTTTTTGTGCTACCAGCAGAATTATTGCTCTGTTCCAGTATTTCAAATCCTTGGCACAAAACTTACCCAAATTTGAAAGAATTTCATAACATATGTCAGCTGGAAATCATGGTGGAAAAGTAGTTTTGTGTGTTACTGTCCTAAAATAAGGTGCTTGAAATGCCAACACAAAGATTTAAAGAAACATTTTATGATTCTAATGGTAGACTGAAATATACCTATAATTTTGAAATGTAGCCGTGCATCAATGTTAGTTCTAATCCTTCCTGTGAAATTCTTTGCAAATTATAGGCAAAGGAGGTGTTTTTAAATTTTAAATAAATGTAATAATTTATATTTCGAGTAGAACTTCTCTGAGGAACAAGAAAGAAAACTTTATAAGAGATAAAGGCACATATTTTTCCTCCCTGGCCATGCCGAGGTATCCAGTCATCATTCAAGGCCATGACTCTGCCTTCATTAACCAGTTCAGTTGATAGAATGTCCTACAAAAAACTGAGGAGCTTCAGTTCAATTGCTTGCACATGAGGCTCTTCTAGCTGTGCTCTGATCCCCCTCTCTTGAACCCTCTCCTCTGTTTTTGGCACTGGGGCTAAACGGAAGTGGGCAGTAGTTGGCAAGTATGGTTGGATATTTCCTTTACTTTTTTTTTTTTTTTTTTTTTTTTTTTTTTTTTTTTTTTTTTTTGTCTGACCAAACTGCCTTGATTAATTTTTGCTATAGCTCCTGTTTAGCCAGACAGTGACAGAGCTGCATAGGGAGAGTTTGAGGAGGGAAGTCAGACCCATCCCTTGTTCTCATGCTGTTAAAAACAGTTCCAAAGGCAAATTCTGGCTAGTAGACTGCTAACCCAGCAAGTCATTTCAGAGGCACCTGGACTTTACTTAGTGCTTCAGTAAATATTTTAGTATCTTACATTAAGTATTCATTGAGTTGGGAACTGTAACCTTTCATTATTTTCTTGTCTGAATTGTTCCAATGTAATTAGGTATGATGAGAAATTAGGAAATGAAAGAAAGAAGCAAATTTAGAAACTTTTTTTTTCTTTTAATATCAGCACACTAGCAGTTAGCATATCTTCCCTTATCAGGTTAACTCGCTCAAATGCACATAACTAAACTAGATGCCAATGATATGATTTAAAATCTATTTTAGAAACTGTAATAGTTCTTAAATAAATCAAGGCAAAATAAACTTTCTGGCTTCATAAGAAACAGAGGAGCTATCTGATACCTGCTTTCAGCACAGTTGATGTTTGCTTTTATAATTTAATATGATAATATTTCTCACATTTTGAGTTTTTCACCGTATTTCATGTGGCCATGAATTTGGTCTGAATTGTACTGAAGTTGCAATGCAAACTTGCTTCAGCTGAGTGGTGGGTTCAGCACTGTGTGCTGTATGTATTTGGAAGGAGAGGGGCAAGGCAGGGGGTTATTTGATTAGTGTAGAACAATAGCCAGTGCCTCTTGGGGTGACTCAGACAGTCTGCATATAATTGATTTAGATCTACTTTCTACTTGAATCCTTTTAACCTACTTCAAATCTCTTTCTATTGAAAGAATACAGGCTCTGAAAATTCATTTTGTTCCACTGACACATCCATGCAAGTCATAAAGTTTTCTCTTTTTCCACTATACAAATTGTTTACAGATTCCTGATGTTTCTTCAAAAAGTCTAATTACACATTAATTCAGTGTTATAAAAGCATGCAAAGCAAAACACTGAGCAGACAATAGTATATTTATTTTGGAAAGAGTAACATTTTGCACAAGTGAGTCACTGCTTCAATACCAAATCTATACTGTGTCTAGCAGGGCATTAGCATATTTTAACGCAATGTGTTTCTCATTAGATCAGGTTTTTCAATACAGTGGTAAAATGACTACTGATGTCTGCATTAAAAGGAAAGTGGGGGGACGAGAAGTGGGATAATTAGATTTTGTCAATACTTATGATTGCTGCTTTCAGCTTCTTAAAACCTTTTCAAAAATTTACTTTCCAGTTTTCTCTCCATCTCCAGCAGTAAGTGACTAATCTCTAAATGTCATAGTTCCTCAAACAGAACACGTTTTCATGTTGAAGTGCAACTGCAATATCCAGAAAGGGGGAAAGAGAAGTAACATTGGATTGTCATGACATTGGAGGCTACAGACTGTGGAACTCATACATAGGCCAACTCAGATTATAGTACTACACAATTGTTTTTTCTGTGCAGTATCCTAGTTCCTCTAGGCTCAGTACCTATACTTTACTGTGGGAAAGATACTTTTCTTATTACTTTTACTATGTGCATGCCTAATGAGAGATCATTTTCTATTTTAATATTAACCATGAATGTTGACAAAATGCTGCATTCAAACTCACACATAATAGTTCTGCATGACTAGCAACTGAATATATGTTTTAGCAATTCCTAATTATACTTTTGATCTTCTATCTGAAAAAAATCATTAGATTAGAGACTCACCTGATGGAATAAAGTACATTTCCATTTTTGAAAATCCGCAACAACTTATTATCTGTTGTAACTTCATGAAAGTTGGCACCTTTTTCATTAGCAAAGAACAAGTCAGGTTTCCAAATTGAGTCCAGCATGGATGGATCTAAATCTAAAGAGTCATCTGGATATTCACTGTATGCAAGGCGTGGATCATTCCAATTCTGACGGAGAAAGATGTTCACTCGGTAATCCTGAATAAAAGAGAAAACAAGCACAGCTTTATCGAGCATAGGGATTTAGCTTTTATTTCATTTCTTAGCCATGTAATCCCCTGTCCATCTGTGGATGACAAAAGAATTACTTAGCTGAATGCCAGAATGATACCTATTTACATTAGTGGGGACACAATGGGTAAGAATAAAGATGCATTTCAGGGCAATAAAAAAAAATCCTCATATAAAGAAATCCAACCCCCATGGTTCATATAATTCCATATAACTCTACCCCTATCACAAATTTGTCTAGAATTTGAAAGGAGAAGCATAAAAAGAGTTTTATTGTGTTATCTTTTTCTGCTCAAACACTGGCAGGGGTATTTCCACTCCCCTCTTTCTGTCAGTGAGAATCTGTCTCACTGTAAGAGAAGTTGAATTAATTTTTTTTTCTCTCTCTAATCCTTACTTGTTTTAGACCCACCACATAGGCTTTCTGTGCCTCAGTTGCCTATTGAACACTGTGTGAGCAGTAACTTGCCATACACCAGTCTGAGGAGGGCAAATGTTCCTCCTCTCTTCAAATAGGGTAGAGACCATGTAAGTCTTTATATTTTAAATTATACAGCCTGAGGTATGTCTATTTACTTTACTTTTTTCAGTAGAATATGAAGAGTTTATGGACAGGATTAGTTGCAGATCAAAGGTCTTACATGTGTGAGACAGAACAAGTGAAAAATGCAGGAAGGCCAAATGTAAAAGGAAAATGGAGAATGACAAATGATGGAATCCCTTTCATAATTATGTTAAGTTATTCTGTATATCAGTATGAGTAAAGTTTATTGGTTTAAGTTGTTTCCAGCTTTTAAGATTAAAAAAGTCCTGGTTAAACTTCTCACTGAAGCAACTGGAGCTATTTTTCATTGTTGTCGCCCTTGAAAACTCCTAATCTATCAAAAGGAAAGAGAGTATATTTGACTGCTATTTTATGAAGGACAAGGATTCATCACCTCAATTTATAATTACATGTTATGAACACAAGGCCTAACTGCTTTAAACAAGTAGAGTTGTTCAATGCAAACACAGACACCAGAAACAAACTGCCCGAATTGATTTGTTATCCTGCAAGAGGCTCTGTATTCTCATGTGCTATTTGCCTGAAAGGATGACTCCTAATTCAAATAACTGGAACAGAAAGGTTCCTTGAGGGGAGGGAGAAATCATCATTTCAGTTGTGGTGACTTCCACAGCCCCATCTGTAACCTCAAGGCTGCCATTGTCTGAAGAGCTGCTGTACCCTGGCTCTACAGAACGAGAGGGGGACATGGGTCTGCACTTGCTTCACCAGACTTCAGATCCTGAGCCACAAGGTGAGCCTTCCTAGAGGATCAGGATACTGTTCATCTGCTTCATAAGGCTCAATAAAATAAAAATTGCAGCTCTTTGCTGTCTATGCCAAGGCTCAGGCTGCTATGGACCTCAGTACTGACGTTTTAATTAGTAATTTCCTGCACATGGTAAAATCTGAAACACTTACAGAATATTTTGATTTCTACTTCATTACACTTGTACAGATAGAGCTATATTAACATAACATACAGAATGTAGCTTTATGGAGATTTTTGCACAAATCCTCAAGATACTAATTTCCTAACTCTCGCTATTTCTTTAATGCATTTTTCATATACACTGTATATGGAATCCTTATAGATCTGAGAGATTCCAAAATATGCCTCTCATTTGAAAGTTGAATATCACCTGCTCTCATAATTTTCGTATGCTGTTATTTGAACCAAGTCTTCAGAACTTCATGTATAAATCACAGAACTCTCACTGTTGCCATTCTAAATATTATTATAATTTTGCCTAATACATACTTCTAAGTGAAATATAGACTTGGTTTTTGTGTAATGTAGTCAAATGATTCTTCCTTCACTTGTTTAAACAATAACAAATATTGACCTTGTGGAAAATTTTTTCTTTGTATGTTAACCATGATGCTTGTAATGAAAGCTCATTTTCACTGCTGTACAAGAAAAGCTGATATGTTGCAGAACACATTGATAATTTTAATTTTTATTGCTGAGATTTTCCAAAGTTACTGTCTTGGTGTCTGAAAAGCAAGCAACTTGACATGCTTTTATTGCTGCCTTGACTGGTATAATTAGACAAGATGGCCTGTAGCATAATAGTACTTTGTGGTAATAACATCTTTCCATTTTAAATTTATTCACTGTTCTTAAGCACTATAGCTGCACTTTAGGTAATCAATTACTTTGTCCAAATTGATGGAATTTTCTAGTTTTCCTTTACACAGCTGAAAATTTCAGACTGGACCCAAATTTTTTCAGCTAACAAATTCAATATGCCTTTGACTAAACTTTTCAGGCACAGAAACTCAAATATTTAAGTTGAAGTAAGCCACTCAAATTGTCAAGTCATTTTCCACGCAGGTTACCAATGCCATTGCAAAGTCAAAGTAGAAGATTCTTGAGATTCACACCCACATTTGAGAAATGCAAATATAGTTTTTGTATTCCAAAGGATTGCCTTTTATTTCCTGACGTTTAATAGTCAGAATTCCATCATTACTGAGATTACTTATGGTGTAGCCTTATCTGTTCAAAAGAATATGTAAAGGAAAGTGTAGGGAAGAATGATACATGACTGGACAGGGTAGTGAGTTTTGTGAGAGCAGACATGAAAAGTTGGATTTGTTTAAACTGATATTGTAAAGGACTTGGTGTTACGAATTTATTACTTGATTGCTTTCTGTAATTATATCAAAGGGGAGAGAGAAAACACTTTAAATCTAAAGACATGAATGTTCTTCCTTTACTTTCAATATATTTTGATGGAACTGAAATGGTTCATCTATTTTCTAATGCTAACAAACACTGGTGATATTTTCATTGGTCTTATTTATTATAGCAAATAAAAGTTGGGGGTTTTTTTATTATTATTACATCTTAGCACTATTATTGGACTACTGTTTAAAGTTCCTGTGTTCCCAGTACAAGAAGGGAACTGTTTGATCAAGTCCAGAGGAGGCCACAAAGTTGATAAGAGGGCAGGAAAACCTCTGCTATAAAGACAGGGTGAGAAAGATGGGGCTGTTCAGCCTGGAGAAGAGAAGGTTGAGTGGAGAAATTTTTTACTGTGAGTGACGAGGCAGTGAAACAGGGTGGTTCTGGATGCTGCAACCCTGGCAGCATTCAAAGGGAGGTCAGATAAGGCTTTGAGCAATCTGGTCTTGGGGGAGATATCCTATGACAGGGGGATGGGACTACATGATCTTTAAGGTCCATTCCAATCCCTTAACATTCTATGAATCTATGATTACAGGGCTGACCTGCAGCAAGGGTAGTGCATATATCTATGCTTTTGGCATTTCAATTAATGAGTGAAAACCAATTGCAATAAGCTCCATGCTCCACCATTAACTGTAACCCGTTAATCTGTCAAAGATTTACCATAGCAGCTAAAGAGAAATTAACTGTGATTTAAATCAGTTGCTTAGTACTTAGCTTTAATTGACACATTAAATCTGTGTCAGAGTACCAATATTTGACTAATGCTAAACATCCCTGAGAACATGTTTTTCTGTAGTGAAGAGCTGTAGGGCATTCATTACAAGAAGCAATGCAGATACACTGTTAATTATGATAAAGAGCTTGTCTATGGCACAGAGAATCCTTCTTGGCAATCTGTCTCTGGATATTGCCATAGGTGGAATCTCTCTTCCCAGAACTGATTTTGGCAGTGAGTAAAACTAAGGATGTCCTTCTTGTTCTGACTCTGAAATTACAGAACCCACAGAGATGCTGAGAGCAACTGCAGTACTGTAGCACTCCCTTAGTACAAAGCAACTTTGGGAATTTTCTAGACCCACATGATCCCTCCCTCAGACAGCAATGTCTTCATGGATATGCCTTAGGAAAATTACTTCTTCTTGCAATTTTTGGTTCTAATCCTCCCAATCCTGCGATTCCACTGTATAAAGAAAAGAATTGAGTTCCACACACAAACACATGGAAAACTTTTCCGTCTGCTCCTGCCTGAAGTTAGTTGGCTAAACACTTTGTGGGTGATTAGGATGTCTAGATTTCAGCTCTTAAAGGCTGAGGATGAGCAGTAAGGCCTGCTCAGTTCCTGGATAAAAGCTCTAATCCTAGTCTAGATTGAAAATTGTGAGTGCTCCTTCTTCATCCATGAAGTAGGACAGCCCAGTTACATGAGAGATTTGGTGAGGACTAACTTGCCTCTGATCTCAGGAAGATTTAAAAATTATTTGTGCTATTCAGAAAAGACTGCTGGTGAATTTGGATGAACAGCTCCTCTGAGCAGTAGATTTTAAGGTTTAATGTGTAATGGTTATATATTTCTAGGATTTGGGGTGGTTTTAGTTAGGGGTTTTTTTATTAGTTTTTTGGGGGTTTTGTTTGTTTCTCATACATTTCAGAACTAGTAGATATCCTGATGGATGTCCCGTGAATGGTTCAGTTAAAACTTTATTTCAGTTTTGCCTAATTCTTTTCAGATTTTGATTTTGACACCAGTAACTATCTGTCAATACTTATATTGAAGTCAATAGAACTAGAACTCACTCGGCAAAGTGCTGGCTAAAACTAGTACTTCAGCATTGCTACCTGTAATGTCAGACCTCTCAGACTTCCTTACAAAATTAAAATTTAGAGTTGAGCAAATAAATTTACACACTACTTCTGCACCAAGTGCTCCCCTAGTAGGCCACCTGCCTTCACACCCTTGGATTCTGGAGTGGTATAGCTTCAGTTGGCATTCTGGCTGGCACAGATGAATGCTTCTTGCTTTACTTTCTTCTGGGAAAAGTACTACCTCATTTGCCACCCCTACAAATGATGGAGGATAAGAACTGCAACTCCTATAATTCTGTCTTTGCCCTAGAGAAAGTATTGGGTCATTTAGAGGATGCTTATTAGCACAGAGCTATCAGATTCTGTCATTCAAGCCACAGTTAAAAAAAGAATATAGTCAGTATTTCTGAGACAGCTTCTTCATTTTTGCCTTATGTACTCCCTTGTCTCTTTAACAAAACATTCAAAATCAGGTGAATTCAACAATGTACTACAATAGCTACTTAATTTCCATACTTTTTAGGGCGAAAACACTGCACACGGATGAGTTTAGTTTATTTTAGCATTGAATTAATTTTTTGAGTTTATTATCCATAGCACTACTGGAGTTTAGTTTCTGTGCTCACATATTATCATCCGAAGTCAAAGGTAGTTAATATCCAGGATGTTTATTCCTAAAAAGATTAATTATAGTACTGACATACTATATAATAATGTTTGTTGTAACTCCTACTGCATGTACTAGAATATTTATTAATTAAAGATTGAATATACTACTCCCATATTTAATGGAAGCTGTGTGTTCTTAAGTCCTAATGCATGACACTAAAATCACATTTTGAAACTTGTTCACCGTAATTACTTCTTTAGGATTTAGCTCAGGCACTATTAAAATGCTTGCACTTTCAAGCAGTAGTAGAAGGGATTAGATGAAAAATGACATGACAATTACACGAACAAACAACATACACTAAGCCTCTGTCTTCATTTGGTCCTTGCCACATTCTCAGTTGACAAAAGATTCTGTTTTATTTTCTGCAAGCAAATCTCTGAAGAAGTCTTTGCTCTAACAGCAGAAGGTACTTCTTGCTAAGTGAAAAGTTAAGTTTTTCAGAGAGTATTCATCTGTTCACATGAATTTGTGGTGCTATATATTCCATTTTATTATTAATGAATTTTATTCTAGCTCTTTGAATACGACTGGTTTCAATGATAGACTGAATGGGCTAATTTTATAACCCTTTACTGAAAACATGTATTTGAAATCACCCTCTGTTTCATCTCCTCAGAGAATTAGATCAAATACAATTTGGGGAATTCCATACTAAATTTTCTTGATGTTTCCCTTGTGTTGGTAGACAAATACAACATTGTCTAGAATAGGGTAAACAAGGTAAAAAAGGGTAAAGCTAAACTAGAGCAAGGCCAGAGGCAGGGCCTGCTAACTCCTATTGTCTAAACATCTGCTAAAGTGATGTTATGAGAAGGAATATATTTCTAACTTTAAACAAACTTGATCTGATATGAGTTGACCTTAAATTTACTGATATGCATGAAATGCAGCAAGAGGTCTATTAGGAAAATCATGCTGTTTTAGCAGTTTTACAATCATAGCAAGGCAACATATAAAATTTTGATTTGAACTGTACCAGTACTGAGGAGATAGGGAACAATCTGTTTGTCTATCCAAAGACATAATCTAGTGGCATTTGAAAATTCCTAGGATAGTTTGCCTTTTGGCTGCTGGTTCAAAAAGATGCATGTCACCTGCAATCCTGTGACATGTTTACCTTCCCTGATAACTATTAGGGTCTTAGGGATTTTTAATGCCAAATTAAATGTGCTTGGGGAACTAAATAAAATTTTAACAGACACAAACTCCATTCAGTATCGATCTGCTAACCTGTTCCCTTCATAAAGAAGTTAACTTTGTGAACAAGTACACACGGGTCTAGACGAGTAGTAAAAGAGAAAGAAGAAATGTCAATTTTATGGGCCTCCATGAGGTCCATGATGAAAGGGGTAGAAGTAAAGATTACTGATTGAAAATGAATCCTTATTTTAAAATATCTCAAATACCGTAATTTGTAACACTATGGTAATACCAGAACACTAGTCACAGGCACGAATCTAAAACATTTTCTCTACATTTTGCTAAGCCGGGAAATAGTCTTGCATCCTTGTGAGGTTTAGTATAAATATTTAAACATTGAAGCAAAACTATCCAAAATTAATGAAATAATTACCCAGTATAAAATATAAACATATACATTGAAAACTGTTCTTATATTTGTGTGTAGTATATATTATATTTATTTATATACATTAACAAGACATGCAAATTATGTACTTAATATAGCCAATTTTCTGAAACTGTAGAGCAGCCACATTCACAAAATTAGGAAAAATATATTGCAAACAAGGGACCTAATTATGGCTGACTCAAAACATCAAATTTTCAGTATTCTATCCCTTCAATCCTACCAGGAGTGAAGTAGCTAAACCCTCATTCAGTTTAAATCTTTTGAAAGAAGTTAGAGGAACTAAAAAGAAGATTGTGAGAGATCCCACATATTGTAGCTTACAATGTTTGTAGATGGAAAGCAGACTAGAAATCTTATTTAACTAATCCTGTTATGCCAATAAATTAGCTTGCATATGTTCCTATACATCTACATTTTGAAAATCCTTCAACTGAAAAGGAAACCTGGTGGCTGAAAGATCAGGCAATGTAAAGACTGCTTGTTTTTTAAAGCAGGGAATAAATTCAGATTCTCCAGGAGTGTTTTTGAAGATCATTGTTTTATCGTCTAAAACAGGTAAACAAGAAATAATGAATATCTACTTTTTCTCATTTATGTGTGTTCAATAAATTTGTTTTTAATTCACCTTCAGTATCTTCATGGTTGTAATAATGTTTTAGGTCAGCATCTATTCACATTGCCCGGTTTCCAGTGAGAAATGCCTTGAGGAGGTGGCTGCCTGCTTCTCTTTTTTTATTTTTTTTTTCTGGGAAAGAAAGATATGGTATTAAATTTGCTTCTAGGAAAAAATAAAATTTTAAGCCTAGAGGCTTGCAAGTTGGGATCTTTCTGAACTCTGGAGAAGGCTGCAGCTTGTTTGAGCTGAAGTAAAGTTAATTTACTCCAGAGTGGCTGGTATGATGCAGGGCCATATTTTGATTTGTGCTCAACACAAGGGTGATAATGTAGAGGTGTTCTTCTGTTATTGTGGAGCAATGCTTTAACAGAGACAAAACATTTTTTGTTTTTCCAGCTGCTGTGCTGGCGAAGGGGCTGGGGGTGCATGGGAAACCGGGAGGAGACAGAGCTGGCACAGCCAACAGCCACTGACCAAGGTGATACACCATACCGTATGGCATCATGCTCAGTGTATATCGGGGGAGAAAGGGGTAGGGGGACAAGAAGGAGGAGGGGCATATTTGGAGTGAGGTTGTTTGTCTTCCCAAGCAACTGTTATGTGTGATGGAGCCCTGCATTCCTGGGAATAACTGAACACCTGCCTGCCCATGGGAAGCAGTGAATTAATTCCTTGTTTAGCTTTGCTTGTGTGCACTTTGCTTGCTCTATTAAACTGTCTTTATCCCAGCCCACAAGTTCTCTGACTTTTACCCTTCCAATCAATTCTCTCCCTGATCCCACTGGTGGAGGAGTGAGCGAGTGGCTGTGCAGTACTGGTTTGCTGGCTGGGGTTAAATTATGGCAAGAGGGGTTGTTGTTGGCTTTGCAGCACTTTTCAGCCCTGGATGGAATTGTTGAGAAATTCAAAGCCTCTTCTAGCTGGAGCACTAGAGGCAGATGAGCAAAGAAGCCTGTGACTTGGGATTACCTGCAATTTGGAGAAAGGGAGGAAGCTGTCAATCTGTAGATCTCTGTCTAGAGACACCTGTTGGATGAATCTAAACAGCAGAGCAGCACTTCCTGGGTAAAATGGCTTATTAGATAAAGAGTCAAATGGAAGTGCTTAGGAGTGAGAGAAGAGAGAATCCAATTCCTGTGCTGTAGTCTGCATATTATGTCTGAGATTCTGAAGTCATAAGGGTTATTTTGTGCAAAAAGAAATCAAACTATCTGAGATATGATGAGGTTTTTTAATTTGTAAATTGGTATTGGGGGGAGGGGGAAGAGGTCTAACACTATTGATATAATAGCAGTAATGACATAGGGAGTGACATGTCAGTAAAAAATGCATACCAGACCACACACCTTGCTGTGATCATGTTGACTTTTAAAGAAAATTAAATCCTGAATCACAGACACATAATACTTCTTGTTCTTCTAGTTTTTAATGACCGTAATTGATAGCATGCTGTGTGTTGTCTATGGAAAAAAGAAAAATACTATGTAAAAACCAGATTCTTACAAACACTTTTGAAAAATTGTATAATTTTACTGTTCAATTTTACGGTATTATAAAATGGTTCCAAGGTTTTAAATATATGATTCACAATGTATCTTTGCACTATGGGTATGATGTATAAAAGTCTGAGCAAACAGCTCTTTCATGCTGAGTGATTGCTTTGGCTACTGTGATTAAAAATTCACACCCAGTGTATGCACGCCCAGAGAGCAGGAAGTACCAAGTATTCAGAATAGAATGAAGACATGATGGGAGAATGGAGTTCTTAAATGATGCTAAAATCACGCTTTGAAACTTATTCAAATCATGAATTTCAAAGTCATGTGGAATATTTGTACTGGGAACTTTTCCAGGGCATATTTACTAGACTTAAGAACAGAAATAAGGAACAGTGACAATCCAAAAATCCTTTATTTTCTTAATTCAGGTTCATTTAACAACTATTCTAAAGTCCACTGTAGCTTTTGTTACTGTAAATAGAGTTAACAAATGGCAGGTTCATGCAAAACTGAGGGAAACAGGCTACAGTCTTACAGTGATAGAGGGGATTTATGGACTTATCTCCTATTAGTGCTAATGGGAGTTAAGGAAAAAAATCCACATATATCATGATGAGATTATTTTCCATTGCTTAAATACATATCATGAAGCAAATACATGAAAAATATTTTTTTAACTATTACTTTTGACCTAGTCCTTCGATTTAACTATTTTTTTAAATAATGTTTTTACATTGGTATCTGTGTTACAATTTTAGGAAACATCACGAGTGTTACATAATCATAACTCCAAGGGAGTTCATCTTTCATGACTGCAACAAAATAAGAAAC
Organism: Sterrhoptilus dennistouni; assembly: GCA_013397095.1. Lineage (NCBI taxonomy): Eukaryota > Metazoa > Chordata > Aves > Passeriformes > Zosteropidae > Sterrhoptilus > Sterrhoptilus dennistouni. Next base: position 87,937 of record VWZU01017894.1, read on the forward strand.
TTCATAAAGAGCATGCCTCATATGATGTGAACAGAGCTATGTAGTGATGCCACAATCTTATTTTCATAGACACTGTGTTTTCCTACAATAGTGACTGAGTAGAAGTCAGCTTACAAATTAGATATTTCCACAGCTTTTTCTGGATAATGCTGCAATTGCTATACCAGGATGTAGATTTTTAGGAACAGCCTACCTGATAATTTCAAAATACAAATCAGATGGTTTACAGCAGGGAAAATAATGCCACCTCTTGCTAAAAGTTGTGATTGGGATAATCACAACTTGTGATAATTGGGAAGGAAGGAAGGAAGGAAGGAAGGAAGGAAGGAAGGGAAGCAGTTTACAGGGAAGGACAAGGCTCGATGTATTCATTCGGAATCCTTTAAAGCTGGTAGATTATATCAATACCTCATTATCAGCTGGTAGTTTTAAATACAAGGTATCAGTGGCCAGGTTTTATTTTGCACTTGTTGCTTACTTAACCTGCTCTGTTTACAGTTTGGAAAAAGAGATATTTATCAAGAATTCAAAAGTCCGTTCTGAGTCTAAAAATTTGTTCTAATGAGTTAAGACATAGTTACCTGAAATATAAGGAGTACAGTAAATTCAGTTGATAAAACAGTGAAAATTGAAGACATGCTGAACTGCAGTGAGTTGACTTTTGTTAAACCATACAGAAATTCAGTTTGTGAAATAATGCAAGATTGTTTTCATTTTCTTTTAAAGATAGAAAGATTTTCATGCTTTTTTAGAAGTTCACCATCAGCGTTAGAGAGAAGAAAAGCTAATAAACCACACAATTGAAAGTCCTATCTAAACAAAAACATTTGTTCTTCTGCAAAGAAAGATTTGAGTCTTTGAGAGGTCATCAGCAGCTGACCATAGGGAGACGTCTGATTTGAGCTACATCAGTGAATACATTATTAACACAAGATAAGCATCATGAAGGTCAAGGCTGTGCCTAAATGCCCAGTTTTTTGAATGCATAAAAACAAGAGAATGAAAAACTTTGTGATTCTGACCAGGTTTGGTATTTTCTGTAACATGTTACGTTACCTGGAACTATTTGTTAGAGACCAGGTTGTTGTCTACCTTTACTGTTTTAATTTGCTTTTGAGGTAACACAGAGCAGAATGTAGTTTCATTATAAAATAGAAATATTGTACTAACTTAACTAAGTTGCACTGAAAGAAAATGTTTATAATTCTCTGGTTTTGGAGGGAAAATACACTTGAGATGTAAACTTGGTCATCCTCTTCCCAAACTCAGGACAATTTTTCATGTTAACAACTCCAGTTTTGTATATATCCTTTATATAGCAATTGCTGGCTATGTCCTTGCACTTTACTGACCTTGTCTCCTTTTTTGGACCAGATTCATTCATGCAGACATTAGGAAGTAACTGTGGAACACTATTCTAATCATGTGGCTATTGCTTAATCCTCTGATTGAACCTGAATAAATCTCTCTGGATGCCCTGTCAATCTGTTTGAGATTTGCAATCTGGAAAGGCCCCCAAATACAAATTAAAGTAATTTTCTATCTGAAAAAAACTCATCTACCTCTCTCAGTAGCATCTACTACTACATTCCAAGTTAGGTAAAGAACAGGCAGTTGTTAATGCCACTTGGAGACAGGCGGCATAAATATTTGACTATATGAATTTTTCTTATTGTTTTCCTAACTTCAGGTCCTTGGTTACATTAAGGTTTTTTGGTAGGATTTTGTTTGTTTGTGTTGGTTTTTTTTTACTACATCAACTCAGTTCTGTCATTCCAGGTACACATCCTGACCCCTGAAATTGTTGGATTTTCTATATTTGGATCTTACAAACTCCCACAATTGTTCTATTATATCCCTGTATTTTAACACTTTCTGCCTCAAAATTATTATTTAACTGTTTTCAAAGAGGTGTTTTTAACTTTCTTCAAAAAAATGTGAAATGCCTGTAGAGAGATGGAATGCCAATATCTCCCCTCACTAAATTTTAGTGATTATATTTGTACTCCAAATTACAAGTATCTTTCTCATCTTTTGGTGTGATTATCCTGGGGGTTTTCATAAATTCACATTTCAATATCTAGTTTTACTACCTCTACACTCTGACCTCTTTTTTTTTTTTTAAATCTCATGTTTTTGTTGTGTATCATCTGTCTTTCTTTAGTAGAAAAAGTTCAAGTGTATGTACAAAAGCATGAAATCCTCTTCTTTTTATTCCAAATCTTATATACCAGTTCAAATCATTCTATTATTTCAGTGTGCTAACTCTATGGAAGAAGGACTTTTAAAATAAAGTATACACCTCTGTATGCACTGTATATGATACTAAAAAATATTATTAACAAAGTGCCTTAATGAATTAGCACTTTTGAGGTTAGAAAGGTGGAACATTATAGAAACTAGTATCTATCTAATAATTATTTCATTGCAACTGTCAAATAAAAATTAGGGAGAAATTATTTAAAAAACCCTTTTACCCTTGGCTTTACTTTTACTCCTGTGTGATGGTGTAACGATGAATTTTTTTTCCCGAAAAAATCAATTGCCAAATTAGGAATTCTCACTTTCCATTCTCAGAGGTGGATTTTCTCTTTGCTTAGTTGCAGGTGAAGAGAAGCCCTAGCTAGCTTTAGAGCTCATGGAACATATTTAACTTGAACTTCAAACATTGACTGAGTTAAAATATCTTACCATGGTTGTCTCTGCAATGGATCCAAAGCTGTTTATAAATATGTTGCATGTGACATTAACTGGAGGACCTGCAAAAGAGAAAAAAAACCCCACCAGTCCCTGTTCCGGAATTATTGCTTATTGATTGATTATTCAGCATAAACCATTCAGGAGCAATATTTACTGAATTTGGAAGAAATAATGCAACATTCACAACTAATTTAATGCACAATTAAATTGAATGGTTTCTAATAATTTTCCTTTGAATTTTTCTCAAAGGTACACTACATATCTGGCCAGCTTTAGCAATTAAAAAAACCCACAGCAACAAAGTTCAGTATAAACCTCCATACATGCTTCTATACAAAAAAGAAAAAAGCAACATCCCATTTGAAATACATAGTAAAAATATTTGATGTGTATTTCAGTGAGAAGGCATGTCACTTCTCACAGCAATTAGAGGGAAAAGTGACTTTCTTCACTCAAGGCAGCTTCTGCCTTCAATGTTATCTGTCATCGCTGGGAAAAGAAATGCATTATTGCTGCTCTTATCTCTACTGCTTACAGGAAAGTAATTCAGATTCTATTCCCATTTCTCTTAAAACCACAAAATGTTTAAGAGTCCATTTATAACTGAATTCTTTGTTACCACAGGTCCTCCGTCAACTCTTGTTTCATCTTATCTTGCATTTTGAAGTCTCGGTAGTGGCAGAGCAGTCATTATGATAACTGAACAATGAATTGCCTCTTCATGGAAAAGGGTTTAAATTATTTTCTAGAAGTCTCTTTAAAAATGTCATTGTGGAAAAGCATGCTAATTTTTCCATTATTCCTTATCAGTTTCAGGCTGTGTCTAATAGAAACAAGGTTTTTCCACCTCAAGTTTTTTTTGTTACCTTCCTACAACTCAATATTCTTATATCAAAATAAACCAGTTCATCAGTGGAGAACCTGGATTATTTTTGTACTTGTAAGCAGCCTATTGATGAGACGTCTGTATCTGGAATATGAAGACTGGTTTTATAATCCTTTATGTAATCTCTTTTTTAGTACCATTGAAGAAAGAAACTGCTCTGCTACTACTGGTGGTTTGCAACTAGCAATATCTAACATGACCAATAAATTTCACATTAAATACTTGAAGAATCAGAATGTCCATTAAAAATTCTGCTAATATGACAGAACTTGGAACATCCAGCTTTCTTTCTTGACAGCAAAAATTGTTTTGTGCATCAATTCTAACAAAACACTTCTACACATCAGCCTTTGCAATACACAAAACTACAGCTATGGAGCAGAATTATCAGGTAAGGAGGTAGCACTTGCAGTCACTTTGGTACACAGTTAATTATTTAGAGTTGTTGAATATGTCCAGTACTTCTGAGAATTCAGTAAAAGCTTTACGTTAAAAGCTCAACTCCTGAAAAGGATCAAGGTAAAAAAGAAAAGCAGGGACAATGAATGAAGCCAGTCACTAAAAATTATCTCACTAAAAATTATCAGGGAGAAAACTGTAATTCTTGCTCATGTTAGTAATTTGTTTGCAAGGTAGCTTTTCTTTCTGAGGTTTCCATGTTGTTGTACCTGCCATCCGTTCAAATTTGATGTGACACTATCTTGTTTAAAATAGGAAAATACTTTAAAATATGAGTTTGCTTTATCAACATAGTTGCTTTTATTAAGAAAAAGCTCTAAATCACTACAGTGCTGATGACTAATTTCAAATTACAATAAAATAGTTATTAGCTAGTTAAAAGGAGCACAAAAGTAGAAGCTAAAAGTAGCCTGCAAATGTTTTAGAGTTAACTCAAAGACACTTTGCCGAAAGTAAAAAGGAACTTCCCAAAACATGGTCAGAAAGAATGACGAATGAGAAGCTGGAAAAGCTGGAAATCATATTTTAACACAGGAATTCAGGCAAGTTGAACATAGATTAAAGAGAGGCACAAAAGAAATAGAGCTAAAACTCACTAGAGACAGAAAAGCTAACAATGATCGCTATCTACAAGGCATTAAAAATAGAATCCTGCCAAGATCTGAAAGCTGAAAGAGGATGATTAAGGTACAAAAGTATCCATGGAAGAGAAGAAGGTCAGAGCAGAAATACCAAATGAAGTCTTTGTGGCAGCACTTGTCTCCAGTTGCCGGCTGTCTCAAACACTAGAGCCATTCTGCTGGAATTTTATATGAGGACTGTAGAAGACATTTCAGACCAAGTGAATAGAAAAAATTGACCAGCTGAGGTGATATAAATCCAGACATTATAAAAATATGTGCAGAATTGTGGAAATACAATTCACTGTGAGCCAGCTATCACCTGTGTCAATTTTGTAAGCAGTGGAAATCTGCACCATGTCCAACAAGTATAACTTGAATTAAAAAAAAAAAAGCCAAGGTTTCAGGTGTGATGGTGGGGAACAGGAACATGAACTGCAAACCTTACCTCTGTACCAGCCAAACTGGTAGAAATGATGAGAAATTTTATAATTAAGAGATACAGATTAATATTATACATAAACACATTACATATCCTAATATATTTATATATTAGGGAGAAAGGCGTCAAAAAGTCAAAAAGGATCAAAAATTCTATGAAAAGCTGCCACACAAAACCAGCTTAAGTAGAAGAGGACCCTTCATACTGGAAAAGGTATACAACAGGCAGTAATCTGCAAATATACACATTTATAAAGATCAAAAGGAAGTAATACATCCCTGTGTCTTAGTATGTAACATGGTATTAAAATCAGTAAAACAATCAACAAAGTTAAAGCAAACAAAAAACCCCCCACCTTTTAATATTCCAAACCACAAAGGTTTTATTGCCAGAAAATAATGTAAAGACCGAAAATATAAACAACTTCCAGAAAGGATCAGGAGAACATACGTAACTAATTTTTTTTTTCAATTAAGTCCTGGTTTTCAAACCTTCTAAACTAATGGTTGCTAAAAAATCTTTTCCAATAGCAGGGCAAATAACCCTTTGCATTTTCCTATGTAAATGCTCAATTTTTTACTTTAATATTCAAATTTTTTACACCTAGTTTACATAACTGTGTTCAAATTTGAAAGGCAAAGAAGTATTTTCTATATTTGCAGGAATGGATACTGTCTGCAATGTGGACACTGAGTAAGAAAAGCATCTTGCTATTGGTTTGATGTGACATATTTAAAAAAAAATTGCAACTGGAACAAAACTTTTACAAAGATTCTCAATATCCTGTTGTATTCCATAGCTGAATAAATACCCTGTCTTCTCTATTAAATTTTTTAAACAAGAACTTATATGCAGTATTCCATATCCAAAAGCAGAGCACACAGAAAAAATATATAATTTTGTCTTCTTGTCCAAGATTAATTATGAATAAAATTGGCCATTAAAAATCTTGTCTGCATAGGAATTTTACTGGAACAAAAAATGATTTAAATTTAATGTCTGAGTTATCTTATTAATACTTATCCTCTTTCTTTAAAACTACCAGTTTAAAACCTCAAAAAGGCATTAAGCCCCAGCACTTGTAGGAATAATAAAACTAACCAAAAAGTGGCAAAGTCACTTAAGGAGATACTTATTCTTTGTGGTAGGTCTGAATCATTCTGGGCAGATCTGTTCAAACTGCACAGCTGTCCAGAAAATTTAGAATGTGCACTTTTTGAAAAGGAACAACGTCAAATTAGGTTTTGTCTCTTTGAGTTTCAATAGTTACAAAACAAGGCTCTAAATCCTTTGAATTATACGTTCAAGAAGGACTGCATTTAATTTCATAATCTCTAAACCATCTGCCTATACTTCATTGTTGCCTCATCAGAAGATTGTGAATGGACGCTGTCCATGACAAACTACAAAATCCAATCCCCAAATCACACAGAGATGTGTTTGAAATTCCAGTGCATGTTTACAATTTCCTGAGAAATATCAGTATCACTAATTTAAAAAGAGCAAAGCATTTCCAGCTGCAGTAAATCCTGGGTAATAAGTTTATATATACACAACCAACTGTTTATGGCTTGCTGATGAGGAAGTAATCTGACAAATCTCTTACATGGTCCTTATGAATCAGACTGGGCAAATTCTGGTAAAACCAGCACATAGCAGTGGCTTTAAAGTCAAAACCAGTTAAGTTTCTGGAACTTGGAGATGTCAAAAAATTATAACATTTCTTGCTGAATAAGAATTAAGATGGAAAGGCAGTGACAGATGACGTGGAGGAGAAAGCACTGCCAGCTTGAAGGAAAATTTGTGTAGTAAACATGGAGTAAAGTCTTATAGTGAAATATTAGAGCTAAGAGAATATCTTGGACTCAAGAAGATAGGCTTAAGAGAAAGCAACTAAGGCAAGGTAAGAATAATATAATTTTTAATCAGAATATGTTTATTCTTTCAAAACATTATTTATATTCTGGCCAATTTAAAGACTGATACCTTGTTTAAAGGTTCAGTAGAAGAGTTAAATATGGTTCCACTATAATATTGGAACTGCTTGTTTTCCAAAAAAAAGAATAGTCAAATTTACCTAAATTTCCCAGACTACAAAAGTTAGAATGGATGGCGTTTTTCTGTATGATATTTTGCATATTCATATAAAAATATGATTTTTGTAATCCTTCATTAAATAGTCTAACATGCCTGAGTCTGGATCATTTTCTAAGACCCTCAGGAGATGTAGTCATTCTATTTGCAAACTTTGCTGTTTCAGTCTTTGAATCTGCTTTGTTTTAATTAAATCCCTTTTGTGATAAGTGCATAATGTTCACATGCCAAGAAAAAATTCCATGTATTGAGAACTTGTAATTTCAGTGAGAAATGGGAACAGGGAAAAGAACAAGATGAAAGATGGCACTTTTGGCATTTCAAGGCACAAATGGGGCCCAGGAGTGAGGAATATAATTTGGTGGTGGAATTGGTAACTAAGATAAGCTGCCTTGAGTTTGATGGTCATTGTCATTTACACACTCTTTAGAACCAGACGGATACGATGATTTGGCCAATCTTTCACAGAACTTGCTTTCCATAGTGTTTCATGCTATGGCAATCCAAGGTGGGAATCTGAATCCATCAGTAAGCATTTCAGGAGAGGAAAGAAATTAACAAACCATATTAGACAACACAAAAAAATCTAAGGATAAGGTATATTTATGAAAGGCCTGCAATCGAGCAGCTGTGAAAGTGGCAGGTGTAGTGTATATTGCCACTGAAATGAGCTGCCATGCACACAAAAGAAAGGCAAAAGAAGGCACTTCTTTTTTCAGTGAATGTATTTAGTTTTCGTATTTGTTTCAGAAATTGCATTTTTGTGAGCAGTAATACTGACATACTGAAAACTTGAAAGTTTAGTTTTGAAATTACCTTTGAAATTTGGTCTGATCCTCGCATCATAGCCTGACATCCTGCCCATCAGCTTATCCAGGAAATCGGATGGCGACATGGGCATGCTACGAGATCTTGCACTGTCTGTTTCCTTTGTGGCTACCAAGCTAACAGCAAGGAAAAACAAACAAACAAACAAACAGTTGTTAGAAGTTTTGTTAGTGAGACATTGATTTTATTTAGTCAATCATAGTTCATTTTTGTAGGAACAGGAAAACAAGGAAGCTAAGAGTCTTTCAAGCTATTTAATGCTTCAAAAACAGAAGTAGCAAAGAAATTGAAACGGTAAGATCTTTCCGTATCTGTCATTTAATACAAAAATTTTATTCTGCTATTCTGTACAGTTATAGGTTACTTCTTCCTCAGAACTTCTGAAGATTAATAACACACTCAGTCAGGAGTAATCAATATAATTTTCACAGAGTTAAATAACACCATCTACAAAAGTAGCTCTGTATGTGGAATGTCATATTTTGGAGTCTGTTCTGAGACTGATCTATTTTAGGTGGGTGTGCTGTGATAGGGGCCTGGATCAGAAAAAACAAAAAGTACTAAAGATCTTGACTAGAACAGTATTTCTATCATCAATTTTCGTTCAATGTTGACATGTAACCATAATAAAACAGATCAGTCTCTTGGCAGATGGTTTTCTTTAACATTGTCTTAGAGTTTCATTTTCTGTTAAAACAAAAGTGACTGCTACAGTGGGTTAAAAAAACCCAACAAAACCCTAATAACTTACTGAAGAAACTATTTTAGGACAAACTTTTCTTCCAGGGCCACATGACAAATGCATGCAGAAATCCCATTAACATTCTAAAGTGTGCTCTGCACANAGCCACATGACAAATGTCATCTCCTATAGTTTCTTCTTCATATGCATGCAGAAATCCCATTGACATTCTAAAGTGTGCTCTGCACATGCCAAGAGAGCAGAGCAGTGACACTGTGATCAGCCATGGGACCCAAAGGAAAAGTCTTTGTTTTGTGGAACAACTCTTACTTGAGTGCTGTCTAACACAGCAGAAAAATAAAACAGTCAGAAAATACATAAATTTTGAGTAACACTGTGATACATGGTGCAATTGAAACCATTTGTGGCTTTTGGAGTCTCAAAAAAGATAAAGAGCTTTGCATATTTGTGCTGAATTAAAGTCAAAAATCTGTTACAGAAGGACTTAAATCTCTTTTACTTACCCAATTCTTTGTCTCTGTATCAATTCAGTCTTTTAGAACTACTTAAATATGCTTTTGTTTAGATGTAAACATGAGGAATAATGTAAACCCTTTATGAATTTTCTGACTTATAAAAAAGTTTAAACTTTCCTTCTTAGCACTTCTTAGCAATGGATGGAATATCAAAATGGAAAAATTCCATACAGGTATGTATGTATGGATAGGCATGTGGAACGCAGACTGAGAATATAATTTCTTTCTTTTCAAGACTCTTTTACTCAGGATGTTAAAAGTAACAGTTTTATAGAAAATTCCATTTAGAAAGTCTGCTAAAGTTTTTTTCTTCAAGTTTGAAATTTGGATTTATTATCTTAAATAAAAACAGATTTCATTTTTGTCCTTGAGAGTTATAAATGTGGGCACACATAGAATATGAACATAGAAGACTCTAGAATGCCATGGATTGCTCATATTTCAATAAAAATGCAAATTAAGTCTTTTAGTGGTAATATTAAGCCAGAAAGTTAAACTCTATCCTTGAGTTTATTTGCTTAGCTAGTGTTTATTCTATTCTATGTTTAAGTTGATTTGTATACTCTTAAATTGTTCATAAATTGATAAATTGTTGGGTATTTCTAAATTGTTTTGAATATTTTGGTATCTCTGTCCCTAAAAAATGTTTCTTTACTCTCCTTCAGTAGCTAACACAGTTCTTAATTTCTTTCCATAGATGCAGACTGTATTTCCATTTTTGAGAAAGTAAGTATTCAACATATTCTTTTTATAGTTCAGTTTGAAATTATCCTATTGCTATAATATTCATTATCAATCATTCTGAATGGATCTGATTCATCACATTATTACAACTTGTAGTGATTAATGTTTCTGTAAAACATCACTAATGTCTATAAAGCAAATAAAATACAAGGGTCAGATTCCCCTTTTTTGGGTATTGTCCACTTGGAAGGCAGGAGAATTGAATTACTGTGTGTATACACTTAGGATATACACTTAAACACTTAGATTTCTTTCTACTAGTCTTCTATAAGGAATTTATATTTCTATTCTGTAGGAATATAAAATTTCTACACTACAGGATATACAATGCTGTATTTTTATTCTTAGTATGCGTAAATTGTCCAGAACACAAATACAAAAAGGCCCATGGTTAGCTTGAATATCATTTTCTGGAAGGGAAGAATTTTTTTCTTTACTTTTTTTACTTCACTGAACTTTTTGTACATCTTTTCATGTTGTACTTGTAGTTCTTGCTTTGCCATGGAATAAAGCACTTTGAAATTTAGGTAACTATTTCTGACTAGGAAAAATAGTAATTGCTGTGGCTGTGGATTTTCTCAGTGACATTGACCATTCACATTTTTATATGATGGCATCATTAATATTTGCTTTCATTAATCAATTTTCAGTCTCAGAATATCTTGAATAATTTAGTACCTGCTTATGAAAAGAATACATTCAGCGTAATTAATACCTTTTAATAAACAAAAGTCAGCTGTAATTTGTAGCTAAATATTTCTTCAAGAAATGTTTTCCCTTTTACTAAACTTGGGATGTAATGAGTAAAAGCTGGTTGAGTTCTGCAGAATTCTGCCCTTTTGATTTAACTTTTATTGAAAATATGTATGTATTTCAAGAATACTGTTGGAAAAATAAAACTTTCATCAATCAAAGCTGACATATGGAATACTTGCAGAGTTAAAAAGGAGCTAGACTTGATAATGTAGTAAAACCCAAGTAAAACTGTGGATTTTAGAAAGGGATTTTTTTGTTTACAGATTAATTAAAAAAATTACTCTGCATGGTAAGGGCTCTTCAGTTTTATTGCATACTGTCTCTGAAAGCCAGGCCCCTGGTTAAGGGGTTAGAGGAGGTACACTCCTTTCATGAACTAAGAATTGAGCTTCTTTCAGTGTTAATAATGCACAGAGCTTTGTCCTTGATACACAACTATTGCATAAGTCCAGGAATGGCTTTGCGTGCCTCCAGAGGGAATTCATTCTGACCTGTCACAGCTCTTTAAAGAGTTTGTACATGCATTTTCTATGAGGCAGGATTAGAAGAATTTAATATCAGCAAGAATTTCAATACCAGCAAGGTACGATGGACCTGTGCTGAGCATAAAGTCATTATGTGTCTTTAAATTACTGAGAAAGAAAGCTGTAAACTCTTTTCAGAGGTAGAAACTTCCCATTTCTGAAGTCTTTTACTGGAGAGAGATTATAACCTCACAGTCTTCTGGTCTGTTCATATTCTATAGAGAAAAGTCACCAACAAGAATGTTCTCCCGGACAGTGATTCTGAGTTGTCATGTGAGCTATTGGCAAATATTACTAACAATTATAAAGATTGATACCATTTTCCAATTTCAGACTTAGAACAGTACTTGATTTCAATTTCCTGGATGTATCCTGAACATTTTATAATGTAAATTAAGCCTTCAGAAGCAATCAAAAACAAATTTGATAACTGAAGTTGTGGACAAGAATGAAGAAAAAAAAAAAGAAAATGAAATGAAAAGATGCATTCAAAAATTATTTCTGACCAGACAAATTTACACCATCAAAATGTAGGCTAAGAATTTTTGTTTCAAATAAGTTGTCACACAAAACCAGATGATGAAAAAATTAGAATCGCAAGGACTATAATTACTCCTGTCTCTGGTCTATTCTGTCCATTAACTTATTTTTTCACCTAAAATCTGAGCACAAATTAACTCTGCATAAATGCCTGGAAGCCTTATCAAGTTGGAATTTCAATCATTGGGAGAGGAAACTCCTAAATCACAGGTGCTTTACCTACAAAAAGTCATATTTGAATCAGAAACTGTTAAGTCAAGCTGAAGACATTTCAAGTGGGATATAAATGTTAGAGAGTAAGAAGCAGCCTGACAAAGACAAGATGCAGCTTCTCTAGATAACCTACCACATCCTCAATTTCAGAAAAAATGCTACATGTAAGAATGGTGTTCAGCAATGTCATCTATAATCTGGAAAGAAAATGCAAAACAATTGACGGTTTAAAACTAAGACATGCAAAAAGAATTGACAGAGACATAAATTCTGATGATGTGAGGAAAACAATCTCTTTCCTAAAGTCAGGTCATTTAAATAGAAGATTAGAGGAAGTATATTAAGAGATGCATGAACCAGGAACATGGGCAGAGTTGGAGAAGGCAGTGAAGGAGGACTCAGAATTCCTCAACGAACTCAGCAGTGTTGTGGTGAAGTTCTCACTGCACTACTGTGTTATCCAGTGGAGTGGAAACATTGAAAGAGTGAGCAGAAGCATGAAGGTCACGTATTATTTTATACGATATTAATGAGACCAGTTCTGGGATGTTGCATCAAATTCCATGTCCGAGTTTTAAAAGGACATTAAAGCATTTGGAAAGGTACTGAACAAAGCCACTAAACCATGACCTGAGAGTTAGGGAAATTTGCTGCAAGTAAGAGACTTTAGGAACTTAATCTGCTAGTTTATTGAAAAAGAAAAGTGAAAAAAACAAAAGCTTGATTGAAGTGTATAAATATCTCAAGGCAACAGAAAATGCTGGACATTTATCTAATATCCATATCTGAGAGAGGCAGAAGAAAAACCAATGAGAGATAGACAAATTCAAATGGGAATTTGGACACACAATTTAATAATAACTTAAAAGAAGATCAAGCTGTACCAACCAAGACAATACAGCTTTCTGGAAGAAACAATTTAACAAAATACAAGGTATTGTTCTTCATATATGGCTAGCTGGTAAAAGGAAGGAGTTGTGATATATAGAAAAGCTGACTAAATTCAGATTAAATGTTACAAATCTCATGCAGAAATCTTCAGACTGTCAAAAGGCGCTTGACTGATTTGAGGAGCTTAAGGAAGGGAAGCAGTGGGCACAGCTCCAGGTGTGAAACCATCTCTTCTCAGGGTCCTTCCACAGGGGTTGGGTTGCAGGCTGGCAGTTGCTGTAACGAGGTTTGCAATTACAGCTGTAATGTTGGCTCATCTTACTCAATTCATTTCACAGCTGGGTATTTGACTTACTAAGGAGTTGCGTGAGCATCAGCTCCTTGCACAGTAGGGACTTAAGCTCCAGAATGTAAAATGCACTTGAGCTGCCCATAAACTAGAAGCAGCTTTAAAAATCAGAGGTTGACCACAACTAGGAAAAGGAGAAGTAAATGTAATACTGTCATGAAAGCAAATGGATGTGAAGTAGCCAGGAATAAATTTAGATCAAAGTTAGAAGACGTTCAACCACTGAAACACTTCAGGAATAGTTTAACCCTTTGACCTGAGATAGACAGCCCTGTGTGTTTCAAGAGTGAGCTAGGCCTTAGGATGCTGTGACATGTATGGCTGTGATTGCAGATTCTTTTTTAATCCTCTGCTAGAAATATGTTTCCATTATTATTAATTATTTTATTTTTAAAAATAATTGCTGCTGCTACAGAAGTCTGAAAAAAATATAGTTAACACAGCCATACAGCCAGAGCACCAAAATCTACAGCATTTAAATGGACAATCTCATCTGTCAACTGGCAATTTAGTTACCAAGATAAAGCACCGGTCGTGAATCTGTGCTCTCCTGAAATGTCTACTTAAAGTGGGCATGTCTGTGAGAGAACATCTTTCTCTTCCCTTCCTCCAGAAGAAAATTATTGAAAAAATTCTTCAAAGGGAATTTACAATGTCTACAAATGTTTCCTTCTCTAAAACATTTAAGGCTGCAAAAATCAGATTGTTTTCCCATGTCTTTTTTTTCTTTTCTGAAGAACTACTGCTTTCTACCTGTAAGTTGTCTCTATCTATCCCAACCCCCTGCACATTTTTACCAAAGCACAAACAGAAGAAAGAAACTTTACATACGAAATTGCTTTATATAAGCTTTATTATAAAAAGTGTGTTTTCAAAGGTAATTTCAGGCCCATTACCTTTGAGACTTTTGATTGTACTGCAGAAAGTGCTGGTTTTTACTAATTTTCCCTCATTTAAACATTCATCTTCAAGGTGTGCTATTAAAAATTCCTTTCAATGTGTAGTTTCAGCCTTAGAAAATAAACATTTCTTTGAAAATACTGAAGAAAAAAAGTGGACTACCATCAGCATTTCTATAAAAAAGATTGTATCACTCCAGAAGGGCTTAATAAGAACAGTATAGACAAAAGGGAAGGGAGAAATTACATCTTACACCATTTGCTGAGTCTTCTCATTTTGTGGCTGCTACAGGGAGGTGACAGAGATAAAGAAAGAATATGGTGAGCTGTGATTATACATTCAACTGGAAACTTCCTAGAGAGATGTTTCCAAGTCCAATTTAGGACAATCCACTCATTTATCCAAATCAGCCTGAAAGCAGTCTCCAGAGTCTCACAGACTTACTTGTGAACACAACTGATACAAATTACCTTTGAATTATATGGTAAATTCATTTTCTCCCTTCCATAGGTAAACTACTAAGACATTTTTCTTGAAAATCTTACATTAACATCAAGTTACTGACACATTTGTCTTGGGGATTCTTTCCGTCTGATCATAAATTACTAATTTTGTCTCAAACACAACCCATTTAAGTAATTCAGGCAGGTAGGTGGTTTGTATTTCATCTTATAATGCATACTACAGTGCTGCTACACACATTCTGATGGTCCAGTAGGTCTTTCATTTCATTATTTAACTTATTCTCTCAGACAGCAAGTGTGGCCAAATCCCTGGAGCAACTGGATGTTGTGTTTGTGGTCCATTCTCTCCGGCTGATGTTTGAATGTTTTTAATGCACTTCATACTAAAATACTTCCCAGAAAAGCTCAAAGAAGTTAACTGTACCCTTAGAAAGGAAAGCAAAAATTGCAGCCAACATGCATTTAATGCCATCTCCCACACATTACTACACAAAAGCATTTCAGTTCATTATTCTAGTGGTACTTATTCACTGGTTCACCAGCAATGGTTAGGTGAATTAATCTCATGACTAGTCTCCCTGATTCCATAGCTGTAAGCAATGGTGATAGAAAACGTCAGCTTTTAAAACAAAAAACATTCAGTGTAACCATGTAATTAAAGAGATCTGCTAGGAAGGACATGATTCTCTAATTGGTGGTGTTGGATCATCTGATGGTGTCTTGCATTTTGAAAAAAAATTAACAATAATATCTTGTGATATGAAGAAAGCATTCAAAGCCTCTTATGAGCAATGCAGACCTTCATTTGGTAGAATCAATAGGGAAAGCAAGTTTTTAATTTGATGAGGTCAGAAGCATAGGATGGCTTTTTTTGTAATGGTAATGGCTCTAACTATCTGATCTACTAATTAAGTAGGTAAAGGATAACAAGATCAGAGTTTATAGTAAGCAGAATATACACACATTAGTCAAGATGTACATAAACCTGACAAAAAAAACCTTTTTGAGAGTAGAATGTTCCAGTGGGTGACAGCTTAAAATAAAAATCAAGAAATATAAGAAGAATGATTACTGAAGGCTTCAAGCCTATTCAAATTGGTGTTTTCCTTGTTTTTACAAAAAAAATCCTGCTCTTTTTAGAAATACAAAAACTGCCTCCAATTTTACACCAAAAAATATAATACAATAATGTAAAGCATAAACAATACTAATTTGTTTGATTTTTGGGGATAAGGCTAAGGTTTTTCCAAATTTTTGCAGGGTTTATCACTGAAATGTGTTTGTTCAGTTAAGTGGTGTGACACAGACATTCTTTTGAGGTGTGATGTGTTTAAACTGGCTAACTGAGATAGCTGTGTCAGAAGAGAAATACAAGTCTGTGTTTTACTGCAATAAAGAATTTTAAATTTGTTCACCTTGAAGATTAGCAAATATTATGGAGTGGGAGTTCAGAAGACAGGATAAATATTTTTTTAAGTTATTATTTTAAAAATTTCAATAAAATTTAAAACCAATCTCTTTACCGAAAATTAAAATACTTCATAAAAATACAAGAAAACCAGATTTTTCTGATTGGAGGCCATTAATTGAAAATATTTATTTATGAAAATCCATGGCCATTCTGGAGACCCAGGAGCTACATCAGGGGGTCACAGCTGCATGGATCCAGTACTGAAAGGGACATATAAAATCATCTGTCACTGCTTTTCTGTTCTAGCTCACACAGAGACACATTCTTCTGAAAACAAATAAACCACAAAATTAATTCCTTCTCTGAATTATCCTTGGAAGACAAGCTCTTTACATTATCTGTATTATGAACTCAGGGTAAGTGAACCGCCAGTTTAGACGCCTGAATTAGACAACATTACCTTCTACTGTTCAAGGTTAATACAAGGAGATAATTTCCTTCCAACTCCTTTGTATTCCCTTATAAAAATAACACAATTTGAATAATGATTTATTGGTGAATAAATTAATTTCATTCTGAGGGACAAAAAAAAAGTTTCCAGTGGTGAAAGAACAGAGGAAGAGGGTGGCATGTAATAAAGCCAAAGATAGTAAAGGAGAAAGAATTAAGTTTGCAATATGTTAACAAAGACTGAGATTGCAAGTGCTTTTCATTTTATTTCTGCTAAAACTGACAATAATGTGTTCCTTCCTAATTAAAGATGCAATCTCTTACTTGTTGGAGGTCATAAAATTGACAGTTCATAGTGAAAAGAAAATGCAGATTTTCATATCCTGCAATGTTTTAGATAATAATAATTTTATCAGAACAAACACAGAATTCTTAACTCATGTTTGCTAGTGTCATATCAAAAGGAGCAGATGCATTTTGTCATCAAGACTTTAAAAAGTTATTTTCTAATAAAAACTCTCAAGAAAATTTTAAATATTTTGTATAAAATTTAGATGTTCTACTAATTTTTCCACAGTTTTAGATTTTTCTAATTGCACACCTATCCTCTTATTTTGACTAAGTGCAAATGGTTAGAATATTGTTCTGCAGAGATAAGTAGAGTTGCATCAGGACACATTTTCAGCCAAAGCAACAATACAAAGGTGCAACAAAAAAAAATCCCTTTCCATTTTAAGTTCACTATCTATTTTTTATTATTTTAGGAGTTATAAATAAAAGCTACATTAAATGTATAGGGGATTGCATTTCAATGCAATTATTAGAATTTTTTTTTCAGATTTGAATAATTTTTCTGTTTCAGCTACAGAATTAACACTAAATTTTAGTGCTCCTTTAGCTTAGCCAATGGTTACAAGCACTTTTTAATGTTCCTAATACCTTTATGGTGCCATTTTTTTGCATTTATTAATACAGTTGAGAATTCCTCCAGCTCTACAGCCTTCCTCTAGTCATGTTTGTCATGGAAGTAAAATAGCTTGTTAAAGTAAACACATTTAACACATGTTAACATAAAGTGCATAAATTATGGACTATAGTAATAAGAAAACTGATTTGTCAGCATTCTTCATAATCCTATGGGCAAGGCTTTCTATCTTCATTAAGATATGGATTAAACAAACTACAGGTTGTCTTTCTAATCTTGCTTTGTTGTATAAGAGAAGTTTATTGATGCCAGTTTCAGCAATGAAACATGTGAATTAATATATCTTATAAATTAGAACTCTGTTCTGAATATTTTTCATTGTTTTCCTAGAAGCACCTATTTAATAGTCTTTTAATGTATTGTGTAGGCTATTTTTATAAATTATCTAAGATCAGATCTTAGTTTCTTGCCATTTTTAAATTTATTTAGCCTACTTTTGGGGGAGGGAAAATCTAACTCAAAGAGGAGCAGAGAATATTTCAAATATTCAAATTCTGACAAACCTCTCACCCTTCCAAGGATATAATGAATAGCTTTAGGTTTTGACAACTTTAATTTTTAAAATAGTTAGATCTTCTTCAAATTCAATTAACTTTGTTTTGGTTTGATTTGGATTTTTTTGATAGATTGTACTTGGCTAAAAGGAAAGGAATATGTTTTTAAACATTACAGAATCTGTAAACCACTTTTTTATAGTAGTCTGAACTTGCATTATTCTCTCACTATAAAGCGTAATTTGTGCATTCACTAAACAACGCAGAAAAGTTATTGGTACAATGGATTGATTGCAAAATGACCAAGTAAAATCATTTCTTGAATACTCTATGTTGTTACACCAGATATTCTTCATAAAAGCTGTGAGGGTTGAATGATTACATTTTTTGTCATGGTTAGTAGATGATTCCCCTGACCAACTGACCTTGCACAGGCACTGACTGGTGTCTTTCACCACCATAATGAATGGTAATGCAGCTGATGACAATGAGGCAACACAAGACTGAAAGGCAAATTAATGCAAATGAGACTTTTGATTATGAACTGTTGTTTCTCAAAGCAATTCCTCCTAGATCTAGGAAGAACCAGTGAATTCTGCAAACAGAATTATACAGATTATAGCTGCTTTGTTGATTCTGTTTTTAGAATACATCTCAAAATATCCTTTAAATTGTAGAGATGGGTATCACTGTGTTTCTTAGTTCTAATGGATTTTTTATCATTATGGGAGTGCCCCAACAGCTTTGCATTTATTAGGTTGCTGTCCTCTCAACAATATGAACAGAAACAGTGTCCACTGAAATGTACATCTGTTGAAAGAGATGTCTTTCTTGTAATCATAATTAATGGTCAATTAGAATGTCATATGTATTCTGTTCCTTCTTTATCTTGTTTTGTTTTAAAAATCTGCTTTTATGAGTTGTAAAACCTAACCAAAACTGAAAATGGGTTCTTTGATGTGTTTCTTCTTAATTTTTACTATGCAGAAAAATCTTCTCAGAAAATCTTAAAGTAAAATGATTGATGTTTATCAAAACTAGGTAAAAAATTGATTTTGAATGAAAACTCCAGATTTGTGAAGACTGAACCACAATTCAATGAAACACTATTCCATTTGCCTTAGGGAAGCTTTGCTTGTATCAGTCCTGTGTCTTGAATTGAAGGATGTGAGATGGCTGTTCAGAAGATTTGACTTTTTCTCTAAAATAAGTTTGACAAAAGTTCTGTTAGAGAAAAGATGAATACAGCCTGAAAAGTCACTATATAAAGTATTTTTTCAAACATGCTTCTCATTAAATAGTTTATTTTGATTAGCCAGCTAATTATAGCGTTATTACTGATAATTTAGAGTTTTCAAGTAAGATAAAATATTTCTAGTTGAAAAAATACTGTTTTAATGAAATGGAGTTTTAAGGAAACAGATTTTTTCAATGTAGTTTTATGAAATGCTGGCAAGATTTGGTGGAAGACTGTTCAGTGTCCTTTCTATTTCATCAGTAACAGTCAGTATTCTCGCATCAATGGAAACTGAAGTTGGAGTCTCAGGTTCTAATTTTCAAAGACTGTGAACATCCTTCCCAAAGAATTAGCAGAGATTTTTTCCTGCTTTCTGCAACTTAAACTTCTTTTTATGCATTGAAAAGTGAGAAAATCTTATCAGAGCTTTGGAAATTTTTGTGAGACAGGAATGGTGATGTTCAACCAGCCATGTTAATTTACATGAGATATGTGGATTAAGCATTTTTTTCCTTTTTATTAATTCTATCCAGAATCAACACTGTAATAAATCACTGTAAGACTTTCTTTAACAAGAAGAGAGTTGAGCTTCAGGGTGATGATAAGAGTGACAGAATTCATGCCACATAATGACAGAACCCAGTACTCCTAATGCATGCACTGAAGCATATTCCTTACGGAATAAGTCAGAGAAAATAATGTGAAGGTTAAAAAACCAGTGCTGCTAGCCTTTTATGCTTCCTCCAAAATTATCCTGATCCACTAAACACCAGAAAGTGGTGTTTAAACTTTCCCTCAGATACATATTCAGTCTTTGCTTTTCCAGTCTTCATTTTGGCAGCATCCCCTGAAATTATCATCCCAGTATTACGAGCTTTGTGTAATAAATAAGCTGAGGGAAGGAAGGGTCATGACCTGAGCTGATCTCCCACTGCCCTCACAAATCCTCCACCAGATGAGAAAGGGGTCCAGGTGGAGCAGCCTCTCTCCTTCCAGGGATCATCATAAAACCATTGAGGACACTGCCCACTTCCCAGTGTTAAAGGCTTATTATGTGCCAGACCCATTTTCTCCTGAAGGAGTTATCCCTGTTGAAAAGGAACAAAAAGAGCATTCTGTTGACTATTATTTAGGGACTCTAAGTGCCTTTGTGCTCACATTTTAGTTACAGACAAAAAATTGAGCACTCTTGGATCCAAAGATATGTGTAGAGAAGCAACAGAAATAGGTAAAGAGAGAGATATTCTGAAAGCTCATTTGCAGAGTTTTAGAATTTGGGGAAAAATTTTGAAGATAAAAGGCAAAATTTTAACACATATATGGAGAAATTTCCAAATAGTACTTTTAATTCTAGTTCCCTGCTGTATTGTACTTTTTGTAATCATAGATTACTATCTCAAATGGGAACGTTTCATATTCATTTTGTGTGGTAAGAACTGGAAATATTATGTTCAAAACAACTGACTATCAATTTTTCATGTATGAGAACTGAGGGAAAGTACAAGATACTTTATTCTACTTTAACTCTTGCAAATGAGGACTTCAGGCAAACTGATAAATCTGCTCTGAAAAGAAAAGAAAAGAAAAGAAAAGAAAAGAAAAGAAAAGAAAAGAAAAGAAAAGAAAAGAAAAGAAAAGAAAAGAAAAGAAAAGAAAAGAAAAGAAAAGAGAAACTATCCAGAAAGAATTCTTTCTAGCAGAAAAAAGCAATGAAAAAAAACGCTATGGATTTTTTTAAAAAAGCCTTTTAGGGGATGGATTCCAGATATGATTCTGAAATCTGCCCACTTTGAATTTAGTTCTGATGCTGCTGAGTCAGAGGTAATGGATCTGACCCAACAGCATCAGGGAAAATGTCCCACAGATACACATCCCTTCACAGAATTTCTTCACAGAATTAGGCACAGAACTGACATTTACCCCAGAACACAGGAGTTAGACACAACTTTGGTGTGTGAAGTCACTGCTTTAGTCATGATTGATATCAAAGTGTTTGTTTTTGCCAGCAATTTACCACTTTGTGACATTTATTTTGTCTAGTAGGGCACTCTTAGCCAGTATATTGCTCACAAACCTGCAAATGTAGTTGGCCCCTGAAGATGGAGATGTCTTGGCCTACGTAGCCCAAAGAATGGACTTTCCCGTGCATTACTGAATCTAATAAAGGACAGTGCAGTTTTGAACCCTTTATGAAACTACAAGACTTAGCAGGAGAAAAACTCAGGATCCTTTTAGAAATTGAGTCCCACTGTATGCCAGTATGTTATAAACCAACATTTCACAAAATATTTCCTAAGCTCAGCAGTCCCCCCTAAGATGTAAAGTCAGAGTAGAGTTTTAAAAAGAAAAGAAACATTTACATACCAACACATACAATACATGTTGGTATAACTGTATTAGCTAGGTATTTCTGATGAGTGGTTACTTGTGAAATAAAAATTAATTTAAGTGTTGGTAAAAATAATACAAAATTGTAAACAGCCAATTTTGTAGAAAGTCATCTGTGAAATTTCATATTCTGGTACTTGTGGATCCTCAGAGATGCTGGGATAACATTAGGTTCATATTTTACCTTTCAAAATTCAGAAAGGGTGAATTTATTCAGAATGCATTTTATAAGGAAATGGAGATAAACTCTAGACATAGTGGAGTCCTAATGTAAACTCTACATAGTATATGAAGCCTTGAGCAATGGTGTGATGGGTAGCATAAGCCTATACTTCTTTAGATTAAATGTGTTATATATCTATCTATCTTATATCAAAGAGGGAATGAAACAAAGAGCAAGATATTAAGACAGTAGGCGATGTAGTTATAACTACAGCTTGAATTATATTTTAAAAAATTAGAGGAAAAATTATAATTTGCTTTATTAAATTTCATAGCTGTTTTGATTTTCCTTGTGATACTATTCCTGAATTAGTTTTAACTGTAAGAATCTCATGCAGGTTAATAGCATTTGAATCAACCTAAGTAGCAGTTTAAGAAAATTTAGTATTCACGTGTTCTACTCTACTGTTTCACTAAAAGAGCCTTGGGATAATCTGCTGCCTTATTTTTCCTCTAACCATTGATATGTATTAGTCAGTAGCTCATCTACATGTACAACTCCACTATTTCAACAGCCCCATCAGTGACCATGATCATGTCAGACTAGAGCATTCTTGAAATTTTCTACCTTTTCTGTAGTCTCAAACTGTTTTTCTTGGAAACTGCATTTTGCTAATATTTCACGTCACCAGAAAGAAACTTCAGTGATAACAATATCAAAGAGGACGGATCTTCCTTATGAAGTTCCTACCTAAAAATAGCCCTGACCCTTCCTGCTGTCCCCACTCATTTTGTACATCAGTGGTAAGCCCAGAGAAGTTACAGGGTGGGATGTGGTATAGAAAAGTTGTATAAAAAATGTTGGGGTGTGGAGTCACTGTCCCTATAGATGTTTAATGGAAGACTGGACATGGGGTGTTCATTCATAGGTTGCACTTGATGACCTCAGAGGTCTTTTCCAACCCAATTGATTCTGTGATTCTGTTCATTATGTGGAAAGTCCAGTTAAGGGTGGATCAGGTTTTATTACCCTGTTTGCTGTTGTATTCAATAATGTGTATTGGAGCAATTCATTAGCCATCTGACTGGAAATGTAATAATGAAATGCATTCTTTTATACTTGTATAAATATACGCCATCTATTTTTTAAACATTTTTTTCTCATTCTTTCTTTTTTTTATCACTACTTACACTTCCAATGCCAATGCCACTACTTACACTTTCCAGACAGAAAGGATAATATTGTCTCAGAAGCCATAAAAAATAATGGATTGTACCAGAAAAAAAGTACAGTCTTTAAGATTCTCGCCCTTTCTCTTGACTTTAATGTGAAAATTATTCTGCTTTCTGATGCTCTTCTCATTCTTCTGTTTTGTTCCTGCATTCTTGTTAAACATAGTTTTTTACTGTGTATTTTCCTGCTCTCTGAGATGTTTCCTTTTTGCTGCTAATTATCGTCAAAAAAGTGCCTTTTACTTGACCTATTCATGATGCCGATATATCAGTGAAAGTGATACCTTCTATTTCCTATCTCCCTTCACTGATTCTTTCACTAAACATCATGAAGTTTAGTAGGAAAAGCAGTAAAGAGAACAAGAAGCAACATCACACTAAAGGGCTCTTCACCATTCATTACTTGAGAAAAGCTGATTTGCAGGAATAATTCCCTATAGGTATTATTACATAATACTCAGTTAGGTCATTTGAAGCCTGTATTCTGAATCTGTTAAAACAAGAAGCTCTAATCTTGTAAAAATTTTCATTTTTTTCTGATTGTCATGATTCCAAGGATGCCTGGACAAAACTAATCTGATGGAGGAGCTATTACATTTATTACCATATGGAAGCCCAGCACTTATCTTACAATATTACTTGCTTTCAGCTGTTGTTATCATCAATTGGCTAGGAATGAATTAAGAGAAGTTGAAAAGTATGAAAATGTCACTAGCACTGTAAGAATTGACGGTTTCATGGTTTTAATCGAAATTTCTGAGTTATTTAATTTTCTCAATGGCTAAAAATAGTATAAACACAAAAAATATACATAGTATATAAATATGCAATCCTTTCCTGAAACTTAAAAAAATAACCAAGTTTGTAAAGAAATAAAGCATAGATAGCTAAAGCTCTAATCAAATTTGTACTTATGAAGAAACTCCTATTTGGTACAAAAGGATTTCAGTGTCTTCAGTGGTATATTTGAAATACAAGAGAAATTGAAATTGGTAGAGCTGAAATACAAGAGAAATTGAAATTGGTAGAGCTGAAATACGAGAGAATTTGAATTATATATTCTTGGTCACCAAACCCCCTTTTGTCACTTTTGTCGGAGTTTTGGAAAGTACAATGCCTCTCTAAAGGTACTGACGCTCTCCTCCTGGACTTTTAGAAGGACCCGTCACCACAGGAGTTTGACTGGCTGGGCTCAGTGTGAGCTCTGGTAACTCAGCTTTGAAACAGAACTGTTTGTATTTGTTTTGTAGAGCCCTCAGCAGGGGTTCACCTCTCTTCTCTGAGAACTTGGTTTTGTATCTTTTAACTGTGTTTGTTTTTCCCTGTTTTTTTTCATGCTCAGAAGTGCTTGGGAGATCCTGGTGGTCTCTGCACAATCGAGTGTGCAAGCATACCTTCACCAGTCTTGCACCTTCATAATTCTGATTGTGAGCCTGATCTGCTGACCTGAGCCTTTGGCTTTGACCCTGGACTTACCTCTTCATTGCCACATTTGCCCATCAGTTTGAACTTTTGAACTGTTCTTCTCCTGCACAAGTGCTGTGGGACTGCAAACTTTGATGGCAGAATCCTTTTCCTTCCAGCGCTGCTGTGAGTCTGAACTCCCACCTTGCCTACCCTTCCTTTGCTACTCCCTGAGATGTGCTAAGTGCTTTCCATTGAACCTGGAGTCTATCAACTCATTTATTCCACAGAAACAATCTTTCAAGTTAAGTCTGGGCTGCTGAGGAAAGGTGTTGTGCCTCAGTGCTGTCATCTTGAATTAGTGGATTTTCTTTCACACATTTTTATTTGCATCTTGATTTGAACAGGCACATTTATTTCTTGAGTAGCATTGTAGGTCTAATTATTAACATATTAATAAGCTACTGAAGCTTCATCAGAACACCTGAAAAACTTTATTTTCAAAGATGTTTGTGATGCTATGTCAGATTTAATAGTTTTCAGCCATTGTATTTTTTCTCTTTCACTATTTGAAGGAACTAATACTGGCTTAAAAGAGAATGACTTCTGCTTCTTATAGCTATTCACCTAAAATCAGTTTGCAGGAACAATTTCAAAATCAGTTAACCATGAACTCAGACATGCCCCAAAGTTAGGTTGCATGGAGGTTTTTCCCACAAAAATCTGTTTTTTAAGAGCAATTATCTGTGTCTGTGATATTGTTTCCTTCAATGTAAGTACAATGGAGTAGTGAAAAGAGCAAGTAAAGAGGCAATAATCTAATTCTACCGTAATCTTTGGTCTATGCTAATACAGATAAATGAAGAAATACTACATAGGGAGAATCTATTTTGCATTTCCTTAGTACAACCTACCTTTTGATCCTGTTCTTTCCCCATAGACAGATCTACATATAAAATAGATACACTGCACCCTTCAAGGAAAAAGCAAATCCCTGTCAAGACAGCCTAGTTCTAATAGATCAGTGCTGGTCTCCATGAAAGTTCCTGAGCTGTTATAAAACTGGTTTTGACTCACAAATCTGATCTTCACTTTGGTCCCTTTGTGTGAATAATTTGAAGTAGGTACATTATCTTGCATTCAATTGTATAAATTGTGTGTTAGTAAACTGAGGTAGTCTATAATATTGACCTATCTTATCTCTTGCTGTCCTAATATACAAATTTTTTCAAGTATTTACTCTACACATATGATTTTGCTTTCATCATGACTTCTTTGAATTCAGGCAAATCCAGAGGATTTTTTGTTAACACTATTACTTTATTGAAAACTCAGAAGAATACTGTCTTAGATATTATTATAACTTCAAACTATATCTCAGATTTTTTTTATTTCTTTGGTGGTAAATTACAATTATTTTAAGGCTACATTACATTATTTTCCCTAGATTTTGCCTCTTTTTTCCACCTTTTTAGTATCACACTCAGGCTCAGACTGGCAGTAATATTAATAAGTAATATTTTTTTATTTTGGATCTAATAATAGATTTTCTCTCTATCCTCAAATATATTACAAAAACCAGAGTGTTAGATGCTTTAGCCATTGTTTCTCATGTTTAAAATCTATTAATGCTTTATCAATATGGGTTTTAATCTATGACATAATAGTACAAACATGCACAGTATTATGAAAGACTATGGATAATCACAGAATCATTAAGGTTGAAAAAGACCTCAAGATGACGAAGTACAACCTTTAACTGAACACCACCTTCTCAACTTGACCACAGCCCTAAGTGCCATGTCCAGTCATTTCTTGAACACCTCCAGGGATTGTGAGTCCACCACCACCCTGGCCAGCCCATTCCATCACTTGACCACCCTTTCCATCAAGAAATTCTTCCTGACAGCCAATGTGAATCTTGCCTGGCACAGCTTGAAACTATTTCCCCTTGTCCTGTCACTGGTTGCCTTGGAGAACAGACTGATCCCCAGCTGGCTACAGCCTCCTTTCAGGGAGTTGTGGTGGAGAGCAGTAAGGTCTCCCCTGAGCCTCCTTTTCTCCTGATTAAACAACTCCAGCCAGCTCCCTCAGCTGCTCCTCACAAGACTTGCTCTCTAGACCCTTTCCCAGCTTCATTGCTCTTATTTTTTTCCTACAACATCTTTCAGAGATCAACTTAATAACTAGATCCTATAATATCCTATAATATACATCTTGTTTCAGTCATTGCAATTTGAAGAATCTTTTGATGTGGAATGAGAAATGAATTATTAAGAAAAAATCAGGTGAAGTTTCTTCTTGTGAAGCATGCATCTCGAGACTTTGCTCATTAAAGTAGCAAGTCTAAATTTACGCTGAAAAACATCATTTTTTCTATCTTCACAGGCATATAATTTAAACATTAATTTTAAATAGCCTCAGGGCTTTTGGACAAGTAACGAAGGCTTTTCTTGTTAGTCTTATTCAGTTTTCTTATACAACCTTCAGTTTCCTAAATGAAGAGTGGAAAAGTTTCAAAGTTGCATGATGTAAGAGAAGATAACACAATTTCTTCCAAAATGTGTCAGCAAGTAAGCCCCTTAAGGTTTGACTATGCCTAAAAATCCATAACACATCCATCATCAAGTGTTATATAGGTGGTGAGGCTGGAGTCTATGTCTAACAGAGAATGGAAGCAGAATTCTACTGTTCCCTTTGCTCCAGTGGAAATCATTTCACAAGGCTTTAGTTGGAAAAGAAATAGAATTAATAGCTCCAGGAGAGTTAAGAATTTTACAGGTTTTAAATTTTTTTTTT
>VWZU01017894.1:117414-186226 GCA_013397095.1 Sterrhoptilus dennistouni
GGCGCCCTGGAGGGGCTGCCCCGGGAGCAGGGGGCGTCCCAAGGATGATGCTCCGAGAGCGGGGGGTGCCCCGGGAGAGGGGGATGCTCTGGGAAAGTGGGATGCTCTGGGAGAGTGGGATGCTCTGGGAGAGGGGGATGTCCCGGGAGCGGGGGATGCTCCAGGAGCGGGGGATGCTCCGGGAGCGGGGGATGCTCCGGGAGCCGCGGGTGAAGTCTGTGCCCAGAACGGGCCCTGCCCCAGCCCCTCCGTCCCGCGGGCAGGCGGTGCCCGCACGGGGCAGCCCCGGCAGAGGGGCCGGCTGGACTCACTCCTCGGCTCTCGGGAAGGATCGGGCAAAGAGGGGCCCTTCTGTTTGCCTGTAGCCGTGGTGGGAGGCTTTCCGTAGGAAAATGGGTGAGGGGGTGAGAAACCCATCGCTGTATTTCAGTCTCTCTGAAAGTAAAGTGCTGATTGACACGTAAAAAGTATGTCTTGATCTTTATTACTTTTTCCAGGAAAGAAGGATGATCCAGAGCCACAGGGTGGGCTAATAGGGAAACACAATGAGGCTGAAAGTTTAGGAAGGAGAGTAGAAGGGATTACGAGAAGGAACGAGGGAAAGAACGTTTTAAGAGGGAAACTGAAAAGTCATTCATAAGAAGAGGGGGGACAGAAATAAGGTTACAAGTACAGGGGGCAGTAGGAAAGTGACGTGATTATATTTATTGTCAGAGAAACCAAACGTTTCAGGCAAACCAGGGGCTGCTTTCTTTAACAAGAGTAAGGCTTTTTGAGTTGATATTGAGAAATATTACTTGAGAAATTCTTGTGGGAATCTGTATGGTTTGTGAACAAAGTAAAATGAAGGATTTGTCAGGAAAGGAGAGGGCAGAAGGGGAAAATGTGTGTGAGATTGTAAAGCAGGGCTGCTCTGTGAACCTAAAAGACGATGGCCTTTGAACACCCAAATCATGTCTGGGAGAGACAGTGGAAAGGGAAATCTGGGAGGAGCAGCTCAGGACAGAGCTCTGCATTTGTGAACAGCATTTGACTGAGCCCATCTCCCTCTCCTCGACTCAATATCATCACCAGTCTCTGTATGATCTGAACAGTCTCTGTATGATCTGCCTGCTTTCTTTTCCTGTAGCCACTAACTTGTGTTAGCTGGCAGCCCCAATACTTGTGCAGCCCCAATAGCTGCACAGCCCACACGATTATCTCTTATTAAAACTATTAAAAAGCCATAGAAAACTTAAGTGCCAAAGACAGAAACAAATGTGGAAAAAGGCAAAGGTTCAGCTAGATAAGGCACATGAAGCAAAGAAAGAGAAACCAAAATTTGAGGGAAGTATAATAAACTCATTACAGAAAAAGGAAGACAGAAAGAGAGAGAGTGAAATATAGAACAACTTTTAACACAGAATAGGAAAACCCCGGTTAAAAGGTCATCAAGTAGAGGAGATGCAGGAAAGAAATAAGAAATAGGGATTTTATGCATTCCTTATATCCAAAGATAGGTTATGAGTTAGAAATATGGTATTTCATAGAAACTCTGAAAGTAATCACCTCTTCCACCTGCAGGTATATTATCTTTTCTTTTTCTTTTTAATTTCAAAAAATACCCCACATGTGGCTTTCACCATGGTTCTTAATTTACATTGTCCATTTTCACAATATCTCTATTTTTTTTAGCTCTTCTTCAAGGTCGTTCCCAGCAGGTATCACTAAATATTAATGCCTACCACACATTTTAGAGCCAGTTGGGATTTCTTTGTTGATACCTATCAAGTGTATGGCAAAGAATGCACTACAATGTCACTAACAAATTTTCCTGTTCCCTTGAACTTTTCAAAATTAGTAGGCTTACATAAAGAAAGAGATGCTCAAAGTTTATAGGTCCACTTTGCAAACAGTTGATCCTTTTGTTTTTGTTCTCTCTGTAGTCCTGAATGTCAACAGTGATCACAAAAGAAACTTGTTAAAATCCTGAAGTGAAAACACAATAACAAACTAATGAATCCCTCTATTTGCTCAGGGACGGTCTGTCAATGGTCCACAGGTGGTCCACAGAATAAGTGGAGTCCTTTCTTTTTATATTTAGAAGAGTTGATTCCTATCTTTCCCCTTAAAATGAATATCCAGTGAGGCTGCTTCTCCAGATACTGTTTATCTCTGTGCATTATGTACTTCAACAGCGAATTGGTCTAATTTAATTTTTTTGCACTGAGTCAAATGCATTTTTCTTATGGTGCTATGAGTTAAAACTACAATCACGAGTATTCCATGTCTCCAATAGGAGCAGTTCAATTAATTATAAATGCAGCCTATACTTTAGATATGCAGAGTTCAAGCTTCTCAAAATCCTTGTGGGAAAAATATATGCTTACTTGTGCTTTAGGTAGCCAGTTTACCATTGCATTATTTTATTCTGCTAAATAAGATTCTTTTCAAAGTTTGGAAAATTTTCTGCTGGTAGTGTTGAATATTAAAATATTTTCTTCTGAATTCAAACAACTCAGCCTTGTTTATAAAAGGTTCCAGTTGAACAAAACACTCAAGCACATACTGTTGACTTCAAACTTTGATGAAATATTTCCTAATTCTTACAAATATTTTAATTGACTATTGTTTAATTAGAGCTTCTGTCTCAAATATTAAGGCTGTTTATTTATATGCCTCACATACCTGGATAAAAAAATCAAACAGTATTGCTCATAATTCAAAACATAATAGCTGGTAGGTGTGTGCTATATGCATACAAAACTGAGCTGCATCATTTATTTTCAGTAGTATTGGAGGAATGTGAATCATAACAGTATATATATATTATTTTTTTTCCAAAAATGGGGATACTTGAAAAAATTTGTATATTAGGACAGCAAGAGATAAGATAGGTCAATATTATAGACTACCTCAGTTTACTAACACACAATTTATACAATTGAATGCAAGATAATGTACCTACTTCAAATTATTCACACAAAGGGACCAAAGTGTACATATGGGTGGAAGAATTAAATAATGTGCTTTTTAATGTGATAGCACTATTCTTTAATACTAAGACAAACTAATCATAGTTGTAGTCATGAGAAATTATTATAATTTTAGCATGCCCATTCATAAACACATTATGGTTCAGTATGTTTAATAGTTTAATTTAATAAAATAATAATAATCATTTAATACAAGAAGAATAATCTTACTTTGAAGCAATTAAATGATTGAAATGCCTAAAGAGGGAACAAAACTGATCACCTTTAAAGTCTTTAGATTTTGATCAGTTGTATGTCCTCGGTTTGGTCCAGAAGCCACTGGGTAAAATCTGATCATCCTTGAGATTCACTTCAAGTCAGCCATGGTTCCAATGTTAAAACATGTGAATCTAGAAACCCAAAATGTTTTATATTTATATATTCAACTAAAGAGTTATTTACTTTCTTATAAGTTCGGCTTCCAAACTGACAGCTGAAAACCACATATATCATAATGGTAAGGAATAAAGACCTCATGTATGTAGTCCTTACCACGCTTGTATGGCCAGTTTGTACATTCTGGCATTTTTAGAGGGTGTTGTGATGGGATATGACATCACTGTAGTTTTGGATACTGGTTTAAGTGAGACATGTTTGATTATGTTAATTAGTCTGGCTTTCTCAGTACACAGGATTCCCCAGGATGTAATTCATTCAAGTGTGAAACCCCAGAGGCTTTGACCTATTACTAAACACAAAACTACAAATAGAATAAATGTTTTTCAATAAACACAGTCCTAAAATAGAAAGGCCATTTTTAAAACATGAGAGAACTTCACAAGAAAGGAAAAATGTAGTTGTTCAATATACCTCGACAAGCAAGTAAAGGCTTAGAAATGTATTTTATTCTCTATAAAAAAAGTGGAGTTTGTATGAAATAATTTGCCTGACAGTTTTCTCTGAAAAATACAGGTGTTCATCACAAGCCTGAAACATAACATTCTGAAAATGTATTACCTCAAAAGCAAGACTTGGGATAACTCAAATATATAGACTTTTTAATTTGGTTTGATGAACTGTTGGCCATTGCATTTAATTTTGGAGTGCATACAAAGAAATGGTTTCTGATTCATGAATAATCAAACTTTCGGTCTTTTAACAAACTGTGAAACATCAGATTGCATGTATTTTTTGTCAGATATTTCTTTTCTTCTCAAACACATTCTACCTTAAGCTTTAATTCTCATAAGTCAGATGGACTTCCAGTGGCAACAGTTTTATCCATCATGATCTTTAGATCTGTGCTAATCTATATGAGACACCAATATTTGAAGAGGTGGGTTATGGTAGTAACAGAAATAAAAATGCAGATAAATGGTTTATATTTTACTTTTGGTGTAAGATCTAAGTCAATGTTAAGCATTCTTTCAGTGTGATATCTAAATTTTATTTCAGAGTAATAATATATCACATGAAAACCCTCACCATCTTGTAAATAACAGGTATACACAAAAATATCACCAAGTTGCCTGATATTGAAATATAAAATTATTGTTAAATATCATTCATTATGGTTACAAAAAGCGTCTATATGCATTCGCTTTATAGGAAGACAACTAAGCAAGGATCTAAATACAGTATAAGTTTGTACTCCTAAAGTAGTCATCACTGAAGAGAAGTTTTGAGGTGTACCTGATGTGTTCTCTGTGGTGTCTTAACTGCCTTGAAGCAAGATGTGATCTTCTCTTTATGTCCCAATAACTTCTGTTAGAAAATAAGAATCAATGGGAACTTAGTATTTTCTTTCTGTTTTACAAAAAAAAAAACAAATCAGAACAGTCTATAAAGAGGGTAGAAATGCCTATGAACCATTGTGTACACAATTCAATCAAAAGCAGAATGATTTGTAGTTAATTTCAGATTTTGTTATTAGCACCATTTATTAATCAAGGGTTCAATCCATTTAACTCTGCTTAGCTCAAAGCAGGTGAGCTGTTCTGCTGGAGTCAATGGCCCCGTGACTGTTTCACTGGCTCAAGCCTCAGGGGAGACCATTCCTTCTAGTTAGTGAGTGCTCCTTTTTTTTAAAATTTAATTATTCCATGTAATCATATCAGAAAAATTCTTAAATATCCAGAGCAGCCTGCCATTCTCCCAGTGTGAAATTTTCAGTTTCTTCTGTTTGCTTGAGTGGTTTTGTTTTAATTCACCCGTGGGATAATTTTGCGTGCAAAAAAAATAATAGAGAAGCATATTTTACTTGTGCAAATTAACTCCCATGGATTTGGATGCTAGAAATATGATTGCTTGCATGTGTGGGTTGAGTATGGGTTTTTAATCTAGTTGAAAATCTGTGGGTCTTGTGGTGAGCAGATTTATTTTGAGGACACCTCAATGCTTTGTATTTTAGGCTGTGTTGAGTTTTGTGCTTAAAGAAAGGGTTTAGATAGATATTTTTGAAATCTGTTGGGGCTGGACTACCTTTGTTTCTACTGGAACTTGTTTCATGCATTAGAATGTAAAAAAACCCCACCAAAACCCCAAACCAAACTAATTTCTAAAAGCATTTCTCAGTGGCCATGAACAGATGCAGTGAAGTAATAGTAACAGCAAGTGTATGTAAAAAGAGAGGAATTAAAGCTGGACTCCCAGATTTTCTTATCCTGCTGTACCTCACAGTATTTTTCTTGTTCACTTTGAGAGTATATGGATTTTGCAGCATGTCCTGGGAACTAAGAAGCACAAGTATAAATTTAGGGAGAGCGTAAATACTAAAGACATAGAATAGTGGAAAATCTCCCACTGATCTCTCTCCCTGTGGTTTGTGTTCAGCTCCACTTCTATTGACTGTAGACAATACATGTATCATAAGGATAAAGAAAGGACATAAATCTAAGATGTAGATTAGCGTATAAATGCTCAATAACTCTTTGAATTCCTGTATGACTTAAATGGCTTGCAGGGAATCCTTTATAATGATCTGGAAAGTGATGCCAAAATGTAAGACCTGGGAGAGCTTAATTTGGTAGCTGGTTGTTTCTTTACAAATATTGTTACTCAAAACTGATTCTCAGAGCTGTGAGTCAAGGCCAAAGTATTTTTGCCCACTTTTTTGTCAGTAGCTTTTCTTAAACACATTTTTATATCTATTGACCTATTTCAGCTAATTAATTTACTGTAAAATGTATTATTTTTGTGATAATCAATTACATTAAATTGATTTTACATTCATTACTTTTTATATGGAATGAGTGCTTGATAACATATTTTGACTTGTTTCTAAGGGCTTGGATGACGGGATCATTTGCACTGAGGTGCAAAAATTACTAATATTAGGAAGAAGCAGAGATGTTTATTGGACTTCTCATGTTGCTATTATTTTGCTGTTTGTTTCATTGCATTCTATTAATTCTCAAATTAATCTGCCTCCTAAGGCAGAAGCTAAATAAGTAAAATACACTTTTACTGTCTTGTTCCTTATTTCATGTTTGCAGAATCTGTCACACCTTTGAAAAGGATCATGTTTAATTTTTAGATTCTTTTTCCCCCTGAAACAAACTGATAGTCTTTGGTTTTGCTCTTATCTAATGCTTCCTACTTATGCATCTCTAGCTAGTGCTGTTTAGCACTGAAACACAGATATGAGAGGAAGCACATATGAGATGGGCTTGTAACATGACTATTACTTGGTGGTAGCAGAGCACTAGGTCAGTATTGGGTTCGTGCATATATTTTGGAATTATTTCTAGGGATTATTTGGCATTGTCCTTCCTTCTGATTTTACCCCAAATGAAAAATATTTAGATAACTCTGATTCTAAGCCAAGCGCAAAAGCTTTTCCATGGGCACTCAATAATGTCCCCTGAACTCCAACTGTACAACTAAAGCTGTGTCTACATGTACTGTAATTTTTTGCCTAGCAGTATCTTGACAGTGGGAGAAGATGGTTTCAATAATTGACCACTGGGGTTTTTTCAAAGGTGTGCTATTCTCGCCTCACTGTCCATTTCTATGTGACAAATTGTTTTATATGGGGAGGGGATCTAGGAAGGCTTTGAGAGACGTAATTCTAAATAGTTGCACCTGTTTTGTTGATTCATTAATGCTACTATTTGGCCATCCTTTTAATGAATTTTTTTCTTAGCATCATTCTTCTGGAAAGGAGGAAGGGGTGAGTCAATCATGTATTCATATCTTAAAGGGATGTAGTTTGAAAATATCATGTAAGTCTTGAAAGCATAAACTTTCAGTAATGCTAAAGCTGTGCCAGGCCCTTTGCACCCAGAGAGTTCTTCAGTATTAGAAAATGGGAACAAATGAAATTCATTGACTTTCCAATGTGCCCTGTTTAACTTATGTTTTAGGGCAACTTTGTATGCCTTTTGAGGCTCACTTCTCTAGGAATGGCGTGTGCAGCCTGCAGGGCCATTCTTCAGCATGTGTGCTTTAAAGAGAAATGCAGATAGAAAATAGTTTTGAGACTACTGTACACTAGATTGCACTTGATAGTGTGGCCAACAGGAGCAGGGCAGCGATTGTCCCCTGCACACGGCACTGGTGAGGCCACAGCTCTAATTCTGTGTTCAGTTCTGGGCCCCTCTCTACTGGAAAGACAGAGAGGTGCTGTCCACAAAAGGGCAACAAAGCTGGTGAATGTTGAGAGCACAGGTCTGATGGCAAGTGGCTGAAAAAGATGGGGGTGTTTAGTCTGGGGAAAAGGATATTCAGGAGGACCTTCTCTCTATCCCACCAGTGGCAAGGATATCCCACCAGTGGCAAGTCTCTTCACCTAAATAATAAGTGATAGGACAAGAGGAAATGGCTTCAAATTGTGTTAGGGGAATTCTAGCCTAGATACTGGGGAAAAATTCATCTCTGAAAGGGTTGTTGAGCACTGAAACAGGATGCTCAGGGAAGTGGTGGAGACAACATCCCTGGAAGCTGTGTAGATGTTGAGTTGGGTACTTGGGGATGTGGGTCACTGGTGCTCAGTACTGGCTTATGGTCAGATTCTTAAGGGTGATGATGTTATTGCTCTAAATTATGCTATGAAATACTTAGATTTCAACTTGAGCATGTATTTTATAATAACTTCTTGGTTGAACATGTATTTTATAATAACTTATACAAAATATGGGGCAGAAGTTAAATTTCGTGTCAAAGTAATCATTTGCACATACTTATTGAGTTCAAATTCCTCTTATGTAGTACAATAACTATATTGCTGGATATGATTCAAAGTCAACAGCTGTCTTTGTTGAGCTGTGAAGATTATTGTCCTGACCTGATCCGTGAATACAATATCTGTGCAATTCTGCCTTCAAGTATCCATATCCAGTAACTCATCTTTGGTTTCATCAGATACACATTTCATTGTAATATCCTCTAAGAGTAAGGGCAGAGGAAAACTATTGTACTAGTGCATTTAGCACATTACTGTTTAGTTTTGCAGAGAACAGCTGGCCTGTTTCTCAAGGTGAATCTTTTTTAAGACAGAATATGTTAGTGTCACAGTGAAGAAGTTATTTTAGTAATAGCTCTCTATCAGATATTGACTGCAAAGTAGCACTTATTAAATGTATGTTGTTTCATCCCTTAAGATGTGACTTCATAAATATTCTTTCTGGTAGGAGTTTTAGCTGTTATAGGTTAGGCTGTTAACAAACAACACTATTAAAGATACTTTGTTGCTTTTGTCTCAAAATATCTCAGTGTTAAATGCTGCTTCTGTAACTTGTACATGCTGGAATATATTAAAGAAACTCCTTTTCCTCTCCAAATATGCTGTAATCAAAGGGTTTTTCCTTAAAGCTACTTATCGAGTTTCTGGTGTATTCTTAATTTTTATGAAATAATTGTTAATCTATATCTGGTAAATTTTGTTTTAAAAACTGTTCAATGCTCAGAATTTCCTAAATGTATGTGCTGATCATTCATGATGCATCTTGCCTTTAAAGCATCTATAACAAACTGAATCTCATCGAACTGACTTGTAGCATTTTTTAAATGAATAATAAAAGTCCGAAATGGCATGCTTGTTTTTATTTCAGCTTATTTTTGCCAGCTTTCTGGTCCAGCGTGGCAATTATTTTGTGGTGATCCAATTACAGAAATTCTGAACTCTGCCCTCCTAGATGCTTCAGCAGCAGGAGGTTAGAGTGATGGTCAAACACTGAAAGGAGGAGGAGGCTGCAGTACTATCCTAGTCTGGTTATTGCCAAGTTGTAGGTGGGGGACAGATGGGACAGACAGCTTGTACTACTTACCTGTAGATAGTGTTTTGTTTCTTTTCTGTTTTATTAACTATTACATGGCCTGTGTTTGTGACTTGTGTGCACATGCATAAATACACTACAGCATATGCTTAAATATGACACAGTATTAAGTTTTGTCTTAAATATGGCTCAAATGAAATATTAATGCCTCATCTTGAATTAATGATTGATAATGTTTATACCTTAATTTAAAATATTATTTTTTATTATCTCTGGTATGTTATCATTGAGTGGAGACAATGTCAAAATTTTTAGATGCCTTTTTTGACATAACTACAACATAACTACCAACTAATACAGCATAACTACAAACTGAAAGACTCTTCAGAAATATAAAGTGATAATGAATCATAAAAACATTCTATTTTAGTGACATACATGTTTCATATACTAAATGTAACATCCTTGTCTGCATTTTTAGATCAATATGACATGAATTTTAATTCAGGTGTAAATATAAAGCTGATATGGAACTTAAGGCTTTATTTCATTAATAATTAAAAAAATATGAACTAATATAAAGAATTTCAGAAAAGAGCAGGCACTGCATGCAAATTTTATAGAAGTGCATTTCTTTCGTCACTTGCAGAAAAGTCATTAAAAAACATAAAGTCACAGCACTGAGATTTTTATTTATGGGCTTTACTTAAGTTTTTTTCTAATGTGAAGAAAGACATTGTCTTTATACAGGTTTTGCATTAGTAGGTAAAGTTATTTGGGGGACTTAATGTAAGCACCTGAAGAAGATAGCTGCTGGGAAATGGAAGAGGTACTATACTCAGAGACTCCCATTCGCTTCAGTCATGCATGTCTTGTGTACTCAGAAAATATCTGCTTTGCCCTTAAAATTAAAATTAAGAAGCTTCTTTCATTGGTAAACATCTTGACTCTGCTTATATGTTAACTTGCAGTCAAACTGGAGTATCAAGTTTCTTCATTCTGAATGATGTTTCTTGTATATTTTTGCACTTTAGTTTTTTCTTGAGGAGAGGCAGAACTTGAAGTCTATTTCAGTCATAGATGTAGACAAGAAAATTCAGATTCAACTGAAATCATAAAACTCTGGCAAAAGTGGCATGTACTAATAGTATGTATTTAAGACTGAAGTTTCAGTTTGAACCCTGAAATAGAGATACTGGAAGAATTAACAAGGTCAATTTATCATCACTCTTTCAATTATATATAAATGTTATTTTTATTTCTCAGTAAGAGTGCTTCTTGTTGGAATTGTCATCAAACTATGTTTTGGATATTTTTTAAAGACATGGTCCTGTAAGTCAGCTAAGGAGATGAGACACAGATGAAAAATATGCCAGTTGTATTGAATGCGAGATTTTGGAACAAAATCTGGTGGATCTAATTCAAATTCATTCCTATTTCCTGATAGGGAGCTGTGGTCTATATGCAGAAATTATGTTGGAGAGTGATTCATACTTTCAATCTGGAGATATAAACATGCAGAACTCAAATAGTCTCTGTCTGATGAGTAATCCTATAGCGGATTTTTTGTGACCTCTTCCTTGGAATAAAGGAAGTTGAATGAAAAACTGCAATACAAATGTAAATAGCCTTGCATTACAAATGTAGTGTGTCAGTTTAGCAATGAGGATATCTAACAATATGAGGCCTATTACCAAGGGAGCAGGAATGCAGTAATAGCAAAAAGCAAATTAAGCTGCTGTGCATTTTCCAGGCCTCAGTAGGGTTAGGATGCACTTTTCAGGAGTGCAGAGAAAAACTGATGCTCTCAACAGTTCTGTTCTAGTCTCTGTGGCACTGATTCATGCCACTTTTAGCAAAACAGAGCTGTGTTTTTAATTCTCTGACAAAATGAAGAGTCTCCAAATACTTTGGAGATTTTAATGTTGTCTGACCTTGAGAATGTTTATAGTTATTTTCAAAATCTGTTCTATAGTATTACTTCTTTTTTCTTTGCAAACTCTAAAATGGGAGTAAAAATACTTTCTTATCTGCTTCTTGGCATAGCTGACTGTAGCCTTCATCCAGCTTGTTGAGTACCACTCTGATGATGGAGGCAAAGAAGAAATCCCATATCTGAGACATTACAAATATATAGGATTTTCAAGCAGACCTGATCTGCTGGAGACATTACAAGTTTTTTCATTAGATTCAAGATACTTCTGCTAGAGGAAGGTCAAAATATTTTTGCTGTATAAAAACAAAAATCTATCGTTCATCAAAAGCTTTTAATAAAGGTGGTAGGGTTGAAGCTTTTATGACATCCTTGTCAGCAGATAAGGCAACAAATTAAAACATATTTAGGAAAAAGATGACTGCTACCTCCACTTAGTTTGAACAGGATTCAGCAGTAATAATAACAGACAAATTTTGACACAGTTCAGAAGCTCTGTTTGCACTAAATAAATCAAGTTATGTCCCGCATTAATGACGAAGCGGTGATACAAAATCTGTAAAAAGCAAATCCAAGCTAATTCATATTGATTCATGAAAGCATCTCAATTCTTTACTTCCTTGGGCAATAGTAGTTGTTTACTAGTTTCACAACCTGTTTCAGTATCTCACAAAGATTAGCAGTGAATGGAGTGAACTCTGATGTCAGTGAAAAATAAAGTATTGTTTCAAATATCTGAGCAGTGTCTATCAAGACTTCAGCTATGGCATTTATTTTTCTTTCAATATTAAAATGAGGCAGACTATTTTTATTTTAATTATGTAGTCCAGGCAGCGTGAGGAGGAAGGATTTAGAAATGTATTTAGACTTATCTTGGCAGTTATGTTTTACAGTTATGTTTCATTTAAATGGTTGCATTTAAAACTGAGATTAAGGAGTATTCTTCGAAAAAACTTCAATTCAATACAAACAGCATGACTCTTCTTCCACAATGCTCTTTCTTAAAGATAGTATATTATGGACTATTACTTCAGAAAAGTGTTTTTTCATTATTATGCATGCCTGGATATCTGTGGGAATCACTTTGAATAAGTGAAGGCCATTAGGTGAAGCAAATGTAAAATGGAAAAATTGTTGAGTTACCAGAGTTAATAACAAAGCTACTTCATGCCTATTGGCAGTAGTGAGACTTAATATCCTTTATCATAAGGTTGCACATATAAATGAACTTCTGAAGTTAAATACAGTGCAGACATCTTGCAAAGCCTGGGAAAAGGCAGGAAACACCTGGGCAACTGTGAAACATTTGGAGCCTGGCATTACAGTGAACCAGAATTTCTTTCCAGTGACAAGAAAGGCAAAATTCAGTCCTTTGAAATATTTTATTTCAAAACAAGTTATGTGCAAGAAGCTTATCTTAACAGACATTAGAATGCAGTAAGGAAGACGACTTTGTGTACCCCAGTTTTCCTCTTTCAGCATAGCATTTAGAAAAGTTTTTAAGACACAATTATTTTGTGTAAATGTGTTACAAACTGTGAATTTTTTAATGCAGTATTTATTGAATGAAGACAAATGGGAGGAGTTTCACAGTGCTGTAAATATCTCATAAAATGCTGGGATACTGGGAGCAGCCTCCTCAGGGACGTGATCATCATTTCTCCTCATAACTGAAGATTTTTGGTATGTAATTGAACGTTGCTAAATAATCTCACTTAGGCTCCCTTTGCCATGGAAGAAGGAGCAAGATAATCTATCAAGGTTTCTTCCAACCTGGGCTGTTCTTATTCCTATGGAATAGATATCTTTTACAAGGTTTGTGTTGGCCTGGGTCTCATGCTGACCATTTTCAGGTGTAGATACTTGTCTGAGACTTCTGAAGGGTTTGTATTTACTGCTGGGGGGAAGAGATTTTTCTCTGCCTTAATTTAACAATTTTGAAATAGGACTTTTTCTTTTTTCACTGCCAATTTGTCAAAGTCAACAGTAATTTATGACCAGTTGTGATTGATATGCCTTTTTTTTGAGATCATTTGCTTACCAGATAGTGAAAAAACAACAAGCTACCCATTGTGAGTTGGATCTATTTGTTTATGGAAAAGCTTGTACTATTACCCTTAACTGATTAGCTCTAAGACAGGGCCATTCTGCCAAAGTAATATTGTCTAGACCTTGGCAGATCATAAAAATAACTGAGATTTTAACAAAATTTTCTTGAAGTGCCTACAGATAAAGCCTGAAAGTGGCATACAAAAACAACCTGTGAAATTAAGGAAACACTTAAACATGGACTTAGTTTAGCATTCAATACCAATTATTTTCCAAATATTTTTCCAGATATCTTCCACTGAATTCTGAAGGACACTAAATAGGCACATAACAATTGTCACTGCATTTGCCAAGGTGAACTGACCAGGAAACTCATCAAGCTTTTTCTGTAAGAAAATATCTAAGATTATTTTCTCCAGTGGAAACCAGAAGTTGAATATGTAATGACTTCTTTTCAGCTTCCTGTTTTAGGGGGTGGGTATATATATATATGTATTTCTGTTAAACATAAATATAGTACCACCTAGTCTGCTGAAGAAACATAACCATTTGTATATGTTTGTAATTAAATGTTCTGAGAGAAGAGATATGACTGGGCTTTGCATAAATGTAGGCCAGGTTCCTTCTTAACTCTATCTAGCATCCAGCTAAACAATAGAAAAAAGTCTAATGGAAAAGCTTAAGAGCAACTGAAAGCTGCTGAATGCGCTTTATTTAATCTGGGAAAACTGTTCTTTAACAGACTAAGTTCTTTTATTTGCCAATACCCTCTCACTACTGAAATTTGTCAAGGTAATAAAAAAATCTACTAGATTTGGTCTTACCTGAAGAGGAAACAATGCTGTAATTTTTCATGGCTTATAAGATCTTATGAAGAGAATTCTGAGTTACATTGAGTTTTCAGTGGAGAAATTGAGGGACGGAAATACAAGCAACACTGAACGCCCTCACATGTTTGTTTTTTTTTTCATGGATACTACAAATGAGTTTTAAGGTATTATTTCACCAAGGCCTTGTAGAGTCTTTTTCACGGTCTGTAAAAATTCATGTGTACTGACTCCCTGTGTGCTCAGGAGGGTGTGCATGCTGGAGATGGTAAGTGTTTATCTGTTGTTAGTGCTAATTCTAACAGAACTGACATATGGTGTTGCACTTGAGATTACTGACATTGTGTTGCCTAACTGCCAATTTCCAAGTAGTATGTAACAGGGAAAGCTGTTAATGTGCCATGAATTTATAAAATCCTTTAAAAAGATAGGGTGTTAAGTGACTTCTCCAATGTGTTTATCAGGATGCCTTGTCAAGGGTGTTGGCTGAGCAGCATCTGAGCTGTCCGAGTAGAAACAGAAGCTTTGTAGCACTAACATCTGGGTGAAGTCATACCTTATTACTGACAGACAGATGATGTCACAGTTACAAAATAACCAAGAATGGCAGATCTTCACCTGCTGCAGGTGGTGCTGCAATTCCAGTTCTGAGACTGTAACAGTGACAAAGCAAATTCTCCTCTGGGTAGGTGAAATCTCTGCCTTCCTGCTTCCAGAATAGGAGCACTGTACTGCAGCCTTAGCAAAATGCAACTAGTTCCCAGGGCTTTGAAGCTTATTGAAAATAAGTTAGTGGGATTCAGCATTATTGGATCTAATTGTAACAGGAAAATGTATAGTGAAATATTGGGCTGATTTGTAGCAATATCCTTTGATTTCCTGTGTTCATGCTTCCTATAAGAAGAAATTTTTTGTACTTTTAAGCATAATACCCACAGGTGGGTTTTAATTTGGCTAAACAGCCCAGATAGAAACTGGCTGACCACTGCTTCAAGAATTAATGCCTTCATGTTGGTCACACAGTTCAGAGAGTTAGAGAAGGGTTTGGGTTGAACAGGATCCTGAAGATCATCTATGTCCAAGTGACCTCCCTACAGGCAGGGGCACTGCTGCACACGCAGCAAACAAATGCCTTTTGGGTACTCCTTGGCAGAACGGGTGCTCAGAGACACACAGCTCCACATAGAGATGACGTCTGTGAGTTGTATAGAAAAACTTTTTATTGAAGGTTCTACTTGCCCAATAAAAGCTTTGCTTACAACTGAGAGAAGTCAGGATTTTTTGTTGCTCCAATGCTATTTGCTTAACATGGGTCTACTTTACAGTGTATTTTAGAAGAATTGCCTTTATAGAATATGAGAACAATGAAAGAAAAGAGGGAAAGTTCTGTATCCAAAATGTAAACTGCCTTAATTTACTGTTCAATTAAAAAAAAATAAATTGATGTGCAATATATATTTTATATATATATATATATAAAATTATTAATTGATGTTTTCACATACTGAATCTCAATGTAATCCACTTATACATGGTGAGATAACTTCTGAAAATATCAGACTGCTCTTAGGCCCTATTTTTGTCCCCTCCTAAAGCAAATAAAAATACATAGTGAAAACAGATATATTAAAAAGTGAAGAAAAAAAAAAACACCAAAACAAAAAAAAACCCAAACAAACAAAAAAAACCCCACCCAAACAATATTATGTTGTGAAATATTTACTTAGAAGACTGTCCAAAGAAGAGAACCGTATCCAAGAGATAATTCACATATATTCTTTTTTCTGAAATTACCACGTAAATGTTTTCTTTTAATTCATGAAGTCTTCTGTTGTAATCAACAGTTTTCCAAACAGGCATATTCAGCAAAAAGTTGCTTGCCAACCTTTAAACTGTATTCTATCCCCTCAGATTTTTGTTGTTGTTGTTGTTGTTGTTTTAAATTTCTTTTTTCTTTTAAAGAATCCTCCTGGAAAACTGGTTTTGTATATTGAATAACTAAGATACATATGCAGATATTTTTTTGATTTATATTTTTAATATGCATATTTTGTTGTATTCATGTTTTAAAGTGTCTTGCACATTCAGTAAATTAACATGAATCTTCAATGTGTGATTATTAGATATTCTGTAATAATAAGCTCTAATGACTCCTGTAGTTGCAAGCAATATTCTCTCTCTTCTTGTCTTACCTTGTCTTTTAACAGAGTGACCGATACATGGTTCTTCCAGGTGTCATTCCAATGCCAATATAGTTTCCCCAATGCTTGGCCAGATCTTGCAGATCTAAGCATAGTAACTTTAATTTAGAACAAAATTATTGAGTTGATTTGTTATATAACTACTTAAATATCACCAAATGTGAGGAGGAGGAAGCTGGACTTGATGATGTTCATGGGTCCCTCCCAACTAGAGATATTCTGTAAATTTATGAACAGAAGATGTAACTGTTCCTGATCAGGCAATAAGAAGTCTCAGATTAGAGGATTTATAATTCTAGTCTTGTATGTGGTCTGTACTATTTTGAACTATAATATTAAAATTTTCATATTTGTTCTTAACAAGAGAGGTGAGTTGGCAAATTAAATTTGAGAGACAATTCAACAGTTTTAAGACAGAAATTGAAATGTCCGACAGTTTCTTGAAGATAAATGTATTTAAAAAACTTGTCCTATTAGGTTCAAAAATTAAGCTATTGATATTTGTCATTGATCAGCTATTTTTGAAAAATCTTTTTAACAAAATATTCTTCCAGAGTATCACAGAGTATGCTTTTTCATTTCTGTCTATCATCTATGCTAATTTTACAATAATCAGGCTTAACTGCTAGTTTGACTTGCATATGCAAGGCATATGAAAACCAAGAGAAGAATTCTGTATTCCCAAATTTAGCAGAGTTCTGAAAGAAAGTCCCTCTGATGCAATAGCTATTTGGTTTTTTTTATTTTATTTTTCATTTAAACATAAATGGGATAGCTTCTTTAGTATTTTTAATATCTTAAGAAAATATTAAATACTTGAATACTCCTATAATGCTTTGTTTTGTGCTTTGTTCCTGCCTATTTTTCTTTAATCTCTCTAGTGTGCTGGAATTTTCCCTACAACCTTCTGTCCACCCTACAGCACTTCTAGCAGCAGATCTGTTTTCATAAATCACTGTGAGAGAAGCCAACACTCATAAAGAAAATATATGTTGATTTTTGCACAGTCCTGACATCTAACGGAAAGTTAAAATAAAGGCCACAATAAAATTCCACTGCAATTTATACCATGCTTCGTTTGTGTTCCGTGGATATGGATATGCAGTTTTTCCTTTAGATTAGAATATCATTCTGATTTTAATGGGGTTTTTGTTTGTGAAATAAGATGGTAATGAAATGAAACACAACTAGGTTCCAGTCCTGAAATCCGTTCTTGCTTTTCCATAAAGGCAAAGCTTCACTGATGTCAATGACAGTTTTGCCTGAATCAGAATTGCAGGATTGGGCTGATAGTGTCTGACTTAATGAATTTCAAAGAGGAAATTTCATTTCATGACCAGACAGATCATTTTGGAGTGTCTTTCACAGCCAGTGAAAATGCATCTTGTGACTATGTTTTTGTTTTCCTTTTGTTTTTGTGCTTCTTTAAAGCCTTTTTTTTCCCCCGAGAGATGCTAGCCTAAAAAATAAGCAG
Source organism: Sterrhoptilus dennistouni (assembly GCA_013397095.1). NCBI lineage: Eukaryota > Metazoa > Chordata > Aves > Passeriformes > Zosteropidae > Sterrhoptilus > Sterrhoptilus dennistouni. The sequence goes on from VWZU01017894.1 coordinate 135,068, forward strand.
AGTGTTTTACTTGCAAGGATAATAATGAGATTAATGGAAAAGTGTTTTAGAGTTTTACTGATAGATGCATGATTTGTTTTTTTAATTCTTTTGTTCTTTTTGGTAGTAGGACTGAAAAAGGTTTTGCTGCAACATTCTTTTCTTTTTCTGTAGAAGTTTGCTTTGCTGCTTGGTAACTGAAAGGCTTATTTAATTAAAAAAAGACAAATTCCCACACACATTTGAGTCATCGTAAGATTGTTTAACAATTACAGATATTTAACAAGGGGAAGGGCTAGAAGAAAGAAGAGGGAGTTTGAGTCCATAGTAAACAAGGGAAGAAGTGTGTATGGAAGAGGAGGTGGATGGCTTTTCTTTCTCATTTTCTTTGACAACGAACCTTGCTACCTTTTCTGCCTAATATGCACTACCTTGCAAATGACGGCATTTTTGGGGTGATAAATTCAACCAGTTCTAACCCAAAACACGGCCTGTGGGGGTTGATAAAGGGAAAGTACTTATTTTTAGTACATCTGCTGCGTAGAACTTATGATATTATGTACGGTTTAGGGATCTGTTTGTTTGGGAGTTTTAAGCCACAGACAGTCTTTGTATTCAAAACTCTCTACCAACCTTTGCAAGTGACCTTAAACTGAGGTTGCCTATTGCTGAAGTGAGGTAACTTAGCCACAGGCAGTTTCACAGATGATACTGCCCACTAGTATGCAATTTGTCCCTCATCTTAGACTTGAACTGCAATGACCAGCACTCCCTCTTGGCCACACACAAAATTGTGTATGAAAATTGTACGTGAAAAGCACAATGGAAAACAGATTTTTAGTCTTTATTTGAACAGATGTAAATACTATTTTTTTCCTCTCCCTCACACACTTGTTTAACATGTGAATATTTTAAATGGTACTGGATTGGAACTATAGCATTTTGCTTGCTGGACCTGGCCTTTGTAAATATTTATGAGAAAACATGTATTAATAGTAATTTCTCAGAAGGATGCTGTGAGGTGTTTAAATTGCTCTGTTTTACAAACCATGTAAAGGGAGAAGTTTATAACAGCAAACTTACTGAACTGAATTCTGTCTTGTTTCAGACTTTGCACTTTTTTCTGCTATTTGAAAGTTGTGACAAAAAGGCAGGGCACTAAGGAGCTGAAACTACACTTTCAAAAAAGCTGAAAAACAGGTGATATAGGAGAGGTGGATCAGGATTGTATAAATTATGCTTCAGGATGGTCTGATCTGCATTAAGGAAAACATCCTAAATATATGCAAATTTTCACTATAGGATGGATTTTTCCCTGTGGGAGTCAGTGCAGCAGTATTGCTTCTTCGTGCCTCTTTGCCATGAAGCGGAATTATCTTTGATATGCTATCATAATTTCAATGCTTTTCTTTGTTGTATCTGCAGTATTGGAAGAGGAACATGAGATATCCTCCTCAGCACAGCCTACCCTAAGGCCAAGAGGTGGTTTTGTGTCCCTTTGGTCTGGAAAGGGTAGCAGCAAGACAATAGTACCTACACTCTCTGCACTAAATCAAACTTTGGGGAGACTTACTCTTCTTTATGAGGACACCTTTTTCTTGAATACTGACTTAACAATTTAAAAATAAAAATATCTCAAACTAACAGCAAATTTCAGGATAAAAAGGATAACAGCAACTCATAGAACTAGATGATCTGTCTCATGTCATCCTTTTACCTCTTTTGATATTGTATCAAGGTAAAAACAAATGCAGCAGACTGGAACAATGGTAGCACACTTTTTGTACAGCAAGATGAGGGATGTAATCTGAACAGTAATATTGAGGATTATATGTAGTCAGGGACCATGTACTTCAGATAAGAGTAATCAAGTAGTAGGGCATACAATTAAACCAATTAATTTCATGTTTTAGATGACAGAGCCAGCAAGAGATGCCCAGAGCTTGTTGAGGCTACACAGGTCATTAGGACTGCACCATGGAATACCAGTCAGTTCAGTCAGAAAGCCAGTTTCACTGGTGTCCCAGCTTAAAGCCCTCTATGCTATCACATGCAGCACGGGCAATAAAGAGGAGAAATTACATGTGCCCGTGCCTGCAGGGCTGAAACCTTACTGGCATCATTGAAACACTCTGGAATGGCTCCTATGACTGGAATGCTAAAATTACAGAATTCAGGATCTTTAGGAAGGACAGGCAGAGGACAGCCCAAAGATGTAGATGTTACTCCAGGACTGTATCCTCCAGGCTCAAGAAAAATGCATCCCTGCAAAGGGTAGTAATGAACACCAGGAGGCCTGCATGCATAAGCAAGGGGATCCTGCACAAATTTAAACACAAACAGGTAGATCTAGAGTGTGGAACCAATGGATGGTAGCCTGGGAGGAATACAGAGAAATTGTCCAAACAGTCAGGGATCTCGTTAACAAAGCTGAAGTACTGACGGAAGTAAATCTGGCCAAGGACATCCAAGGTACCAAAAAAAGCTTATTTAGGCACACCAATAACAAAAGGAATACTAGGGAAAATAAAAGTTCTCTCAGGAAGGACACAGAAGTCCTGGTCACCAGGACAAGGAGGAGGTTGAGGAAGTAAATTAATTTTTTTTGCCTTGATTTCCACCAGCAAGTGTTCAAGCCACAGCACCCAAGTTGCAGAAGGTAAAAGCAGGGATTGGGAGAATTAAGCACTGCTCACTGTAGAAGACATAGTTTGAGAACAGCTAATGAATCTGAAAGTACGTGTCTAAGGGACCAGGTGTAAAAGATCCATAGGTCCTAAGACTACTGGCTGTGGAAGTAGCTTAACCATTATCCATCATATCTGAGAAGCCATGGCAGTCTGGTAAAGTCCTCACTGACTGGAAAAGGGAAAACATAAACCTCATTTTTACAAAGAGAAATAGGGAAGACCCAGGAAAATACAGGTCTCACCTCAGTGTCTGGCAAGATCATGAAGTGGATCCTCCTAGAGGATGTGCTAAACCACTGAGAAGTAAGGAGATGATTGATGAGAGCCAACATGGCTTCTTTAAGGGCAAATCAGGCTTGGCAAATTTGGTGGCTTTCTATCATGGAATTATAGCAGTGGTGGGTAAGGGAAGAGCAACAGATGTCATCTATCTGAACTTGTGCAAAGCATTTGACACTGTCCCACATGCCATCCTTGTCTCTAAACTGGGGAGACATGGATTGGATGGACAGATCAGTCAGTGGATAAGGAATCGGCTGGAGGGCTGTACTTTGGCTTGCAGTCAACGGCCCAATGTCCAAGTGAAAAGCAGTGACAAGTGGCATTCCTCAGAGATATTTTGTAAGTCAACACAGGCAGGCAGCCAGAACAACCCCAAAGCCACAGCCAAAATGCCAAGAGTAAATTTATTTCATTACCTCATCACCCAGAGGAACCTGGAGCAGCACCTGAGTGGAGACACACCAGCAGGGGCAGAGGCCCTGTCAGGCTCAGCCCATCCCAGCACATGGCAGAGCTGTTGTCTGCACCCTTTTATCGAGGGTCCACACACATCGTTTATCCCCATGCTGTGATCCCCCTGTGCCTTTTATTAACTCTGAGCTTTGGTCTCTCTCCGAAGACAGGGAGATCAAGCATGTCTGTGAGAGTGCCTCCAAGCCTCTGCAAGCACCTATCTTATCTCTAGACAGAGATTCCGCTTCTCAAAACACACTGAGCATAACAAGCAGTGGGCATCATATCTGGTTTATACAGGAGGTTTCCCACACTCTTATTCTCCAGGCCTCAACATTCCCAGCTGCAAGGTCACTTGAGCAAATCTACCACCCTCCTCTGTGGTGGTGTGACTTTCATAATGAGTTTTATTGGAAGACAGTTGTTCTTCGTACCCCGGTTCAGTGCAGTTCTAGTTTTAGTTCCCCTTTTGTTACAAGTTGTAAGCTTCTCCTTCAACCTTCTCCAGATACAGCCCCTCACTGGTTTGCCTTTCCCTCCTTGGGTACCTGTCTGTCACGTGTTAGGAAACCCTCCTGTCCTGTCAGTCACTCCAGGGCCTGTCCCCCAGGTCCAGAAACTTGGAATGGAGATCTCTGGTGACTGGTTGGGCCGCCAGCTTTCCCCTCCTACCTCCTCTTCATTGATTGATGTAAATGCGTGTTATGTCAGCAGACACTCCCCAGTTATGACCTACTGGTTGTGTGTCTACCCACCCTGAGTTCCACCCACTGTATAAAACCCTCTCCCTCCTGAGATCCAGGGTCTCTCTGAGGCACTGGTCTTGGGGTGATGTGGGTGTTTATTTTTGACAAGTTTGTGGTTAAAGTTAAAATGGCTTCCATGTTATGTTCTGTAAGTTGTTCTTTGTACCCCATCTTGGTTGCTCCCCTCTCCCAGGAGAGGTTGTTCTCCCCTACCCTGCCCCAGAAACAGCTCCCCATTGGTTTTCCTTTCCCGCCTTTGTTAAATGTCAATCTTTCCAGGTTACTTTGCCCCCCCTGTCAGTCACCCTCAGGCCTGTCACCCAAGCAGGGGAACCTCCCCCAGGGGACAGGGGGTGATTGGCTGGGTCCCAGCACTCCCCNTGGCTGGGTCCCAGCACTCCCCTCCCAGTTTGTGGTGATTTGTTCCTGTCATGCATGCAGCCACCCCCCGATTGTTGTTATTGGTTCTGTCTGTGCCCGCCCTGAGTTAGCCCTGCCTTTAAAACCCCCCTTCATCCCAAGCTCGGGCGTCTCTTTGAGGCAGTGGGTCAGGGGATGGGCGTCTCTCGTGTCCCAGTAAACTCCCTTCCTGTTTAACCTCGGAGAGTCCCCTCCTTCATTTGCCGCCATCGCAGGACGGGTTGGTGGCAGAAGAGCCCACTGGGAACAGCTGTCGAGTTTGCCGGGGCCGGCCGGGAGGAGGCAATGCAACAGGGTGAGGGCTCCCTCCTTCCTGCCCAATAAACCTGAGTTCTGGTTAAGCCTTTGGGGGTCCCATCTGCCTTCCTCTACCATTGCAACACGGCAGGGCTGGTGGGCAGCCAAGATCCCACACACTACAGATCCTGGGGGGCGTGTGGGGGGCTGGCCCAGCCTTGGGAGACATGCACCTCTCCTCTCCACTCTTCCAGTTTTAACCCTTTCCTCACAACAGATGGGTGCTGTTTAGCGTCTTTGTTGGTGTAATGGATGGTGGGACTGAGTGCACCCTCAGCACGTTTTGCTGACAACATGCAGCTGTGTGGTGCCATCAGCATGTTGGAGGAAAGGGATGGCACCCAGAGGGACCTGGACAGGCTCGAGAGGTGGCTCTGTGTGGACCTCATGAAGTCCAACAAGGCCAAGTGCAAGATCATGCATTTGGATCGGGGCAATCCCAAGCACAGGTACAGGCTGGGCAGAGAATGGACCAAGACTAACCCTGGGGAGAAAGACTTGGGGGAGGGAGTGGTGTTTCTTGATGAAAAATTCAATATGACTGGGCAATGTGCACTTGCAGCCCAGAAGACCAACCACATCCTGGGTGTCACATCCTGTGACACAACACAGAGCCATGTTCAAGGAAGGTGATTCTCCCCTCTCTTCTTTTGGGCATCTGAACAAACTAATTTGTCAAAAAATACCAATAATGTTGTTGTGACTATGTTTACCTGTGCATATGAAGATTAAGATGCAAAACCCCTTTTTTCTTGCAGGCACATTAAACACAGGAGGCTGGTATTAAGTGAACTAACATTTCAGGCTTCCAATGTCAGTGGAATTTTGATGGTTTAGCTGGAGGAAATAGTCCAATAGACTCACTTTGTCAGGGACTATTAATATTTTCCTGGTTTAATTCAGGCATAAAGCTCTGACGTAGCATATTTGTGAGTGAATCCTAGTACCACTACATAATTATGGCTCAGGTCCCCTTTGTATAAGGAATGAATGGGAAGGAAGGGAGGTAGGAGAGCTGGGAAAGCATTTTAAGAAAAACTCAGAGTGATGGAAAATACACCTGTAAAAGTAATGTGATTCAAGAACACCCAGAGTTTTCAGAAATCCATGAGTTCAATAAAATCTGTGCTCAGTCTGGTGGAGCATAAATATAGTGCAAGTTCTCCTCCTGATCTGAAAACTGAATACCTTCTGTGGTGGCAGCAGCAAAATATTTAATGCCATTAGTGGTTTTGCTTTGCAACACTTATTTTTAGGTTGCTGAAATTGTTTGTATTTCTCCTGTTAAACTTTTCCAGGCTCCTGAGAATTGTTAAGTGCACAGTGAAAAATAACTTATCAATTCAAGTATATTAAGAACTTACCGAGTTGTTAAGTTTTTATGCAGCTGTTTGTTTGGATTATGTTTTTATCACTCTCTAAGGGGCCTCTGGAATATTCTTTTATATTGAATTTAGTAGTCAGTTAATGTTCCTCAGCAAATATTCACCTTATTCTGAGTGTTTTATATTGGAGTAATTTTTAACATACCATTGCATTTGTATGTTAATTTGCACACACATAGGTGGTCTTTGATAGCATTATTTGTCAATGTTTGTGGGTGTTTCTGCCACTGGTAAGTATGAAGATTTAGTTTTGACAAAGTTACAAAATCAAAATTGGATCATTTTATCCAATCAAAATGGATTAATTTTCAAAAAAAAATTCCAACTAAGGGTTTTAAGATCTAATTTTGCTACAGGATTTCACACATAAAAAAGTAGATGGTGTTAATTTTTGAGTCAGAACCTGGTTTGTATACGTTGGTAACAGGTTTAGACAGAGATAAGATTTAGATGGTCCTACAGGCCTGTTGCTGTTTTGGAATGTTTATATGTTGTGTGGGTATCCAAAAGAGTTAGAGCAGCAAGTGGACCTGCAAGGGACACAACATGGAACATTCTTGCACTTTATTTGGAACACTGATTTTTAGAATCTTGCAAACTTGTTTCTACAAATAAACATCCAGGCTGTTATAAATGATAGAAATTGTCTTTGGAGTTGTAAAGACCTAAGTGGTTGTGTTATAGTGAATACATTTCTACAGTTTGTTCCTGTGTTGATGACAATGTGAGGGAAGCTCCAGAAGAACATTTGTGAGAAAATTATTTAGGTCTGCAACTGGTGAGAACTGGCACAAATGCAGAGCCGAGTGCTCCTGACAAGGTGGTGAGGTAATATGACCTGGCAAAAAGACAAAGACCTCTGGAATTTGCATGAGCGCCCTGAGCCCCAGTGGAGCAGGGAAAGGACTCCTGCTCTGCTGACCAGGAAAGACATGAGCATTGCAGAGGTTTGAGAGAGGAGTCTGAGCTCTCTAGGCTATTTCAGAACTCAAGTAATTCACTGTCAGTGGGATTGTACTGCATACACAGGCCATGTTTTCATTCCATCTGTGTTTATTACATTCAGGCCTGATTGCAAAATGTTCCTTTTTTTTTTTCCAGTATGAGTAGTTGTGTCTTCCTAAAGTGAACGCACCAGTGAGAAATAGACACAGTCCTCTATATTAGGGCACCTGAGAGAAATAATCTCTGCTTGTTTCCTTCCATTTGGTAGCAGTTTTACAGAACGGATTTTCTATAAAATTTTAATTTAAGAAGGCTTTAGTTTTTGCTCAGGATTTACAGAACTTTACCCTCCCTAAAGAACTTATTATTTGTACACCCTTTTTCCCTCTGCCTTCCTGTCTCCTTCCATCTCAACCCCAATATATTTAGCTCTTTACTTGGATTTTCCACACACTGTTTCTCCTAGACCGCAGCAGCTCCTGGGCTTTTGAAAGAAATTAGCTCACAGCTCTTGTTCTTATGATCTGGTTGCAAAGAAACATTGCTCTGAATTGTCATACATTTATCTTCCTATTACTGGGAGATAATATATTTGTATTACCTTAGGCTAGTATAGTCTTTGTCAACAGCATTTCAAGTGGAAATAATGCCTTAAAATAGGTGGATGTGATAAAAGGGGCACTTTCTTTTATATGACAGCAGCTATTAAAAGAATATGCTATTACCTACCACATATTCCACTGAGTCTTTTGATGAAATAGGCTCAGCCAAGCACCAGCAAGATGTTGCTCTGACAGTCCCACAAAGATCTTGGTGAAGGTGAGGTGACTGTGACATTAATAGTCCTAAATTGATGTCTAATAATGAAATCTCTCACTTATATTCAGAAGATAAGAGCTCTGTCTCATCTAGGTTGCCTTTTACCCAGTAAGAATTCCTAATTTTTACTGCCCACTACAACGAAAAGTTTAAGATTTTAAGTGTTAACAAAGGGAGATCTATTACAGTATCACTTAGAAGGAATTTGGCTTCTGTTTTAATAACCTGGAAATGAAATTAAAAATAAGAGCTTTTTTGCATCATGGTTAGGACCACTGGCAAGGGGTTAAATGAAAAGGCTAATGATGGATTTTAGATACAAACAGAACAATCACAGTCTAACAAATAGTCAAGGCAAGCTCTTGCTTGCCTGTGTTTTGAATCGTGTCTGCAATTCCCAGTGTAGCTGAATGAACGATACCTTACAGGGGCAAGAGTCCAAAAATATTACAGTGTTTCAAGGAGAGATTCACTTTTCCCCCTGCAATTCGTGGTGCATAGGGCCCCATTCTCAGCAAGGTGTGTGACTCAGGTGGGAATGGGGTTCTGCAGTGGGTTTCTGTATGGTGCAAAATTGATAAGGCTGCAGTTTACAAAGAATCTGAGATTTTTATCTGGTGATGCTGGTGCCTTGCTGGTTAATTTTCAGATAGTTGCCACCTTCTATCTGGGTGGACTAGATTTTGACTTCTTTTTCTAATCAGTCTCTATATTTGGGCAAAGATTTAAATCGTACCTTTAGCTATATTGGAGTCTACAGTAGAAGAGGTTCGTGGTAATTAAAAGGTTTGTAATTTGTCACAAGGGGAGAGGAATGGCTTCGACAGATAAGAGCTGTGGTGTTGAGTTTGGTGGGAAGGAAGTTGTGTTTTGTTTTTAATGAAAATTTACCCTGTGAACATGCTTACCATCATACTAAAAAGATTGATCCCCTAATCAAAATAGGTGTGTAGTGCACCAAGCAATGCTAATCAGTTTACCCTTTCTTAAAAACTGGCAAAAGAATACTGTTAATGATTTTTTTTTCACTCTTTTTCACTCTTGTATCTCTTGTATGTAGCCCATAAATTCACAGTATTTATTTTTATAGGGTTATTAGCAGAAGAGCTAGAAAGGGTATTTTTCAAAAAAAAAAAAATTGTGCTCAGCAATTCTACAGAATCCAATTGCTGCTAGATTAAATGAAATCTAGCATCATTTATTTTCCTTGGTAAGCATCACTTTTAAAGGTTGTCACAAGAACTGTTTATTTCTTTTACACTTAGCTACTTTGGATTGTCCTGCTGATAAAGCTTTATAAAAAAATCTTGAAACTAAGAAGATAAAAAGTCCAATTTATTGCTTCAATTGTTAATTTCACAGTTCAGTGATTATTTCAAAATATACACTGGTTGACTGAGCTACAGCTGTGGCCAAATATTGATTTTTTTTTTGGGTGGTTTCATTGATTTTTTTAATGCAAAATTTGCTTCACCTTATTCTCTACGATTTTTTCTTTATAATTAATAAAGCAGTAAAATTTTTGCTAAATCAAAAAGGTGACATGAAACATTGAGTTAAAGTATTTTTATTGTTATTAAGGAGACAGTGAAAGCAATTTTCCTTTTAGAAAATATCTGCATTTAGTCCCTGATTGCAATAACTTCTTCCTGGAGGTAGGACATCAAAAGTTCTTTCTGTATTTCCATTTAACTAAATGGAGATATTCAGTTTAAAAATACTGTTGTAAATCAGTAAATTGAAATCCTGTAACAATTTCTTCTTATTATAATTTAACTACTTTGTAATTATTTATAATTTAAATTGTCTTCAATTACAAGAAATATGAAAATATTTCCTATCTGCTCTTCTGTAGAATAATTTCTGTATGTTGTCCTTGTAGAAAATAACTCACATAATTTTAATACCTGTTGGAAAAATATTTAAAATGCATATTGCTCTGTGCTGCAGTATCCTTTAAATTTGTAAAACCTTGTTTCCATGCTAAATTTGTTCAAGTTTCAAAGGGCTAGATTAGAATATATGATTGGAGCTTAATATGGTTGAAGTCACTTTGTTGAGTACTACTAATAAATATTATGTATTTTGTGATTTCTAGTCCACCTTCTTCCTTGGTCTACTGTGTAAACAAAAAGAAACTAATCAGAACTCAATACTGTATTTTTTGCTTAATCTCTATTTGGAAGCACATGTAATACACATGTAAACAGGAAATACACAGGACATGGATGCAGACTCAGGCCAGTTGGAAGAAATACAGGGAAGTTGTCAGAATAAGTAAAAATGAGACAACAAGGCAAGGCCCATCCAGAAATAAAACTGGCCAAGGATGTCAAGGACAAGAAAAAGGGTTTCTTTAAATAAATACATGATACAAACTCAACAAAAACAAATGCAGGGTCCTGCACCTGGGGATAGTAATCCCATGGTCCCCACAGGCTGGGGGCTGAGCTGCTGGAAAGCAGCTTGTGGAGAAGGACCAGGGGGTCCTGGTGGACACCAAGCTGTCCATGAGCCAGCAGTGTCCCTGTGGCCAAGAGGCCAATGGTGTCCTGGGGTGCACCAGGAAGAGCATTCCAGCAGGCCAAGGGAGGTGATCCTGCACCTCTTCCCAGTTCTGCTGAAGACATATCTGGAGTGCTGTGTCCTATTAGCTGCTCAGTACAGGAGAGAACCTGGAGAGGGTCCAGTGGAGGGTAACAAAGACAATTAAGGAACTGGAGCATCTCTCTTGTGAGGACAGGCTGAGGGAGGTGGGCCTGTTCAGCCTTGAGAAGGGACAACTGAGAAGGAACTTCATCAATGTCAGTGTCTGCAGGGAGGGTCCCAAAAGGATGGAGCCAGGCTCTGCTCAGTGGTGCCAGGCAATAGGACAAGAGGCAATTGGCAGAAACTGATGCACGGGAAATTCAAACTGAACACGCAGAAGAAGTTTTTTACTGTGCAGATGATTGAGCACATTTGAACAAATTGTCCAGACAAGTTGTGGAGTCTGCTGCAGTGGAGACATCTGAATGCACACCTGTTCCACGGGCTCTAGAATGACCCTGCTTTTGAGCAGGGAAGTAGGATCAGATGATGCACTGTGGTCCCTTCTAACCTTATCCATTCTGTGATTTGGACCAAATTCTGTCAGAAGATAGAATAATATTTTGCTTGTGATTAAACAGTTTATAAAATAGCAATGCCATTTAGAATCTATTTTCATAAGCATCAATGCTATTTAAAAAGAAAAAAATGAACCCTTCTCTGATGTCCAATCTCTGATCTTGCTTTTGGCAAAGTCATCTTACTTCACCAAATAAACTTCCCTTTATTTGACAAGTCAGCAATGACAACTGAACCTATTTGGTTAAATACCCTATAGTTCAGTTGTAGATAAAATGACTTGGGGGACTTTCTAGAATTTGACTTTGCTCATCTGGTATCACAGAAGAGCAGCATTTGAGGAACTGCAAACTTTGCATGTACAAAAGCACATCCTGGAAATAAGTCAGGTCTTCACTGCATTCGCCACACATTATATATAGGCTGTCTCTTAAGGAAAGCTATTTTTACAGATCCAGGTTCCAAAACAGTTCATCTTTGTTTCTTCACCTAGCTTGGAAAATTAAAGTAAATATGTGCCATCTGCTCTTATTATTTCATTAAGGTGACAAAACATTTTGAATTATGTTTTAACCTGTTCTTTGAACTCATAAAAAATGAATTCTTCAAAATAAGTTATCAGCTTTTAAGAAAAACAAATACTTCTTTTCTATTATTAAAAATATTTATTATAAAAAGTGGAAGATAAATTTATATTAAAAATAAAATCCTTATTATTTTTTGTAAAATTCGATTTGGGAAAATAAACAAATATTTATTCTCACTGTCTTTAAATAACTTGAGTCTTTCACTGGATTGGAAGGATATTTATTGGTTAACCTTTTATTGCTTCTGTTCTGTAACTAAGCTGTCAAAAGCTTCTAAAAATATGTTAATAGAATTTTAAGAGTATTGCTGCAAAAAATTCAATTCCATTTGAGAATTAGGTATATTTGAAATTCACAAATGAAATAAACTATATTAATCAGATGAGAGTTGATAAATCTTTAAATATTATATAAGATATCAAATGTGAGTTATTAATACTCTCTATCATTCCAGACTGGCTGCATCCTGTAGACTTTAACAAAAATATCTTCTTTTGATTTTGGGTTGTCTCATGTAAAGACAATACTCATATTTTTACTAATAACAATGGTACGAAATGGAAGATACTTACAAAAAATGTTGAGAAGTGTCAAGGTCCTCCTGAAAAGAGGTTGTAGTCAGGTGGGGATCAGTCTCTTCTCCCAGGCAACCAATGACAGGGAAAGAGGACACAGGCTAAGCCAGGGGAAGTTGAGGCTGGACATTAGAAAACAATTCTTCACAGAAAGAGTGACTGGGCATTGGAGTGGGCTGCCCAGGGAGGTAGTGGAGTCAGAGACCCCAGAGGTATTTAAAAAGACTGAATGTGGCACTCAGAGCTATGCTTTAGTTGATAAGGTGGTGTTAGGTCATAGTTTGACTTGATGATCGCAAAAGTTTTTACCAATCTAGTTAATTCTGTGATTCTCTGTTTCAATGATATTCTTAGCAAAAACTACTATTTATTAATAAGCTGTCTTCGCCCTTGTTCATTCTTAGGTATGATCAAAAAAAATTGAGTATTAGATCAGCTAAAAGACCATGAGAATCATAACAAAGGCCAAGGGAAAAATAATCCCAACCCCCAATGTTCTCTAATTAACACAAAAGCAACAGACTACATGAAATATTGTAAGAAGGATTTCTTGTAGTATCAGAGAGAATGGTATTCTTGTTTTGGATTTTTTTTTTCATCATCTGAGATAACAGAATTCTGTAATCAGAATAACTTTTTATAGGAAAAAAATAATTTCCTTTCCAGTAACTCAATTTCCTTATGAGTTCTCTGGCTTAAAAAAAAAATTATAGTTTACTTGGCAGTTTTTATCTTTTCCAATTTAGTTTTTACATGCTAATAAACTGAAACTGGTTGAGATGATAGAGAGGGCTTAATGAGTCTTCCTTTCTTAGGGAAGAAGATATTTATAAGAGAGATTTATAATTAACTGATAGTAAATAAGGAACTGTGCATGGGCTGCTTTCAGCTACTACTTCCTTGGAAGCTAACAAGTGAACTTAATGGTCATTATTATTTCTGAGGACTTTAGTTCATTTCAGGTGATTTCAGTGGATATCAGGAAATGTATAAAGTAAAATTAATGCTGTTGGGGTTTTTTGACATGAAGAAATTGATCTTCAGGAGGGAAATGTACTGAAGGTCACAAGTGGATTCAAGGTAACAATATATGTATAAAACTGCTCGCATTTATTTTCATTTCTTACCCCTTGGGTGAAAAAGCCTTCCTAGCATAAAGACTTCTTTTTCCTTTAAATTAATGTATCAAAAAATTGGGCGTTATAGGTGCAGGGTCAGTCTGTAACAGTGGAATGGCTGCTTTGCCTTTGCCAGGCAGCCCCAGCACAGCAATGACAACTAGTGTTTTATAGGTTAGAGTTTCATAGAAATTCAGGTAATAGATAAAACATTTAAGTTTTCTTTCCCCAGATATTTGTCACAAATTAGGTAATTTAATAAAACAAGTTTTCAATTTTAAAAATGGAATTGTTTAAGTAGCTAAAAATGGAATACTTATTTTGCTATTTAAAATTTTGCAACTGGGATTTGAATAGGGACTCTTTGGCCAAGTAGAAATGTAAAATCTGCCTTACACAAGTATTAAATTTCTATGGTGTTATACATTGTAAAATTTCTGTATCCCACATGTTTAGATGTATCGATTATAATCTTGGAGAAATATCCATCTTTTACTAATGTTACTAACCAATGTGAGTAACATGATCTAGATTGGGTTGAGTAGGCTGTATAAAAGTTTTTCTTTGCAGTTGCTATAGCTGGTATTTACGTGAATATCACTGAATATGTTTATCAGATTTCCTCAATGCTAAAATCATAGCAGCTGCTAAACTCTGAAAAAGACTCTGTTCATGTGTAAAAATAAAAAAGTAAGTTGACTCTACACATAAAGTTCAAAAGTTCAAAAGCATTTCAATAAGTTGAAAATAAACAGTAGGATCTAAACCATCTTACTCTTCAAATTAGCATTTTATTAAGTAATCAAGAGTCAAAATAGAGTCAAAAACCCATGCTGTAACACTAAATTGATATTTTCTTTCAAATTTATACTAATTTCCAACTTAGAGGAGGAAAACCAAAGAGAATACTGTATGCTTAAATTATGAGATTTACATTTTCTTTCACTCTAAAGAGTGAAGAAAAAAATTTGGGGTGGGGGGGAAACATAACATCTTAACAAGCTGCCTTTTGAAAACCTGTGTTTCTTTCAGAAACGCAGATCTCTGAATCAAGCGAGCAAAATCATTTCTTGCCTGTAACCTCACATTTTGTCATTGTGGGTGTAGTTGGTCCTTCTATCTTTCAAGGTAATATGATTTGATTGTCCTATTTCTCTTCTTCTCACCCTCTGGCCTATAAATAGGCCAGTCGATTAGGCTCTCATTTGGTGTGCCTTGGGTGGATTTTTGGCCAAATTTTCTTACAGGGAGGAAAATAGTAATGATGCAATGCATGTGGAGAGAGAAAAGTGAGAGTGACCAAAGAAAAAATAGCATTCATGCCCCCTTGAGACTAAAAGGAGATTCATTTGGAGAAAAATACAACAGCGAGGTTAAACTCTGCTGATAGAAGACTATAGTTCACTAGTTTTGAGACTTGGCAGTTGTGGCTGGGCAATCCCAATACTGAGTAATTGCATGGAATGCTATGGATCTGAAAGGGACAACAATTAGAATATAATTTAATTTTCATAAAGTTAAGGGAATAATTTATTTCATAGTTTAAAATTTGGAGCTCTTTTTTTTCCTACAAAAGTTTTTTAATACACTAGAACTGATTTTCATCTGGCAGAGAATGTAAGTGTGAATATCACCGAACAAAGTATGCCTGAAGCCATTTCCCAAAAAAAAGGTGAGAAGTTGACTAATAAAAATGGCCTAGATAATCATATCAAGAACTGACAGTAGCCTGAAAACCAGAGCACTTTTGAGAGATGTGACAGTGCTCATAGAAGTTCCTCTCTGCTTATGCCAAATCAGAATCCTGAAACCAGTCTCCTTGTGCAAGGCTAGTTCTATAGCCACCAGCCCAGTGGCTTTTTTGATATAAGTGTTATAACAACATTTAGTGTTGTTTAAAAAAATGATAAAATTAATGATACCTAGCTGACTTTTTTCCCTCTTTTTTTGGAGGAATGGATCTTGTAAAATACCTTTTTTTCCAAGGACTAAGAAAAAAATCTCTTGAAAACTTAGATTTATTTAAGAACAATAATTTTAATATCTTTTAAGAAAATCTGCTACTTGTATTTATTTTATTTGAGAAAAAGAAGTCAGCTAATATTAACAGCACCAGGTGACTATGAACCCATGTTAAGATTTGATAAGTGAAAGATGTTTCCGTCCAAATTAAAGTTCAAATGAGCCTCCATGCCAAAGCCAATAACAGGGATTTTATTGAACAGTTAATTTGAAGTAGAGAGATAGAAAGAAATAGAAAAGAGAGAGAGAAATCGAGCAGAAGATAATTAACATCCATGAATCCTGTAGCCTTTGGTCCTTCTTCACCCTGGGATTCTCAGTAGTGGGGAGCCTGATGTGCAAAACTTTTTACTATTTATACATTTTAGCAAATACAGGAATTAGTGTTCATTGGCTGCACTGTTCTCTAATCCTAATTAATCAGCATGCTCAGTTTTTCTCTTTGAGTCAGTGGGTTTCTTGGCTTGGTGGACCATGAGTTGGTACCAGTGATCTGCCCCTGCTGGAATTATCTGTACTGTGTATTTCTTTTGGGCTCCAGACATGTAGGACAAATGGGTTTTGCTTCACCTGCTATGGGAATACTTGTTTGCCATCTATCTTTAATGTGCTCTGGCAGTTAAAATGGTTTGCTATTTATAAATACTAAATTGAATGTAAACAAATTTATCTCACTCTTGCTCATGACTAATTTTTCACAATTAGTTATTGTGTTTCTTCGCCACACAGACAAGTGTTATTGTTTCAAAAACTCTGTTGGAAAATATAATTATCATCTTGGGTACGGAAAAATGTTTACCCATTTATCTGGTTGCATTAGAATAAGTAAAGACTTAATGTTTTTTACTTCTTTCTATACTGTTGGTTGTTCCTAATAAGTTTGTTAGTATAGCCTTCCTCCCTGCCTCAAAAATCAGAGAGTTTAACCTATCCTGAATCTTTAGCTTTCCTCTTGGGCTCAAAACTGAGAAATATTTAATTTACCATGCTAAAAGTTCTTTTCTGGTCTGATATGAGTCACAAGGAATTGAACAGTTGCCTTTGCCCTCGTAGGGCACATGAGTAATCTGGCCAAGAATAGCACAGGGCTGTGGACACAAAGACTGTCGTGCTGCAGGGACGTGTGGGACTGCATTTGGCTGGTGGAACAGGGGGAACATCCTATGGGGAGCTGTGGATGGCTCAGGATATAAAAAGATTATTTTTACACATTCTGTGAGGTAAACTTGGCCAGTTCAGGTTTTTCTCCTCAGTGGCTGATCTGGCCTTTTCCCTGTCATGTCATGAAAAATGCACCAACTTGCAAACAGTACAGAAAGCCAGAAATTTTACCTTTGAGGATAGGGATAATTTTTCACTACTACCAGGACCTAAAACCAGCTGAGATAATGAAGACTCTTAACAAAAAAAACCCAAAAACCTCACCCTATTCATTAAAATAATCATATTTATTTGTGGTAATTACTCATACTGGGAGAACTGATTAATATTATTGTAATGCTTTATATTAAAAGGAAAGTAAAAGAAGTGTGTGGGTCTGCATAGCAAATCAGTTGCTCAAATCACTTGGAATACATATTGTGATATTTGCAACAAGCCACACATAGTGGAGCTTGTGAGCTGTAAACCTTGTGAAGTGAGAGTTAATTGCAGGTTTTGGTCATGCAGGCACATGCTGCTGTTGCTAGGTTATTGCAGCACGAGAATGGATGCTGTGTCTGCTGCCTGCACCAGAGAACAAAATGTTTTCATGTCACATCAGATATGCCAAGACCATGACCTCATCCCACACAGTCCTATTAGCAGTGATGAGGATGATTTAGGTCTGTTCACACAACAACTCCTCTGAAATATTCAGTCTCAGCGTTGAAATGATGAGCCCAGTATAAGTGACAAAGCTTTATATATCGTGTACAAAGGCACGCTGCATCTTTTAAAGGGAAACAGAACACTAAGACAAGCTGCACTGTTAACTTTAAAAATATTGCTAGGATTGTCTTCACTTTTCCAACTGTTTTTTATGTGTCGTGCCAGAAATTTACTATTTCCAGTCTTAACAGCCATTATCTATTTAGAAATATCTCTTCATTTTAGGTTTAAGAAGCAGGTGTAAGTAGAATGGACAAATAATTGTTAGAAGAGAAATAGAGAAACCAGTAGGTGTTGTTACGTGAATTGTAGTCACCACTTCTGTTCTACAATTTTTTGCTGTTACTTGTATGGTAACATGTTGGTAACTCATCTCACAACTTTAGGAAAAATACTGTTCTGAGGTAGTGAGTTCAGTGTAACCTTGACAAGAAGCATCGGCTGTCCAGCAGTGCCTGTCTCAGGGCCAGTTTCCTATAACCACCTTTCAAAAAAAGACTACTGTAAATTATTTGTGTCTATATACACACTAAATAAGTGCAGTAAAAAAATTAAAGTTCTTAATAAGACACCATGTTCTAGTGGCAAACACCAAGTCTAAAGAGGTAAATAAATTAATCTAAGAGATTTTTCATTGCATGCTTACTTAGCAGATTTGTTTCTGCTGAACAAAAATCCTTGTTTTAGGGAATTGGCCAGGAAAATTGAATTTCTATATTTAATTACACTTTCTTTCTTAGAGTTCCTTCCACATGTCTGTTGTTCCTCCAAATGTCTATGTGATCTTGAAAATTTCCCTTCTTCACCCTGAAAAAATATAGATGTGAAGAGTTGCTATAAGTAGTGGGCATAAGAATTAATTTCAACTAACATTAACCATCAAAAAATTGGGTTGTGTTTTAGACAATAATTGTGGAAAGGACAAGCACCTTCATAAAACTAACTTCCCATAAAGAGCATTAGGCTGTAAAAATTGGAACTGAGGAATTTCAGTATTTTTCCACTATTTGCCTTACAGTAGGCACTCCATTTATAAATAATTAAATTTGGATGAGATGGATGCAGTGCAAAAAGTTCAGTTACACCAGACACTTAACAGGATTTTCTGCTCAGTTAAGGGGATTCAAATGAAATAGGTGTCTTCCAGCACAGAAGGGCATAGCTGAAAACAGTTCAGGAAAAGGAAAAGACTTACAGAGGCTTCTGGTCACGATATAAAAACTTTGTTGCACAATACAATATAGTTGATTTTGCCATAAGATTGGAAAGTTGCTGTTGAGTGTAGGACATAAAAAATCAGATGAGGGTGACAAGATAGTTGTGTGTGCCTTATAGAGTGTGTATTAACCAGGTCTTCATACACAACTGCTTGAAAATCTCCTGGAATGTCCCCTATGAAGTACAAGCAGACACAGGACCTTGCACTGGAGACACATTGTAACTTGATTTGACTTGACATTTTCTGGGTCTGGGCTATGATTTTGACACTCTATCACACAAATGTGTTTTTATTCAATATGACCTTTTATGTTAGTTTCTTTCTTTTTGGGCACCAACCTGTTTTTGGCTGCAAATATGTCCAAAGGGACCATATGGCCTCTGTACCATGCGCTGTAGTAAAAACCACGGTTATTGACCATGAGGTCCTCGGTGGTTACTCCTGACTTAAGAAACTTAGTGTTAGCATTTACTGTTTGTGAGGGTACATTGTCATTTTTCTGAGACCGTTATTAGGGAACATATATGAGAAAAATTAAGAGCAAACTATATTTTGCTAGGTAAAGTCGTGGTGCTTGGTCCTAGTGATTGTGTGGGCTCTGGGCAATGGCAAAACTGCTCTTGGCAAGCGAATGACTGCACACTCATCCTTAGTTTGTGTGTTTGCACTGATTATGGTACCACCTGAAACATAACTAACATGAACTTTCTAAAGAGGTGATACAACAGGACGTCTAATTTCCCAGGCCTACATATGTGAGCACAAGACCTTGAATCTTTTTTGGGATATAACCCAGACCAGTACCAGCCAACTGCTTAAGTCTCACTCCAACATCATTGCTGCTCTGTCTTATTTTTCACATTTTGATTAATGCTTTGTGCTTCCAAGATTGATTGTAGATCGAGACTTTTTTGGTCTTCTCTCCTTGCTAGAAGACTGTGAAGCTGTAACTAAAATAAAATAAATGATGTCTACATCTTGAACATGGTGAAAATATGCAAAAATGAGACCACAACTTGATCTCCTAATGGTCAATGTCATAAAGAATTATTATGGGAATAAGTCTACACCAGAGAGATGTCCTTACATTTTTTTGTAATCTTCATTGTCCTTCTAGGTCTTAAACCATTGACATAATTACACTGAAATAAACCATCTATGCTTTCATTGACTTAGTCATTAGATTATTAAAGCAACATTCATTGAGATGATGCAAATTCAAATAATTCCTGTTTAACTCAGCTGCAAATGATCGCATTTCTCTGTTTATAAAATTTTCATTTACATATACTCGAGATACATCCATTTCTCCAACAGTATTGGAAAAAAAGCTGGAAAATTTGGTTTTGTTAATATTTCACATCCTCCACTGATCATTAATTTTCAGGACTAATGATGTTTTACAGAACACTTCTGCACTAAGATAATTTCCAATCATATTCATAGACAGAGCTTTTTTGCAGTGCCTATTGTACATATTTTCCCACCCATGCAAAACAGCATGAATGTCTTATTGGAGACTGAATCTCGGGTAATTAATATCCTATCACTTGACTAATAAAACAGTTCATGCTGCATTATTTTGATGGTTAACAAGATAGCTAAAAGTATCCTACAATAAATGAGATTTCAGAGTATTATTTTTTGTTTCTTTCCATCATGGCCTCATAATGATGAATAGATGAGAGAATTTTTGGCCCCCTGATGGCAGTTTTAGAATAGAGTTCTGGAAAAAGTTCCACTTGCCATGTCTATTCTACTAATTCAAAAAAGTCTTTTCTGTTTAAACATATATTTTTTAAAATATAATATGCAGTCTAAAGAACAGCTATGTATGTGGGTAGTACATTTATAAGACTATTTCAGTACTGTTATAAACACTGAAAAAAACCTTGAAGAATATGGTTAAATTTAATTTGAATAGACTTAAGTATTCCAGAAAAAACCAACTTCTATTCTTCAGTTATAGATTTGTTTGTTTGATTGATTCTGCTAACAGTAGAATAAATTCTATCACATAAATTCTAAGAAATGTGAAAGAATGATCTACTTTCTGGAGTCTGTTGGGGTGGTTTTGGGGTTTTTTGGGGGAGGCAGTTAGTTTATTTAACTTTTTTTCTGAGATGTTTAAAAGGTGGTTAGATGAGATACTGAGTCACTGCTGCGCAAGTAAAATTATGAACAGAGGGGAAAATAAACCATTAGGATTTCCTGACCTGATGTCTGAAGTGATGCATTTGATTCATCTAAATTTTCATGCTTTAGCAGTTGAACTTTCTTTCATTTTAAAATAATTTTTCCAGACAAGATGTTCGTAGAACAACAGATTTTATCTGTTGCTTTTGTATTGGGGTTTGGTGAAGATTTTTTGCTGTTTTGTAGGCTTAGTTGTCCAAAATAATGGTTTTACATACTCTTACATAGTTCCAAAAGATGCGATTATAATTTGTCATGTTCTTTTGTATTGCTTTTTCTTTATGCATTTTCTCTCAGTGAATGTTGGTAAAAATTAATTCCTAATAATTTTTCTTGACTCTTATGTATCTTCCTGCAGAATGATATTTATTTTATCTATATAAAAATAATTTAATTCATTTTTCTTGAGTTTCAGTGAATGTTGAAGCCTTGTGAAACCTATCGAGATCTACTAAAGCTTACTAAATTTCATGTCATCCCACTGCTCTCCTTTTATCAATAAGCTAACTTTATCAGTTGCTAAAGTGTTTTCACTCTGCCTTTATTTATAGTTCCAGACTTCATAATGAAATAATGCATTTTTAGTAACAGTAGGAGGAAATCTGTTATAAAGGGTGACATTTTTTTATTGGTGCCTAACTCCTGTAAGTGGATATTAGGTGTCTCTGGACCACACGTCTCACTGCTTCTTAGTTATTACAAAACAAACAAACAAAAAAAATACTATTCTCTTGAACCAAACGGACCATTTATAACTCTCAAAATCATACTACTTTCAAATAATAAAACAAAATTTATGATTAGTTTCTAAGACATGAACAAACTGTGAAATCAAGAGGACGTTAAAGTGTATGTTTTTAATGTTATCAGTCTAGGAAAGGGATAATTATAGATGTTGACATAGAAAATAGTGATAGTAGTGGGGCAGAGAGCTCTTTCTAAATAATTTGGGGGGGGTGGGGGGGTGGGGAAGAAAGGAAGCAGGGCATGGGAGTTCTTGATTTTGAAATCACCACTGGGAGGCCAGTCATGTTCTCGTACTCACAGTGCCAATCTTAACAACTACATATATCACTGTGAGTCCCCACTCAAAATGGAGGGAAGTAAATTTTACTGCTGATGAAAATCTGACTTGTAGCACTCTGAGGGGTATGTGCAAGTATAAGTATTGAAAAAATACATTTTTCTGCAGATCTCAGTGGTTGTCTAGAGAAGCCAGAACACCAAAGATTATACACTTGGTAGCTTTGTTTATTTATTTAAATGTTGAATGTTTTTGCTCAAAATATTATTGCTTTCACCAAAAGGTATGGTAATGATTATTAAGAGGAGAGGGATGCAAATGCTTTCTAAAAAGCAGGAAAGGATTGGTTTGCTGTAAAATAACATGCTCTAAGTACTTGCCATTTGTTTATTTCAATTCTCTGTTTTCAAAAGCCACAAAATTTGTGTTCTTCCCTGCAGTGAATGCTGATTGTTTAAGCTGAACCTTTTCTGTTGTCCTTCTATCTCTGCCTGATTATTGTCTAAAGGACAGGAACATGGGAAGGCCAAAGGGATGAGCCTCTGGCTTCATGCATTAAAAGGCGTTTACTGGCTGCAAATCAAACATGAAGAGGCAAAGCAACAGGTTCAGCTCTTGCTTCTGATTTCACTGTCTGAGCTCTTACTGCATTTCTAGAAAGAATTCAATCTCGAGCTTTTGTGTACAGGGTAATTAAGTTCATTTTTTAATCATTAAATACATGTATGTTCATTTACCCTATGGATCAAAATGCTGGCTTTGAAATGAGTATTCAACAGAAATCTCACCAGATAGTGGAATATTTTCAACATTTTTTTCTGTTATTGAAGTTAAATATTTTAGAGATGGCTTCATATAAGACTATTTGAAAATTAATAAATCATATTTAGGTTAATTTATGTTTATTAAACTATATATACAATTAATACATAATTATAGGATCATGGAACAGTTTGGGTTGAAAGGGACCTTAAAAACCATGTAGTTCTAATCCACCTGCCATGGCCAGAGACATCTTCCACTAGACCAGGCTGCTCAAAGCTGCATGCAACCTGACCTTGTACATTTCCAGGCGTGAAGCATCTGTTTTTTTAATGTCAAACATAAAACATGATTACCTTTATGTAGGTCATGTTTATTGTGACTTTTTTGTTTTCCCTTCATATAGTTGAAGTTTCATCTGAAATATGTGATTCAGCAACGCATTTTGCTGACATAAAAATAAAAATTGAACTCTATTTATGCAAAAACATGTAGGCATAACTTTAGAAATGTGTTTCACATAAAAAAATACCTCCTCAGAGTTTTTACCATCATGATAGACTAAACAGTCTGGGAGCCTGAGGCTCTGAAGAAGAAGCTTTTGCTCTCCTGTGACAGTTATTCAAAACATAGCTGGAGGAGGCCAGCTCTTGTGGTTGGAAAAGCAAAGCATGACAGTCCTTCCCTGAGGTTTAAATATGTTGTACTGACATGGCTACAAAACCCATTGTTATCGCTGTGTTAGTGTAAACACTGACTTACTCTCATCCCTTGGATTAATGGGCACCATCACAGCATTTTTGTTTCGTACCTTAATTGAGTAATGATCTCTGGGGCCAAGTGCTATATGTGTAAAACTACTACTGACCTCAGCAGAAAGGGACAGTATCTGCTTTTCTCAAGGCAGAAGAGATGAAAAAACAAGAGGAATTAACTGAGACATGGGAACCTAAATTTAGTCCTGGTCAGTACATCATTCTCACTTCTTCCCTCTCATTCATGCCCTGAATATCTTTCCAGCAAAGATTAGAAGAGAAGCATGATGGCAGCTGGAGTTTTCTGTACTTTCCTAAGCTAACAAATAATGTCATTTTAATTTTCTACTGCTAGTGTGTACCATCACTGTACAGTAGCCTGGTGTCTTGTTCAGATCTAACACTTTGGAGGGTTGATGCTTCTTTTCTACAGCATACGGACTCTTAAAATGCAGAAAGGTTTAAGTCATTAAAGGAACTTTGAAATTGTGTTTAGTGTTTGTAGTGGCTTGTCACATTTAATACAATGATGTTTTAATATGGCAATAAAATACACATTTGTAAACTGTTTGGGGAAAAATAGAATAATAATCTACTGTTTGTATTTGAAATCTTATCTATGTTCTTCAGTGTTATGAAAATGTAATATAGATAGATAGATAGATAGATAGATAGATACAGATAGACAGACAGATAAAAGGTTGAAGTAGTGCTCTCTCTTTCTGGAAATAAGTTTAGGCTCAGAAGGATTGCTGACAGTGAGTTTGTCCTGCTCTATTTCAACTAAATTCCTTGTTTAATAATAGAGTTTGTCTGGGTAAGAATAGTTGTAGAAAAAAGGGCCAACATAGCTCAGGGGGTATTGAAGATTATCTTGCTGATTGAAATGTTGTTTTTATACTTGTTGACTTTGTGAGTTCATGAGGGGATCTAGTGTATAGAGGGACTTGAATACTTTCCTGAAATCCTTAGTATGATGAGTATGACAGCTTCAATTACTCTAAAAACACTTGGAGTGGGTATTTTTATTACTGTTTTTTAACCAAAAGGAAGTTATAGGAATCTGGAAATTTTGATGAAATAACATTAAATTAAAAGAGTGAAGTATCTCTGAATTTTTTCTATCCTCCTGAAACTGGATTTGAAAGCAATCTTTTATTTTGATTTAAAATTGAGCTTCCATACTTCCAACATTTACTAATTTTAATTTGCTTAATTATTGACTTCATTATGCATATTACAAAATATTCGTAATTTTACATGGATTCTTAAAAGTTGAGTACTTCAGCTAACTTGTTTTATTTTTATGACTTTAAAATGTGAGCTAATATGAATCAATGAAAGATTACGAGACATGTCCTGGTTTAACCTCAGTAGGCAGCTGTGCCCCACTCAGCTTCCTGATCACTCCCCAGCATTGTGATAGGGAAGAGAATTAGAAGAGAATCAAAAAGCTAGAGAACTCATAGAGATAAAGACAGTCTAATATGGAAAGCAAAAGCTGCACATCTAATTAGTTAATGACTTCCCATGGACAGGCAGGTGTTCAGTCATGAGCAGCCCAGAAAAGCCAGGCTCCATAAAATGTATTTGTTGCTTGAGAATACCCCTTAGCTCTGAACATCCCTCTTCCTCCTTTCCCCAGATTTTATTGCTGAACAAAAATGTTATATGATGTGGGATATCCCTTTGATCAGTCAGGGTCAACTGTTCTGGCCACATCCCTCCCAATTTCTTGTGCACCCTCAGCCCTCTCCCCAGTGGAGTGGCAAAAGAAGCAGAAAATTCCTCAACTCTCTTTCAGCACTGCTCAGCAATAGCTGAAATATCCTTGAAGTATCAACTCTATTTTGATCACAAATCCAAACATAGACCCATAAAAGTTACTTTGATGAAAACTAATTTTATGACTGCCAAAATTAGTACAGCTGTTCACATAAAAGTGACATGGATAAAATAAGTACCACTTGGCTTGCTTTTTATAATACATGTTGCCATAAATTGAACCTTTTCTGAATTATCTCTGTGTTATAAACACTGGTTTTGGTCACAACTAGAAAACCCAGCACTACACAAAGTTCAGTGAAGGAAATGATTTATTTTCCAAGTGAAACACCAGTAGACACCTCCAATTACTTTTCAGGGTTTTTTCCCCCACAAGTTTAGTGCCATGGTTTTCATGTACTTTTTGACACTGTAGTGGTTTTAAGCCACAGGTTCTCATTTTTTTGACTACTAGGCAGGAATGGAAACCAGCCCTGAACATTTTTTGGGTTTTTTTCTTACATGACTGTGTAATCCTGACAGTTATAGCCTGTATTTGCATAAAAGCATGTATTTATGCCAGAAGTTTGGAGGGCTTGAGGTCATCTAGAAGCTAGCTGAGCACTGACAGAAATGGGATGTGTTTTGCATAAAGCATACAAAAACATAATCCAAAGATAGAAGTCTCTGCAACAAGATGTCTAAGAAACAGAATTTGAATTACTCTTCTGGAATTCTTGGGTCAGTTCTGTAGAAGGGATGGGGGTTTTGGTCACTCATTCAGACTTGCTCACAGATGAAGTTTTATTCAGCACATTGAATGGTGTATAGTCTCACTTGGAATGCATTCCCTGTTCAGGATATTTGGAGATGTGCATTCACATCTCTCCCACAGCCATGGATGCACTTGCAGGATTTTGTCGCCCGTGGGAACGTACAAAATTGTCAAATGAATAACTTCTCTTTGTGCATCAAAATAGAAATATGTCTCCTTAGCCATGGGATTTCATGCTTTTATTCCTGCTTCTGGCTGCCATCATGAGCTCTTAGGTTGCTTTTACAAGTGGGGGATGTATATTCAGTTTCCTGCAATGCCACTTGCAAAAACCCTGGCCAGTCCATTCAAAATGCTGTTAGTACTTTTTCCAACTGTATTGCAAATCAGTAGATACCTATCTTATGGAGGATTACAACAGGTAAAAACTTGAATTTGTATCTCTGTAGTACTTCGGTAAGAACAGAGTCAATAGCTTAATTGTGTTCATTTTATTGCCAGGTGGTACTTGGCTGATGTTCTTTCAGCTCACTCTAAGAAAAGACAAGGAAATACATGAGCAGTAACCATGAGAGAAGAACAAGAAGAGATGAAAAAGCTTAGAAAATTCAGGGATTGCATACTTAAGCAGCACTGATTTAAAAACAAACAAAAAAATATTAGGAAACTTGTCTGTCCATGAGTGCACAGCAGACCATTACCACTTAAGCTAAAGCTCCCCGGATGCTGATATAATTTCATTTACAAACAAACATAAACTCAGTAGTTACAGAGGAGCAAAATAAAAAAAAATAAAAATTTAAAAAAAAAAAAAAAAACAAAAAAAAAACCACAAGGAAGAGAAGAATTTAGCCACTTCTATAGTTTCCACCCCTCATCTCAAAATGAAAGTGGTGGAACAGATAGCAGTTAAGAAAAGGATGAAGAAAAGGCCTTGGAACAACCTTTATGCAAAGGACAACTTTCAGAAATAGGTGAGTGGGAAATAAACTAAAAGTGAAAAAGAACATGAAACTAGGCAAGGGAGGAAAGTTAGAGAAAAACTAATACTCACTTCTGTGCAAAAAACATCTTGAGAAATCAAGTAAGGCTAACAGGAGGCATGTTCAAAAGAAGAAATGCAACCATTTCTCCTGTAACAGATCTCATTTATGAAATTCCTTGTGAGTTTGTTGTGGGAACAGCATCAACTTCATGGGATAGGAACTTTGCATTAACTTCAAGAGGAGGCTGGGTGACTGCCGGAGAAGGCATTCCCTGAGCATGCTAGACAGCTACAAATCAAGCTGAGTTTAGAAACAGATGAAGGGTGAAAGAGTACTCAAAATATTATCCTGTTCTTCATCCTAGGCATCCACTTTTTGGAAGCAGAGGCCAAGCCCTGACCTAACAGGACTTCAAGTTTAATTTATTGCAGCTTTTTTATCTCAGTTGTTTTTGGGACTGAGAGTGAGGTGGTTTGTGGGGGGTTTTGTGTGGTTTTATTTTGTTTTGCTTTTGATTTTGTATTTTCAAAGGAGGTAAAAAAAATAATATTGTATGGGGTTATAACATCATGATAAAGAAAAGGATGGACCAGGAGAAGAAGATGATGTCATCATAGAAACTGTTAGTTACACCTTGTGTTCACAAGATTTTGTTTATTTTCTATTACAGCCAACGTAATAGAAAATAGCCAAGACCTACATAATTATTTTAACGAATTTTTTGTGTAAGATTTTTAAAAACTAATTATTTTTAAAACAGTTTCCCTTTCTTATTTCTTCAAAGGAATATCTTTAATGAAAAAGAAAAAATAAATAAAGCCAGGAAAACACAAAAGTCCCCCAAAATCCAGCTGTTCCCAAAGAAAAGCAGGGTCAGTTCAGACAGAAAGATATTTTTCAATGACTGTAATAGGCCTCTGTTCTAGAGGCATTGACATTGATTGAAGTGGGAAACAGCATAGGGCTGTTAAATATGTTTACTTCTCTTTAAATCATTGGTTATTTTTTTTTGAAACTGCTAATAATATTCAAACTATTTAGCAGTGTTTTTTGAACCATGTATATCATGAAATTCCTCTGCCCACATTGCTGCAGTTTTGCCCAGCCTGGGACAGATGGGGACATGAAAATACCCTGTTCCCCCTGCGTGGCAGGGTGTTCAGTGAGTGCCCTGGCAGGAGCACTCGTGTTCTCCTGACACACAGCCTTGTGTGAACAACCAGCAGCCAGTCCCAGAGCAATGGCTCACAGGGCTGCAGTAGAGTGATGGGCTCCAAGTGCCTGCAAGGCCAGTCATAAACTTCAGAAAAAGTATACTGTGGGCCTGTGGACTGAGGCTGGATGTGAAGTTGGGAGAAACAGTGGATGTTAGACCAGTGCCTGAAGAAAAGGGTACCAGGGGGACTTGTGGTGTGCTAGTGCTGAGTAGAGGATGCAAAGGAGTGGGTGAGGGGATGGACAAGGGTGATAAAGTGAAGGATATTTCCCTTCTGTTGTCAGCTTTTCTATGTACTGAATTAGGCTAAACATTGCTGGCTGTAGGAACTGGCAAAGATGGATGACTAATTTCACACGTTGAAGAAGTAAGAAAAATGTGTTTGGCCCCAGTACAATGAGATTAGAATTGAAGATAGCAATGCTGTTTTTCAGTCTGAATGTTGTATGCTTTGATTTTGAAATGTGACAGTATAGTCTTGCAATTTTGTGATGACCTTAAATATTTTATAAACATTACTTTTCTATGTTTAGCTGTCAAGGCTTAGACTTATTGTGTCAACTCATTGCTGGCAGCCTACTTGAAACTGAATATCAAACAGCTTCTTCCAGCATTCCAGAATGGATCCTTAGGCTGGCTTGGCTCTAAGATTAAGGTATGCAAAAGAAAATGTGGGAAAAGTTTACAGGGACAAGGTTAAACTTCTGAATCTGACAAGATTTTTTGTTAATTGTAAAGATTATGCATGAGGAAGTGTACTGTTACATGGTCTTACCTCAGAAATCTCCTTACTTGTCATAGAAGATCCTTCAAATGCTGTTTTATTCTAGTGAAAAAAATGCAGCTTTCTACATTCTCTAGGCAGTATTATTTGTTTATCATGAGTTACAATCCTGTCCACAAAATCTAACAGCTCAGAGAACAAACATCAATCTGCTATGCCATGAAAAAGAAATTATTAAAATTGAAACTCTTGTTTTTACACAACCGTTCAGTAATAAATCATACTAGAACCACTTGTTTCAATGTTGACATAGTCTAGAAATATTATATTTCAGTGAGTAGATTTCAGAAGGAATGTTTACTTATTTGAGGAAACGCATTTAACTTTCTGCAAAAAGTTCAAAAGTAGATGTCTACTTCGTTTATGGAAAATATTCACTAAAAGTTGCAAGTTCATACAAGTTGGTGTTATGCAGTGCCCCCCCCTCCTTTTTTTTTTTTTTTTAATGTTGATTACCAAGACATTTGAAATCTTCATGGATGAGTTTTCTTGTTTTGTCTGTGGGTGGTTGGGGTTTTAATTTGCTTTGTTTTTATATGTTATTGAAAATTTAACTCAGAACTACCAGTTCTATGAACTGATTTTTTCAAAATAGCTTAGAAACTTGTGGGAGCATCTGTCTTCTGATTGATTGATTAATGCAAGCTGATGCTATTTTTCAGGTTACTTTATCTGATCTTTGTCATGGTGATATATGTAATCTATTTAACTGTTCCAGCTGCACAAAGGCTAGATTAAATGCATATGCCTCTGTATGGCTGACAAATATTTAGGTATTTTTTTCTTATTTATTTAGCTTGCCAAGATAAATTTAAAGAATAATCTTTTATTCCTCTGAAAAGTAATTGAAACGCATGGAAAAACCATCCCTGGAGATAGTGTAAAGATGTTTAGATGAGGCACTTAGGGATAGGTTTAGTGCTGGGTTTAGCAGTGGTAGCTTTACAGTTTAACTCAATGATCTTAAAGGTGTTTCCCTACCTAAATGATTCTATTTATCTCTTTCACACAGAAAATTATATAGCAGAGTATGATTACTGTGTTGCAGTCTATAGTAAGATGTTGTTAAAAATAAATTTTGTCTGCATCTGGTAGAAAGGAAAATGTAGCAGGAAAGAGGAGGGGAAGATCAGAAGATGCAGAACAGTATTTTGGATATGTTTGCTAATATTGAGACACAGTTACGCCTGAATCTAAAGAGTCTTCTGTCCCTGAATCTAAAGATTATTCAAGCTATTTTGGTTTTGTTTGTAAGAGCTTTATTCACTTAAGAATCTGAAACAAGGATAAAAAAGTCAGAAACTGTTGCCCTTAAAAGCGTGTTAATCTAAATTTAAAAGTCTTTTTACTTAATAGTGGATTAGAAACAACTTTTCATAAAAGCTGACTGAGAAAGAGGGAGCTGCCATTTAGGTGCCATCCCCTTTCCTGAATAATAGTCATTCTGTGTTGTTAGAAAGTGCATGTTCTTTAATTCTATAACAAGTTATTGACATAATGTTTGGGAATGGGCCACTTGCATACATAGTTTAAAGAGCACTGACATATCTTCCGGTTTAACACCCATTCAAATTGAGTCCAGATGATGCAGTCCAACATGGAAATAGATCAACCCGAAACTTACCAAAGTGTCAGGCTGTTTACCACAGTAGTATTCAAAATTCCTTCTGTGGTTATCTGTCTGAAATAAATACATAGAATGTCAAAAGAGTTGAGGCAAGAAGTGATGTCTGACAAGCCAAACTTGTCCAATCTCCATGGCCATAGCAAGGGCACATGAAGCAATTTGTATGGGTTCTGCTCAAACAATGGCTTTTGAATGTCTCTGAAGAAGGAGACTCTACAACGTCTGTGGGCAGCCAGTGACAGTGTTTTATCACCCACCCTCACATAAGTTTTTTATTTTTTTCAAATGTTTAAATAGAGTTTGTGGAATTCCAGTTTCTGCCCATTACCTCTTGTCTTGTGTCTAGGAATCCCTGAGAAGAGTCTTTCTCCTTTACCACCCTTCAACAGACATTTATCACCTTCCTGCTCTTCTAGCATGTCTGTGTTGCCCTGGGGAGCACAGGACTGGACATAAAATGGTAAATGCATTTTCCCAGGGCTGAGCAATGGGGAAAGGTCACCTTTCTCCATCCCTGACGCTCTGCCTGTAGCAGCACTGAGATATTCCAGCGTGTCTGCCATGCCCATAAGATCTATGGCCCTGTAACACAAGGTTATAGAATAGTCTAAAGTAGCAGAATAATAATAAAAAAAAAAAGTCTGGGTATCTAAATAGGTGTGTAATATGGGAAAGGTGGCAGCAACAATTGAAGAAGGAAAACCAAAAAAATTACTTAGTGAAAAATACCATTACGGAAACGAATAAATTCTTGAAATGTTATTGCCATAGCAGATCTTTCTCATGAATATTTAGAGGTTTTACTTGTGACTTCAGATTCTGACAACTACAGCTAGTATTCTACTATGTTGACTACAATGGTTGCTTTAAAATTTTTCAGGGTATGGGGAAAATGTTATGTATTTCCTGAACCTGAATGTTAGCATGTGCATATAAAGAAAGAGAACAAAAAACAAACAAACAAGCAAACAAGTCAAGAGAGGATATAAAAAGAGCAGGTATTGAAGATGTTTGAAATGTGGTTTTATTTAATGGCAAAGTTGTGGCAGTTTTGCCCACCTATTTGAGGTACTTTTTTAAAAAATATTTCTATTCAGATTTCTATTAGTTGTTTGATAACGTCTTTAATCTTATCTGTGTATTATACAGGAATTTTGTATTTATATGGGAACTTGCTGGATTGTAACAAAATAGATTTTGTTGTTATTTTTAGTCTCTCAAATTGAAAAAAATCTATACCGGTACTGGCTATTTTAGATACTTAATTTCTGCCTACCTGAGCATGTTAAATCGCAGTCTGCTTGGGACAACTGGCAGTGCTTGAGAGTTATGTCCACCATGTTTTAGAGTTCACAAAAAGCATAATTTAAGTTGTGATTTAATTCAGAATGGCACTACTTTAGTAAAGACCAAAAATTTTCAGAAATTAACTCTAAACTTAAGTCCAGTATCTGGCTGAAAGAATTATTTCGCTATAGCTTTTCTTGCACAATTCTTTAGATATTTTTGGCATTTAGCAATGCTGAAAGTAACAGTAGAAGTAACAGTTTGCTCAAGAATGCGTTTTGCTCACATAAAGGAAAGCTGTGCATGTTGGGGTTTCAGATTGTTTGCCATTATTTATTTGGAAATTTCTGTTTAGAAGTTAGCATACACATTTGCAAAAAAAAAAAATACAATGAAAAATTATAGTGGTTGTTTGTAATTGCTATTACCAGCTGCATGCTAATAGATATCTTTAGAGATTTTATATGTGAAGTCACAAAAAAAATAAATAAAAGGATGGTGGGAGGGAATTGGAAATACTTAATAGAGTTGGAGTAAAAAGTGACAGTAAAAATCTGGTGTCTTTGTTGGCAAATTTTCATCTAAAGGTGTGGCCTTGAAAGGTCTCAAAGTTTCTTGTATATGGTATGTACCCTGAAGATTTTATTTGGGTGGATTTACAGTTAGTGTTACCAATCAATATTAACTTTAGAGATCAGAAAGGAGATTAATCTGACACTGGCACCAGATTCTGTCTCCAGTAATCTTATAAATCTCTTGAAAGAGAACCACAACAGTTGTAAATTTTGTACTCAATCTATTAACTTGGTAGCAAGCTTTGGAAATCTGAAATCAAACCCAGGTTGGTTCCATACTATGCACAAGGATATTGTCAATAGTCCATGATCTAAGACATAAGCCAGTAGTTTCAAGCCTCCTGAAAGTTTATGTTGTTTTAGAGGATGCAAAGAATGTAGAGTTGGGTTCCAACCCTGCTGCTTATTTCTCAAAAAGTAGTTGACACCAGGTATAAATAGTTCTGTCAGCTAAAATTAGTCTAAAACTTACAAAGTCTTAAATCCAGAAGTCTTAAAACATTTTGATGACCTTTTTCAGAACAATTCATCTGTAATGAATATTTATCGGTATTGACGTAATCATTTTTAAGACTCTGCTATTATACAAAACCATTTTGTTCTGTCTTGTTCTGGGTTTCTACATACCAAAACTCAAAATGAATGTTACTTTCATTCAGTGTCATGGTACACAATAAGAGAAAAAATACTGATTTAAATATTATTCAGCAACATCAAAGCTGAGACTAATTGCTTGGAAAATAATATAATTTCTTTGTCCCTCTCTGCCTTAAAATTTTTTTGAGCTTCTCTTTTGATTTACTTTCCTGTTTTTCATGTATTTTGTTCATTTTATATGTTGCTTGGCATTCTGCATTTATTATTCCTGGAACAACTCAATTTTTGTGCCACTATAATAAAAACACAAAAATTCAGAACACTCCATAATTTATCCTTGTTTTATGATAATAGTATTAGATCGCCTGGCATGAAATACTCTGTTTTAGAGCTACCCCAGATCACACCATATTAGCAGGCTACATTTTTCACCAAAGACAATATTGATGATAGAAGCTCAGTTCTAAGATGAAGAGCCACATGCCATGTTTGAGCAGCCCTGGTTGGGAAGACAGAGGCTGTGCTGGGGTGGCCTCAGTCTCTACTGCAACAGCACTGAGACAGAACATGCCATCTGAATCGCTGCCTGTACAGAATCTTGAAAATCCCTCCTAGCATAAACACCTCATTTGTGTATCCAGCTGGATGGAGGCTGGATGCACCGGGTTGTGCACCACCTAGAATGGTTCTGCAGACCAGGATATGGCAGATGGCTTTGCAGAAGCAGAGCAAGCTTCATCTCTCTGCCTTCAGCACAGCTGTGACTGTATCATTTCAGTCATCTGGAGTAGTTAAGAAACCAGAACACCTGTGCTTTTCTAAGCTCTCCTCCTGCTTCAGATTGTTAGATGGCAAGGTACACTGAGAATGGAGTGAATGTAAAAAAAAAAAAAAAAAAGGCACTGAAGATTCAATATTTACAGTTCAGAAAATTGTTGTATATTCCTGCTGATGTGAACTGTCTGGTGACTCTAGAGTGCTACTCAGATCTTGACTTTCTGCAGTGGTGCTTTCACTATAACTTTTTTCCTGTCCTTGGCCTCTCTAGGATTTATGTATAACTTTCAATTTTTCTTTTTTAAATATCTGTTTTAAAAACTATTCCTTTATAGATTATCCTTTTGACTTTCCCTGCCCTGTCACCCCCCCCCTCCCCCCTCCCCCCCCTCCAGGAATCTTCTTTTAAATTCTGCCTCTCTTAATTTCTTACAGTTTTATTTTCTACTATAAGAATTCTACTCTGTTCTTTTCAGTGTTCCTTTTCTTTCTCTTTTTTCTACTTTTCTTTGTGTATCAAAGTGTCACAAAGCACACTGATTCCGTATCAGAATGAATCAGAATGAAGCACTGTCTCTCTTAAAATGCCATCACAGGTGAAATAAAGTTCATGCAAATATATACAATTACAAAATAAGTGCCATTATCTTCTTTTCCTGTGGTTTTTCTGGAAATTGGAATGATTGGTTAATGATAAGCTGTTGAAATCTTGCCCTCAGTGTTAGAGAGCACAGACTGTCCAAAGAAAGAGTTAAACTATGTGGAATTGTGCAAAATTATTCCGGAACTGCATTTTCTATTAACACAAGATGTCAAAATTACCATATTTTATTGTTGTCATCATCCGTTCCAATCCCGAATGGTTTACTCAATAAATAGATGACAAAGTAACAAGGAAAATAAATAAACAAACAAGCAAAAATCAACCCCTAACTGCTAACAGCTGACATTTAAGACAAATCTTTATTTCTTTAATTGGCAGATCTTGCCTTTCTTACCTTTGAGAGAATTCATTGTCCACAACACTACCATGAAGTCAATTTATGTTAGTGTGATGGGTATTCCTGATTTTTAGAGCAGTTGAAGCTGTGAAAGAGTGAGAGCATGGCCAAATTCTATTTGCCAGGCAATGTTGCATACAAAAATTAGTGTCACCATAATTCCTTTCTATGCTTTCAGACCCATCCACAACATGACACCAGTACAGATGGCAATGTTATAAAACAATAAATTCCATAGGAAGCCTGTTGCCATTGGAATAGGTGAAGATCTCTGATCAGTACAGAAGGGTTGTCCTTCTGTCAAAGTGCCTCAGTCTGCAACAGAAGCTCAAATCTGTGAAACTTATTTATCCGTTCATCTTGAGTCATTTCTAATGCTGGCTGACCACAATTATTGCTCAACCTTCAGGGAAAAAAACCATGCATACTAAATCTCTCCTGATTATTTTGATGTATAAGCACCATAGGCCCAGATTACGAATGTTTTTAGAAGCTTAATTCATACTGATTTAAGTAGGGCTTGGTATCTAAGCAACTTTGACATAAGCGAAGGTCCCTTCTGCTCTTTATTGCAAACAAAATGACTTGTGTCTTATATTCCAAGTTTGTAAACTGTACAGGTTAAAACATGAAACCATGCTTATTTTTTTCCTTCTTTCTTATAGAAGCAACCAAAATTTAATACATTTTTTTCTTGTCATTTTTGAAGAACTGCTTTGGTTCAATCACAATATATACCACAATAATATTTTTCTTTCCAATGGATATGTGATAGAGCCCTGACTCCCTGTTGATGGGAATTAGTGAATGAATTTCTTGCTTTCCTTGAGTGCAAAGCAAAAGCTTTTGCTTTTCTTACTAAGCTACTTAACGTAACCCACATCCTTTCCAACTTTTCCAGTTCTTTCCCCCATGCCACTGCAGGGGAATGAGAGAGCAGCTGTGCAGTGCTGGGCTGCCTACAGGGGTTAAACCACAATGACTGTGTGTAAAATCTGTGTAGTGTGAAGACTTTTGGAATCTCATTAAAAATAGTTGGTACATAGAGATTTTGAAATAGTAATAAAAACTGGGTTATTTTTTCCTTCTCTTTTTGAAAGGAAGAAAAGCTTATGAAAAACCCTATTGTAGATTACTCAGCATTTTCTCTGAGAAATATATCTGCATTTTTTATCTTCTGGGACAATGCACTTTAAACTTTTTAATTTGGTATAAATAATTTCTCATTGTGTTCCAAAACATACTGACTGACTCAATCTGCCATAATGCATTCCTCAGTCTCAGGGAAAAAATAAAATTTAAAACATGAAAGCATAAAGTCAGAAAAGATCTGGGGAGACCTGGAAAAAATATCAATATCAGGAGAACAGGAAGCAAAGATAATTGCAAATGAAAAAAAAATCCAGAACAGTACAAGGGAAAAAGGAGAATTTCTGATTTTTTACCTTTAGGAAAAGTTGAAATGAATTCCAAGTTTGAAATAGAATTTGAAACCAGGTAATTGGGGTTTATTCTGATTTTTCATCAAAACTTCTAATGATTTTCACTTTTTGTCAGCCTGCTTTGTGACAAAGAGGAGTATCCCTCTTTTTCTTCTATGCTCTGACAAGATCATAAGGAATACCATAGTGTATGAAGTGTCAGGCAGGTAATTGATTCCCACTTCAGCTATATATGTGGTCAGAACGTTTATAATTATAAAAGTATTTTGTTTCAGTTCTGATTACTTTTCTTCATTAAAAAACCCTAATTGCTTTGCTGTTAAGTGAACAGATAAAATACAAATTGTAAATAAGGTCAGAAAAATTGTAGTCAGATTGAATTTACAAAAAGCTATAGAAATCAAATGTTTAACTTTCTTTAAGTTTTTCTTTCATATGTTCTGTGCATATAGGTTTATATGTGTTTGTGGGCAGTAGTAATCCAGGGAAAGAACAGAGCAAGGAAAGAGGGGAAATAGCAGTGGGGAAATGGAGGTTTACAGAGCAGTCAGTAAATAACAGGAACACTGTTAACATCTTAAATAAAAAATCATCATGATAATGTTGTCCTGGCAGCTCTATAAAAATGATATAGAAGAGGATTGTGTTTTCTCTTGGAGTTGTAGTTTCTGCTGTTGTCAGTACTGAAAGGTTTTTCATTACTCAAAGTGCTTGTTTCAGTCTCAGGCAATTTCTGGTTTTACTTTCTGGATGGGTTGGAAGGCCCAAGACAACAAGACAAGGATGGCATTGCTCCCATGATCCACAGAAACGGGGTTATTTATGTCTCTAGAAGGTATTTGACCATTTGGAGTGGTTTCTGTGGTTACATGCAAGGAAAAATTAAACATTTTAATTTGCAGTTTTAAAAGGGAAAGATGCTTCCTTCCAGAGCTGGCAATAGCTTTCAAACACCTGTCTGCTGTGCTGTCAAAACATTTGTATTTGAAACACAGCAGCAGTTGAAAAAGGATAAACTCTCATGAGCTGAAAGAACATGTGGTAAGTTTTGATGCGCTGTGTTACTTCATGCTTTGTGCAGGGAGAGAAAATTGGACACACATGGTTGTAATGAGGCTCAGCAAGACTTTCTCAAACAAAATATTAACTGCCAGATGCACTTTATCTGTGTTAGATGGGAGAAGAATATAAATGAGATCTAACACCTGTGTGTGCAAACTGACATTTCAGATAGAATTTTTTCACACTGGGTGTGTTTGCAGCATTTAGCTGTGTCGCTTGGGAAAATTGCATGACTATTCCAATATGTCATTAAAGAATGACTTAGAGCTTGGGATTTTTGTTTAATCATGCTACCTGTAAAAGTACCCCAAATTGTGGAAGAAAGTTTAGGAATCACAGTTCTTGACAGCTGAATCATGACTTGTGCTCAGTGAGTGTTGATGGCTGCAGTAGCCCTGAATCTCTGATACTCTTCACTCATCCGAGCTCATCCTCATTAGAAGCAATACCATTTCCAGCCCCTGAGGAAATGAGGCATTATTTCTGTTTTGTAGTAAGGTCTACTATGTATTGTTTTGTGATTAATTAAAGAAAATATAGCATATGTCAGGAAAGTAAAAAAGGTTTCACAAGGGTTAGACTTTGAAAAGCCAACTGCTATTACAGTCATAATATTTTCACTTTTTATGTAATTATTTAATCTATGAAGTATTAGAATTTTAAGTGCACTGTTGATATAAAAATCTAAGAATTCATGTAAACTATAATGAAATGAGAACAGTAAAGACAGAGGAGAAGAAATTAAAACCTACCATGGAGAAATAGCTTTTACTCTTCTTGCTGATCTCAGTAATACTTGGCAGGACTACAAGACTATTCTGATGTTTCACTGGCTTTTATCCATGTGTTTGGCAGCATAAGCAAAAACTCTTATTTTTTTTTATGGAGATTCTATCCCCAGTGTTTTCAGAAGACAGAGAGAAATGAAATGAAAAAGTTCTTCTGGAACTTGTTGAATTTTTTTCTCTGTATTTCTTTCAAAGTGGGCTGTCAGAGAGTAGAGATTAGAAATAACTCACATTTTCCTTTCTTGAAAATATAAGGGAATCCTCAGAATCTGTAAGATTGTTGCATCTAATAT
Organism: Sterrhoptilus dennistouni; assembly: GCA_013397095.1. Lineage (NCBI taxonomy): Eukaryota > Metazoa > Chordata > Aves > Passeriformes > Zosteropidae > Sterrhoptilus > Sterrhoptilus dennistouni. The sequence continues at coordinate 173,293 of VWZU01017894.1, forward strand.
ATATGACTTATTACAGGTCTTTTCTGGCAGCACAGCAGGGATTAAGCTGGACTTGCCAAATGTAAACTGTTCAGGGCTGAATTTTCATGTGGAGATCAGTTGCATTTAGAGACATTTGATTAAGTATCTGACTGCTTGGGCCTACAAATGAGCTGGGATTGGAATGCAGGTTGGCATTATTTGTGCTGTTACCACTGGAAATACAGTATTCCCCACATAAACCTATTTGTACATTATAAAAAGTTGTAAAAATTTCATTTTTATACTCTTTGGCCCTAGACAATGCCTCTAAAACAGGTACTGGAATATGTTGGGTATTTCTCTTGAAATCCTTTGAATTTTGTAGGCACTTTGGGAGCTTCTGTATTTATTGTCATCACTTAAGAGAAAGTTATTGTCATAATTGATAATTTAATTAGTGTATTTTTGCAATGTAATGTGCTGAACAAGAGAGTAAATATGTATTATTCTGTAAATTCACCCTGGGGCTTCTGATATGCTGTGTTTCAGATTACTCTGCTAACTTGGAAGAAAATAAATTGAAGGGGATGTCAGAAAAAGATCAAGAGAGAGACAGGCCTATTTACCTTATTAGTAGTAAAATGAACAATAACTCTAGCAGAGATTAATAACTTTTACAAAGCAACAAAGGATATGAAAACATGATTTCATATAGACCCATGTTACAAAATGCACGCAGTAAGGCTGAAGATGTTTCCTGATCTAACACAGTGGTGCCTCTCCATGGGCACCTTCTTGGTTCTTCATCACCATCGGACTTGATCAAATGAATCCAGCCCTGCTCCTGTAGCATCACAGCACATGGAAGAACTTCTGAGCTGGAGGTTCTTCTGCACTCAAAACTCCAAAAGAAAGGAAAACAGGAAGATCAGATCTTCTGAACATGAAGTTAAAACGAGAGTAAAAACCAGAAAAAAATCACCCATTTTATGGTTAAAACCCCATTTTAATTATCTTTGTATAATTGATATTGATCACACCGCTACTGAATGAACATGTTTCTAAACTAACAATGAATTGTAGTTTATGATAAAAAAAGTTTAGTTGAAACTTTTTATAAATAACTGATGGCTAATCAATATGAAGAGCTTTAATATTATACTGTAAGCTATAAAGAAAACAGTTGAAGCCTAAAGATAAATATTGATACAAGTCTTTTTATAAGAAGCACAGGCAAAATAATCTTGGAACAAGATGGATTACCTCATAAGCATAAATGACATCTCATAACCAAGGCAATAACTTGCATGTAATTTCAAAGTATTCATTGCTCAAAACTCAATAGATTGGTTCTTAAGTGTTTGCAGAGTTATTCAAATTGCCCTTTGTCAGTGCTAAACCAAGAAGCTCATATTTATTTCCTTGTTACTTGTCCAAAGATGAACTTAGATATTCTGTTATTCCTCTCTAACTATCAATGGGTAGCTTTAACTGGGGAAAAGATGAATTATAGTTTTGCAGAAACAATTTATGGTGATGAATTTGTCCTCATTTTCCACAAAACAGTTGGGATTAATGCAAATGGATGGGCTAAAAATTATCTGTCAGACATAGCAATATTTCTTACTTGTATGATTTTGTCATACATATGGCCCTAACATTAGAGAAAGTAACTCTCTTGAGATCACTGGCAGAGTATTTTAAAAAAGAGAACATGCAAAAAAAAATACTGTTTTGAACATATTGTTTCTTACTACTGAATATATAAACATTATTAAACTAGACAAAAAGATTGTTCACTAGTCTGAGTCATAACAGCTGGAAGAAGTTCAAAAGGATGATATCAATGTATTTTTTAAATATATACTTTTATCTGTAATTTAAGACATCTGTTATTGATATAGGCATTTTATTTTTTTATATAGTAAGTATTTTGCAGTTATGTACTTTTGCAATAATTTGTATATTCTACAGAGCATTTTTTTTAGAGAGCTAGAGTTTGAAGACCAATGGTGCCTACAGACTTATGTATTGATGTGGTTTTGGTTTTTGTTTTAAAATATTACTTGAATTATGTCTCCAGTAGTCTGAAGGTGTTGACTGATACATCATGTCAGATCTCTAGAGATAAGACAGGTAAGACTGTAAAAGCAGTTCTGATGTAGAGTTGGGTTTATTTTTCATATTATATTCATAGAATGTGAATTTCTTCTAATTTGTGATGTGAAAGGGAATTTCAAAATCTGATCTAATTATTCAGAAATATTTCAGCTGTGACACTTTCTGACAATAATTACATTTCTTCTCCTGATACCTGAGAGGGATCACTGCTGAGTGCATGAAATCTCTGTGGCACTTGGGAAAGGAGCAATTCTGTTCAAACTTGCACCTTTCCATAATGTCCAGCTACAGGCACTTCACTGGATAGTTTTGGCAGTGTGTATTTGTATTACTACGCATTAATTTAACTACTACACACAGGTAATTTTTAAAGGTAAAGATCTAGGAGGACATTGCATCCATAAAACTTAATGATTATGGACATGTGAATACTTGAAAGTATTCCAAGCAAAATTGGTGATCCACTTTCTACAAGTATTTCATCTAACTAATTCATTGTCAAAAATGTTCATCAGGTTTGGGTTAACCTAATGGTGTTGTTCACCATTCAAAGTAAATTTTGAACTTTAAAAAGTGGATTGGAAATATTTTGATGGTGAGTACTTACAAAACCAAAGAAAAAGAAAGTACAATGTGAACAACTGAATATGTCTATTCATGGCTGATGAGATTCTGAATAATCTATACCAGTTAAAAAGACCAATAAAAAACCTCACTGCATAAAAAAGATCCATTAACTTCAAAACAACTTGAAATAAAGAATGTTGCCCAAGACACAAAATCTAATTGCACCCTAGTTACAGACAAGACATTGGAAATGAAGCTTGCAAAATCCATATTATATCTTCTTTATTATCCAAAGTTGAACATAAAAAAATGATGTTGTGATTTGGGCAATAAACCAGAAAATGGGCAATTCAAAGTTTAATCACTGTTTCTGCCTTGTCCTCCATGTATGATACAGACAGAATGTCTTTCCTTCTCAGGTAAAAAAATCACAATTTAAAATAAGTTCTAAGACATAATAAGGTGCAACCAACTGATTTGAAATATATATTTTGACTAAGTAAGAGTCATAAATTAAACTTTGATTCTCAGTGAAAGCAACTGTGCATGAAACAACATTTCCCTATTATCTATCATAACCACCCCTCTGGAAAACAAAACAAAAGCTTACTCTGCTGTATTAACTGATGTGAGGATTTTTTTAAAAAGAAAATGTTTACTGATTATTTTTTAAGTACAAAATTTTCTTTCATTGTACTTAACAGATTAGTGTGGGATTACATCTCATACAGAAAGTCAAATTTTGTTAGTCTAATTAAAAACCTTAGAAGTTAATTAAAACACAGCAAAATTTTATTGTGGTTAGTCCAAGTGCTATTATTCACTGTCCAATTTATGTATTAACACAAAACAGAACTCATTAGCAATACAAGTGTAAATTGTTAGTGAGAAACTTTTTAATATATACCTCTATAAGGATGGTGTCATGTTCACCCTTCTCTTCTGATGGTCAGGTCACCAGTGACTGTCTCCTGGAGAAGGGACAGAGGAGAGCTGTAGTGAGCTGCCACCTCTCCCAGTTGCTGAGCTCTTGTAATCAAAGAATCACAGAATGGGTAATGCTGGAGGGCACCATGGTGTGTGATCTGGTCCAGCCTCCCTGCTCAAGCAAAATCATCCCAGATCTTGTGGCACAGGATTGTGTCCAGACCAATCTTGAACATCTCCAGAGGAGACTCCACCACCTCTCTGGACAATCTGTTCTGGTGCTCAGTCACCCACACAGTAAAGAAGCTCTTCCTCAAGTTCAGAGGGAACTCCCTGTGCATCAGTGTCTGCTCATTGCCTCTTGTCCTATTGCCTGGCACCACTGAGCAGAGCCTGGCTCCATCCTCTTGGTGCCCCCACCTTCAGATGCTGATAGACAGTGATGAGGACCCTCTCAGCTGTCTCTTTCCAAGGCTGAGCAGGCCCAGCTCCCTCAGCCTTTCCTTGTAAGAGATGCTCCAGTCCCTTAATCACATTCCTTGCCCTCAGCAGGACACAAAGATCAGTCTCTCCAAGTCTGGGAAAGGAGAACAGGCTACAGGTATGAGCAGAGACTCTGCTCCATTGCAAGTGTGAAACATGCACTGGTGGTTAAATACACATGGAAACTGCTATTGCAATAATCTGGTCAGTCTGTTTTTCCTTCTGTTAACCACAAGAACTGAGAATACTGCACTGAAAACCCTAAACACACTAACAAAGTTTTGTGAAATATTGCTCTGTGAAAAATAACTGAAAATAAAAGTGAAGCGGGGATAGATTTAAAACCTGGAAATGCTTGCTGCTGGTACCTCTGTCATGAAGTAGACAAAGTTAAAAGTGAAGGACAGCAGATTTATTTCACTGGCTAAAATTTTGTATGGAGGAATCATGCTGAAATGCAAAAATGCTGCAATAATCACTCAAAAAGAGTTCCCAATAAAATATTTTGTGAATTATTATTTTTCTGTGAGATATTGCAGAAATTTAGTGAAGCAAATGCATTTCTCCAAGAAGTTTGGTTTGGAGGGTTTAATTTCTTGTAAGAGAAAAAAGGTGTAGCCCTAAATTCACAGATTCCATGGAAGTGTAAAGTAGAAAAAGTGTTGAATACAGCTACAAGTACAGATACTACCAATGTCAGTAGGAAGGAGTGGAGCATCCTGTCTGTGGCTGTTCTGCAGTACCCTTCTTTTATTTATTCTACAATATGCTGTAGGATATGTAGAACTTTTTTTAGCAAACTTGTTGTAGTACAAATGAGAAAGTCCATACAGCAAAAATTTTTTCTAGGTATTTAAATTGTACATATATCGAAATTATCTCTCCATTATGTAATTTTTATAGATTTTTTTTATTTTTCTTTGTGTGGGGAATTACTGTCAAATTTCTACAGCCCGTATTTTCAGGGTGCAGCAGGAAAAAGAAAAAAATAAAAGAAAATCATCCAGTTCTCAGTGACCACCTTCATGGTCCCTTATGATGACAGTAGTTTTCACACTGTTTGGAATAACTTTATTTATGAACTATTGATAGAATTAATATAGCAAGCAATTAATTCTGAAATAATGAGGGAAGAATAAAACCACAGTAAAAATATACTAAACCACAACTTATTGCAAATTACTGCAATAAAAATATAGAAATATTTTCTGGTAATTCAGCAACTGTTACTTGGGTTACTGCTGCCCCTGGGTAAACTTACATTTTCATATGCACTAATTAGCAAAGAGGTCAAATAATATCTCAAATAAAATAGTTCATTTGTGACATTTTGCCTCTTTGGAGGAATTAATCTCAAGGAATAACTGGAATAACTGACAAAGTAAAACCCTAAGTGTTCTACTCACCAGGAGTGGGTATTATCTACAGCTAATTAACTGCAAAAAAAAGGAGAAAAATAAATTTGTAGATTTAAAAAATTGGATTTATTGCTTAATGAAAGCTGAGAGGTATCTTTTTCCTGAAGTAAGAGATGATGATGCCATGCACACTTGGTGTTGGTTATGATCAAATGCAGGAGTGTGTGGCAGGAATTCCGAGGCTGCCCTGGTGCAGTAACACAGCCCAACATCTCTTCATTCATGTGGGAGCCGAGCCAGCAACTCTGCTGAGCTGACGACAGCAGGGAGCTCTTTTGCTAATTAGTGCATAGAGAAATACCTAATTACACAGGGGTAGAAGTGACTGGGAAAGAGACAGCTGAAGGACCTGATGAAATTACAGTCTGTATTTCCAAGCCAGCCACAACCTCAGTTCTTGTTTTAAACACTGAGTTCTCCAGATAAAATTTCCAGCTGCTGTGAATGTAATTTTATCTCCATGAAAAATGGAAGGAAAAATGACTGAATATTCAGCAATAGCATAATCCATTCTCTCAGAATCACCATCTAGAACACAAGTCCTCAAGATCATGCATGTTTATACATGTAAATGGTGCTAAATTAGTGCATCCTAACACTGCTATTAAGATGAGCAAAGGTGCTGCTCAGTAAGCTGCAAGTTTCTACAGAATTAGTTTTGAAAAATACTATTTTTATCTCCTCAAAATGCTTTAAAGAGGCACACATTTTAAATGTTCACTTAAACAAAGGTTTGTTTTACTTTCCAGTAAAATAAGATTGTACAGCTATAAAAGCATCTGGTAAATGTCTTTGCAAATTATCCTACATATAAATTTTTCCAAATTCTTATGTACTCTTCATTTGGTATTTTTCATGACCTAATTTTTTCCATTCATTTTGTATAGATTGATATGTTTGCCAGTCCATAATTATGCATTTTTATATATTCATACATTGTGCATCATTACAGTTTGCTGTTTCAAAATATAAAGGTTTCATGAGTATGAACTTGGCATAATGCTTTTCCACATAAAAGTTAAGATAAAACTTATTTTAATTCAAATAAAGGCAAAAAGAAAGGTATTTGTCAACTAAAGCTAGTAAAAGTTTTTGTGTAAAGATCTGGAGAAAGCAAAAATTTAGAGACTCGCAATTTTTAAATGCCAATATTGCCATTTTTAATTTTATTCTCCATGAAGAAATAATTTCAGGCAAAATCAGTAATAACTTCAAATGGTTATTTGATACTTTTGAAATACTCTGAACCAAACCAAATTATGTTTTTCCCTGAAATTAAAACAATTCTTAGTCTCCTACTAAAGGCTCTATGAAAACTAAATCGAGTTTCTTCATTTGTGAATTCAGGGGGTATTCTCTTCATAGAGGCTTGCAAGTGTGGGTTCTTGAGCAGTGTTAATGAAAAAGGCAATTAATGTTTGGATACTTGGTGCCATGTGTTTGTGTTGCACTTGCTTATTGTCTCTTTTTATTTCAAAGCATATGTATATCATGACCTATCTGTCCACATAATCTGTCAGAAGGCAGAACACCATGTCAGAGCTCCCTTGTGATCTGTATTACGCATAGGCATGACTGCATTGCCATTTTTTACTGCTTGTGAGGTGTATTTTAGACCCCTTTAAAATCAAGGAAAATATTTTCTCAGTGTTAATTGTTGAAACACAAGTCTGCTTTGAAATTCTGAGTTACTGGAGAAATTCTTCAGGCCCCATTGATTTTACTTCTGTTCAAATGTGTTACGAGCAGGAATGAATCCATGAATCTGTACTGTGCCATGTGCACTGGAAAAAAGGGTCTTACAGTCCTTCAGCTCTTGTTCAGGTTTCAAAGTAATCTGCTTTCTCTTAAGATTATTCTGGTTTTATTCAAGATAAAAAAGGCATTCATTCACAGAAATAATTAATAGGCCTACAGATCTTTTTAAATCCTCATTATCATTTAAAATTAATAAATGTACATAAGAAGACTGCTACTGAATGCAAACATATAAACAATAACTTGAACAGAAAAGAGAAATAAAACAGAGCCCTATATGACTCAATTCTTTAATTAGACTATTGAAAAATGTTCTATAAAACAATGTTTAGACCTCACATGATGAAACACAAGCCTTGAAAATTGATAACTCTTTTTCTTAGTGGAGGACATAATTGACATTTTGAAATATTATCCCTCACCTAAATATCTGATTTTTTAACTTAAAACTCTAGACAGCATTTCATTGCTTAGGTCATGGTTTATCACTAAATGTTTCAATCAGTAAGCCAACTTCAAATCAGAACATCACATACCTAAAAGAAAAGACAGTAATTTACCTTGTTTTAAAAACTTATTTTGTTATCTCTTGTATTGATATTCAAAAGCCTATGAACTTGACATAGGTAAAATACTGGAACGTGATTGCCTAGACAATGATTACTCCTCATGAGTAACTTTAACTACAAAAGGGTTAAATGAAATCCTTTCCTCTAGAGTTGAGATGTAAAAATGTAACTAAAAATAAAAGCTGTTTCAGCTTTTGAGGACAGGAGGAGCAGAAGAAACAGCTAGTCCATCCAAAAATAGCCTCCTTATATCTACAGATATACAGACATTCTTTCTGCATGAAAATAAGGTTTTCAAAGCAAAATGGAAAGTTATCTGTGAAAGAAGAACCATTTACTTCAATATATTTGACTGACAGAGGATTGCACGAACAATAAAGATCTGCATTTCAATATGTAGATAGTTCTAAAATACACACAAGAGATGTTTCCTTTTGAGATGGTCTATTCTCTTATGGATTTCTATTTCAGATAATCTCCTGCTGTCATAAGGAAATTGCATGTGAGTGGTGCTAGCCCTCAGAATTTGAAACATGTTCATAACAGCATTATCTGGGTACAGAAATTATTTTACAGTATTTTCATCTGCCAGCTATTGCTGCTTTCTGCTATGTAGGGTGGTTCTGCTGTTGCTGTGCAGTGACACATTAGGCTGGGCATGTAAAGTAATGCAGTGTGACTGATACAAGCTGATGTTACACTTCACAGCACAATGCTTCATAATGTGTTATGTCAATGAGAGCATTAAAGAAAAAAAAAAAAAAGTAATTCTCCAGACAGAACTGATAGAAGAATCCGAGAATAATCTCCCTTCTCTCCTCCTCTCTTTTCCCTCAAAAAAAACCCAAAAAAAACAACCAAACAAAACAAACAAACAAACAAAAAAAAGCCACTGAAAACAGAGGCCAATTTATATTCAACGCACAAAAATAACTTTTGGAGAATACATAGCAGTTGGTGGTTATATAATACACTTAGACTTGAATCAAAAAGGGAAAATAATTTTTAAAACCTGCCTTTCTATTTGCAGAGTTAACTTAATTTCAGAGATGTGATCTCTACTGGCTTTCAAACCCATGTGTTTTTAGAGCACTAAGACTAGAGTACTTTAATGTACTTCTAGTCTACATAATGTTATGACCATTTTCAGCTTCTAAGGCAACATGCTATTTCAATTCCAAACAGAAATATTTCTTTTATGAACAGTCTTAGGTTTCTAGGTTTCTCTTCATTGTATATTCCTTTTATTTATTTTAAATTTTAAATTTTATGTCTGTTTTTCAAAGTGTACTTTTTTATTTGTTTTTTATACAAATATTTTTCTTGAAGATCACATGAGCATACAGAAACTAGCATAGTGTTTTCCTCATGTTATTGAAAGCTTCTTGATTTTTTTTTTTAATTGGATCCTCCTAAAATTTGGAAATCTTTCCATCTTATTCTCAAATTCAGTCCTTATACCAAAAAATCCCAAACCACACCCACCTCTCACTCCACAAAACCCCAATCCAAAACCCTCATACACACACACACACACACAAACAAATAAAAACAAAAAAAGAGAAAAAGTATTTCTTAGACTGGTTAAACTTCTTTTGGCCTGAAAGTTAGCAACTGATGAACTGATAAATTGTTAAATTTGATAATTTTTTTTATACCACATCTTACAAATTACACAAAAGGAAATTCAGAAATCGATGGAACTCCAGTGTTTTTAAAATGATGGGGGAGAGATTAAAAATGAGTCTTAAAATTATCTGCCTCTTTATCAGTGTATCTCAACTTCTCAAGGATTATTCACTCAAATCAGGTCATCCTCTAGGCCACATTGCTTGTAATCTCAACCTCTATAAAACATTTTTCATCCCCTTATAGTTGTAGGTTTGACCTTCATGTGATACTTCAACCAGCAGGGAGCTCCCAAAATAATGCAGAAGTTCCCTATGGGAGTGGTGCTGCACTTTTCAAGTTTCTGGAAGCCCAGGCAGTAAAGGCATTCATCTTCTGTATCACATTTTTATATTTTCAAACATGCTGATCTTACCAAATATTATGGTCAGTATATTTCGTTGTTACTTTGAACATGATCTAGTTTCACCTGTTCCACATAGTCAAGGATTAAAAGATCACATTTACGCTATATTTTGTAGCTATTTTCTGATAAACTGAAAGGAGAAACTAGCAGTAAGGATAAGGAAGTAATTTATTAACTGAAAAAGTCATTCTGTTTCCTCAGAATAGAACCTGAATTTGCTTTCCAATGCCAAATCTTCCATTTTAACAATCAAGGGGAAAATGATATATTTTTCCTTAATGTAAAAGATTATTTTAGTGTATTTATGTGTGCTTGGTTTTTTGGCACTGCTTTTTTCCCAGCACAGTGCCTGTCTGTACAGCCCCACAACATTACTTGAAACACTAAATTACAAGACAAATATCAGAGACAACAAATATGTCATATCAAGAAAACAATATCTGATTAGAAAAGATCAGGTGTTTAAACATATTAGTCGAGATTTAAAATTAGTTCTTTTTTTTTAATTAGATAAAGCCACTGTAGTGAGTCTATCAGATATTAAGTAGTTAAGTGGATGAAATATGAATCCCATAGTGAGAAAACTTCTACAGATGAGTCCTTAATTAGTTATGCCAGTATTGATGCAACTCCATCCTGTAGTCTCTCTTTAGTGTTGTTTACTCAAAAAGGCTTTATCTCTGCTGGGAGACATACCCAGTGGTTAACTGACTGCTCAGAAAGGATATCATGAATAAAGTTTCATGTGTATAAAATTCAGCACAGCCTCTTTATTTTAGCATCTGTCCCCTATACTTTGTTAACCTGTTCCCAGCACTCTGCAGGAATTCCCATTCCTGTCGCTTTGCAAAGGAAATAAACTTTTCTTTGGACCAATCTGTGCTGCTGAGTGAGGTGGTGGAGAGTTGTGTTGCCTCCTGGAGTGCTCTGCTCCCTTTGTCCTCCACAGAGCCCTGCTGTCTGCTGGGAGTTTCCAATGGGAAAGAGCTGACCTTCACTTCCCTCTGCATGCCTCTGCTCCTTACTTCTCAGCTTCTCCGGAAAATACTCTTTCTTTTTGTATTTTCCATCAAGATAATGTAATCATCCAGCACAGGACTTGTTGTTTGAAGTGTGGCATATCCTGCTAGAGTAACAAATAATTTAGGTTAATTTTGGTTATGGAAAAAGTAAAGTTTTAGATGTTTTCAGTGAAAATCCTTCTTCCTACAGCAGTAAAAGCCAATATAGAAATAATGATGGGGATTCTTTTGTTTAGACTTCTAATGCCCATAAGCCACAGCATTTGGCCAATCTCATTTACTTGGTGTTTTTTAACAAAAAGAGGATGGAAAAAAATGTGCTAAAACTTCACACTTAAGTGTACTCTTTCACTGCTATAGTAACAGCAATAATTTACCATTATTGTGCTACCATTGATGTTTAGAAGGCCTACACAGGGAATATTCTGTGGGATTCAGCTTCAATTCTTTTTTCATCTAAATTGCATAAATATATATATGTGTGTGTTTGTGTTAATCTTTTTCACTGGTGAAGGGAAAAAGGCAGATTCAGAGAACAGTTTATAGATTTAAGTAAAAGTTTTATATTCAAAGTTTCACTCTGTATGTCTCTCCAAAATAAAGGGAATACAGATAAGAGTCTGGTTAGGGTCCCAGTCACAGGTTTTACATATAAGCCCAGAGAGACCCAAACTAGGGACCACTGTGAATATGCAGACACAACAAATGGGTGTCAGTGCATGGATTCCATTCCCTATGGAAGGGACTTTGGCTAAATTGCTAAATTGTTACTACAAGCAGACATCTGAATTATATTGGAAATAATCTAAAATTTCAAAAGACAAAACACGAAAAATAAGACGTAGATAAGGCACTGCCTCTTTTCTGTGGCTACGTGCATAGCAACATATGCAAATAATATAAATGTATAATTATAGTGGGTTTTGATTAAGAAAAGGCAAAACAGAATTAAATATAGTTTGTTTTGGTTTTTTTTTATATAGGCCATCAAACCCACTGTTGCTGTGGGCCAGCCAACTGCAGGGCTGTTGGGGAAGGACACACGCTATGTTACAAGCGCCAAGTCTGGTACTTACATGCTGTAGTACAGAAGAGTGCTTAGACAGGCAAATGCTTTTATACAGAACACATGAAGTGTAGTTACTACCGGAATGCAATATTAAAACTAACATAGAAAATGGCTAAAGGTTAAAACATTTGCCTCTGCAAATCTTTAACAGTTACCATATAGTCCTCTTGGGGGGGAGAGTGATGGAGATAGGAGCAAGAGTTGTAACATGAGATCCGACAGGGAAGAGAGGCATGTTCCGTGGAGTGCCCCAAGTGCAGAGCTCGGCTGAGCAGTGACAGCAGGCCCAGCCCAGGTGGGGGTGGCTGCTGCAGGTACCTTCAGTGCTCTGCGGAAGCGGCCACGGGCGGGCTTCTGCCCTTGTGTCTGGTCCACGGCTGCATCTGGCAAAGAGCACAGCCAGAGCTGAGGGGCTGCAGGAGAGGCCAGAGAAGCCAGCCCTCCACTCCCCAGGCAGGGACAGCCCTGGGATGCCCCAGGGGATGGAGCAGAGCTGCTGTGGGGAAAGCCTCGGCCCCTCTTCCATCCNCCAGCTCTGCCACTCACCATCCCACAGTGGCTGGAGCTGCTCCAGCTCTTCAGGGTGTTGTGCTGGAACATTTGCAGGGCTTGTATTTCTTTTCCTCCTGCAAACCCATTCCCATTCCATTCCACCGTTACCGTGCTGCCCTTGCACGCCCTTAAAGGGCCCTTGCACACCCTGCCACCTGCCCTGGCGCTGCCCCCACTCCACCCAAAGTGGCTCAGGTTGGAAGGAATCCCTTACCCCAAGCGTCTAAGACAGCCCAACAGGATCTTGAATGATTTGATGGCTGAAGCCATCAGTAAACGCTGCCCTGCTCTGCGGGCTCTGGGCAGCAGCAGGAGCCCCCAGGGCGGCCGACGCAGCCGCAGCAGGAAGGGCACGGGGCCTTGCACAGAAGCTGGCATGGCCTCCTTGGGACATGTCCTGGCTGGTGGCCATCCTGAAATGCAGGTGTGACAGACAAGGAACGTGTGTCCCA
>VWZU01017895.1:7710-20817 GCA_013397095.1 Sterrhoptilus dennistouni
TTTTTTTTTTTTCTTCTCTGTCTCCAGTGAGATCAATGTTACAGGGTGAGCTCTCTTAGAAAATTTAAAATTATTCTGGGTACCAAAACCTTGTCTTGGCAGTAAACTTGTCTGAATTACAAGAAGCAAACATAACCAAAAGCCACCCCACATGTGTTTTAGCCCTTTCTCAGAGTGAAGGCACCACATGACAGTGCAGCCAGGGAGAACTTTCTCTGTATTTTGCAGAAATATGTCAACAGTCAGGAAAAAAAGTCCTGGATCAGCCACTAGCACTGTTGTTATTTATATGTCACACAAACAAGTGGTGAGGAACAGACATACAGAAAGTTGTTTTTAAGAAACACTGACTCAAATGTCCTCTCCCCAATCATTTCATGCCACAGAACAAAACACAGAGAGAAAACAGCTGCACAGTGACAATGAATGTTTTCAAGAGCAGGAGGTTGTGCATTGTGTCCACTCCTACCCAGTGCTGAGCATCTCACAAGTGACAAAAGCAGCCACAGAGTGAATTAGAGCAGAATCAGAAGTGACAGCCACCACACACTGCTCAGGAGCAGGGCTGCCACCAAAATTGGCTTCTCAAGGCTGTCAGGGAACTGAAGCTGGTGATATTTTTGGTTATCATTATCCTCACCAGGAGCCTGTTCAGGTGAAGGGGTTTATGTCCCATTCCCCAGTGCTGTTTTTCTCCCCCAGCTGCTCACAACCAGTGCAGGAACTGGTTCCTAATCCCTCCCCTCTGAGCCATCCACCACTTGTACACTTTCAGAGTACTGGAAAAGGGTCTTGAACTCACCTTGGAATAGGGATCTGGAAAATTGAACTCATTCAAACAGTGTTCCCTTGTATCCAAGAGACTTCTGACTGTTAAGGTACCATATGCACTTTAAAAGGGAAAAGAAGGGAAAAAAAATCAATCACTTCAAACAGAAAAAGTTATTTTTCCCCTGTTTCCTCTGTAAGTCACAGCCCCTCATATGGGCACTGAAGCTGAAAGTCACAGGTGCTAAACCCTGGCTCTACAATAAGATTATTGAATCTACAATAAATAATACTATTAGATTAAATAATTAAAAATTTATGATAATATATAATAATTATACTATAATTATAATTTATAAAGATAAATATAATTATAATAAATAATAAGATTATTTCTTGTAGATTCAATAATCTTAAATCTACAATAAGATTATTTAAATACAGGAAGGGAGAATGTTCAGAATTAACTTGCTGCTATTTTTAATAACCACGTACCAATTTTTAGTTAGAAATTTTCTGCCAAGATAGAATTTCTCTGCTCAACTGCAACACCTGAAATCCAAAATCTCTGTGCAGAGGACCTGGTGTGTGAGCCTTCAGGCTATTTGGCTTTGTTTGCTGTGCTTCACAACCTGGTTAGCTTTTGATGGACTTTCATTGCTCAACAGAAGCAGCAAGTGGTGCAAAAGGGAAAATAAAAACACTTACAAGGGCTGCTGCCTGAGTGTCTGGAGCTTATTCCAGTATTTCTGCCGGAATTTCTCAGCTCTCTCCTGTGCATCCACAGAGTCTGGCTGGCTGGCTGCAGCTCGCTTTGCCACCTGGCAGGGAAATGAGGAGTTACCAAATTAACTCTTCCTCCTTGTAACTGGTGTGAAGTTCAGTGTGAGCAATAACCCCTCCATCTGCCTCCCTGTTCTGTGCCTGCAGCCTGGCTGCTCCCTCCCACACAGCACCTCCCAGCCTCCCTTCATTCCAAACAGTAAACAACAATTTTAATGTCTCTTTCCATCCCAAAAGATTTAAAGTTTGTTTTCCAGACTGTACTGTCAGACATTAAGCACAAGTTCTAACTACTTACAGGAGGAGGAAAAAATATCAATGCATATACACTAAAGGAGAAACAGGCAGAAATGTAATGGTGCACATCGACCCCTTGTGTTCTCTTTTTGTTTACTCCAGTGAGCTGCCTGAATCAGCTCCAGTGCAGAAAACAATAACCTGTGTCTGGTTCACTTGTGCTCTTCCCAAGAGAACATGTCTGTGAGGCAGCAGGACTGTTCCCACAGCAGGAACAACCCAAGGATCTCTGGCCTTTGGTTGTGTAACTGTCCTGCCTGCAGCTCTGTACAGAGAGGTCTGAGTGCCATTAAAGAGAGAAAATGCTTTGAAAACAACTTTCAGAAGCTAAAAAAAAGCACCACAGAAGAACATTTCTGCCTTTGAAGGAGCCAAGCCCTTCCTTAAGAGACTGGGACAATGTCAGGTGCCTCTGTTACAGGTAGAGAGGGGCTGCACTTCCAGAGGGGCAACACAACAGGAATGTTTTACAGGACAAACATGCTGCTTCACAGAAGATTTGTTCCCTAAATACCTGTGTCACTCACATAGGACTCACAGTTTTGTGACACTTACCCCATCCAGTGCCTCCTCAAAGCAGGTGAGCCAGTATTTTCTGGCCATGGCATCATCTGTGAGGTCAACAGTGTCTGGGATATAGGTGGAGGGGTCTTTCAGCAGTGGCAGGTTAACAAGTGGTCTCTCCAATCTGTCCATTTCCAGCATGTCAAACTAGGGAAGAAAGGAGAGATGGATTAGAACTCCCTCAGAAATTAATTTGCAAGGAATTAAATTAGCACAAGGGCTGCAGAAGTCCAGCCACAGTTAAGACTGACAGATTTGCAGACTATTATAAGTCATCATAAATAATCCAGTTCCCTCTGTGGATTATTTTATCCATGCCCACCCTATAAACAGAAATTATCCAGTGTGAAAATAATCCACAGTGTGAAATCAGAATTGCTGTACTGTCAGTGACTTTAAGAGGTGACTGAGCTTGTGCTCTTCTGTCCAATCTTGTATTTGTCTTCCCAAAGGAAGCAAATTAACACTGCTGAAAGATGGTGGAATGTGAAATTCCAAATTCTGAGGTATTTCAGCTGCAGCAAAATCCAGCTGCTCCAGAGAAACTCTAAGAGACAAACAATCCCCCCACTATGGTGAAGGAGAGTAAGACAAAGCAGCAGCCAGTCTGTTTTATGAAGCATTCCATCCAACACCACACAGGACACCAGCCAACACCACAGCAGACACCAGACTGGTCACTTCTCTGGGAAACAGGAGCCCCCAGGGGCAAGAAGCAACCAGCTGGAGAATAATCACCTGTGTCCAGGTCAGCACTGCTAAGAGAACACACACAGGTCTAGAAAAGACAGCACATACTGTACCACTCCGTGTTCTCTGCATGGGGTAAACATCAGGGGATGTGCTCATAAGCCCAGAACTCCCAGCATAATTCTCTCCCCAGCTGTACTGGTTTGGATCTAGAAAAGAGAAAGACACAGACACACATAATCTGAAAATAAAACTGAGAATACTCCTGTGAGTGAGTCTAGAGCCAGCATCCCACTGAGCAGTGCTGCACTACACCAGCCAGCTCCCCTTGTCTTTAAAAGCAAACAGATTTTTTTCCCTCTAACTCCCAAAGGAGATGTTTCAACCACTCACTGAATTACCTGCTCCAAAGAGCTTCAACCTGAACGAGACAAGAGACAATTTAAGTTCTAAAATCATTCTTTTAAACCCCATTTCCTTGTCATTAATCAGCATGCCTCCAAAGCACTACCACTGAGCATTTCTTATTTCTAAATCTAGATCCATTATGAACAAAATAGTATTACAGAACTCTCAAAGCACAATGTCAGCTTCAGAAAAACACTGAAGTTATTTCTAGATTTGCTTTATTTGAGAAAAGTTTAATAAGCTCAGATGTACAGTACATGCTGCAGAAGCAATGTCTTTAATTCCTCAGTAGCTGGTTCCTTGCCCGTCTCTATCAAATATGAGCAGGAAAAGAATTCCACATCCATATTTTGGAGGTGTGTTTGATACTTACTGAGATAAGTACCATTAGCAGGCTGTGGCTGTGCCACTGTAACCAATGTACTGCCTGTACATCAACAGGGGAAAAGGAAAACTAAATAGCCAGAATTCCACCAAAGCACCCTGGATCCAAGGGATCTGGACAGAAGGGTCTCCTCTGTGAGGCTTTTCACTCTCAAACACAGTTTGGAGATGCTGGTCTTCCTCAGTACATTAAGGAATGTAAAGGAATACAAAAGTGGCCTCTTAAAGAGGGGGAATTTCTCCAAACCCACATTTCCCCAGCTGGATTTAGAGCTGTGACTGCTCTTTGCAGAAGTACAGAGAAGAGAAGAGCCCAGTCCTGCTGCCTTCTCAAAGGTGAGCAGGAAGTCCAGTAAGAAATTAAGATGTCCCTGCCAGAATGTATAAAACCAAAGCCCAGCATCTGTGTTTATTAGTGCCAAAATGGATTTATTTAGGCAACAGCTTACATGCAGCCTCTTAAGAGAAACTTGGACAGTACACTGACATTTCAGAACACAGCATATACAGAACAGAGCAGTGCTGTACTTACTGTCTTGTTCAGCTCCTTTTAAAAATGCCCCAATGGCTCCCAGGTAGCCTTCATGTCTCAGGAACAATGCCTGAACCTCTCCCTGCCACAATATGAAACATTGCAATTGGATGGTCCCTGAGGGCTAACAGGCACTTCTTTGTCACTAGTTTCACACTTTAATTTAATAGAAACAACTAGAAGATGGCAATAGTCATTTGTGCTACATTCTCACACATTCAGCAACTTTAATGGTGCTCCTGGAACAGCTCGGGGAGGAACTGCTCACACACATCATTCCCCAGTTATCACACAGCTGGAAAACACCCATGCACCAGTGGTGTGTGCTCTATGGCCTCCCCTGGGAAACACCACTGCATCATTCCATGAATATTCAACTCCTCTTGCTTCAACAGGCTGGAAATGCAAGGCCCTGTGATTGCCAAGGTGTGCCACTGCAGCCAACACTGCTCACAGTCTTTATTTCATTGCACTGCTCTTCATCACCACACAGACACTGTGCATTACCCACAGGCAGGCATTCCCCCTTCCAAATAATTCAATTATTAATGCAAAATACAGGAATGCTGGGGAGGAGAGCCCTCCACCCTCACAGCAGGGCCCCTCAGCTTTCCCAGGCTGGGTGAGGCCTTTTCCAAGGAATTCAGCAGTGACAGGGAACAGCTCACCCTGAGGGGAGCTACAGGGAAACAGCAGCTCTCAGGGAGATTTGGATTTGAATTCATGGCAAAGTGTCTCTTATAACAACCTAAAGCTGCAGTTTTGCAATGGCTTTCTTAGAACTTGAGTTTTATAGAAAGGCACAACAATGGTGAAATAAAGAGGGGAAAAAGCAGCACACAGGAGTCTCTTGCATGAAGCACTGAGATGAGAAAAAAATGGTGTAATCTACTCCATAAAATTCCCAAAGTGCAGGACTAATCTACCTGTAACAACCATTAACAAGCTTGTGGATTAGACCTTTGTCCTAGTCAAAAATCTTCAGTAATTTTCCACAGCTTCAAAACCTGCAAAGAATTTCAGCTTGGTTGATCTGGGGTTTGATTTTCTCTTTAATAACAAAACCCCACTGATGCCAACTGCCTCAGCAGAACAACCCCACACTGCATGGCCTGGAGGTGGAAAGATGCAAATCAGCAAGAGGAATTGAATAATGATGGTGACTATCTAAGAACACAGTGGAAACTCATTACTTGGAGCTACAAGACAGACTGTCAATCAAAAAAAGTAATAATAAAAAGAGAGAGAGGGAGGTAGGGAGAGAGAAAAAGGGCCAGACACAACTCCCAGGCATTTCACACTGCTTTCACCCCTCCCACAACACATCCCTGCCTTACCTACCTAAGGAGCAGCCTTCTATGCTTACTTCATGTGCAAATTCATTTATTAAAGTATCCCAACAGCCTAAAAAACACCTAAAATATGCCTTTGCTGTAGGGAAGCCTGTGCTTTCCTTACCTTGGAGAAGAAGTTGATGCTGTAGGTTATTGTGCGCATGGTGACGGGGTGGCCCCGGATGAAGAACCCTCCAAAATAGATTTTATCCAGGTTGTGCAGTTTGGCATGGAGACAGGCCAGCTGGCCAATGTCATTGCTGATCATGTGCAGCAAACTCTTGGCCATGTCTTCTTTGGAAAACTCTGGAAGGGAAGGAAGAGTAAAGTGAATTACACACACACTGAGGAAGCTCCTCAAGTGGGCTGTGCTTTTCTAACTGAGCCTGGAGTTGGGGGAAAAGAAAAATCCAGAGTTGGAGCAGTTTTCTTTATGTGTGGAGAAGAAAATGTTACCCCCTAGAAAAACCTCACATATAAAATGTACTTCTAACAAGGAGGAATGTGATTTGATTGAAGATATTAAGGAAAAAAATACCAAAACTCACTAAGCCTATGTTAAACATTTCTTGGAAAAAAAAAATAAAAAGAACTTCCTGAATGGCAGGAATCCATTTTTTCTCTCTAGGAACCATGGGTGAGGGTTCATCCATCCCTCTTGGCCTGAGATGCACTGCAAGCACTTCATTAAGATACTGCAAATAAACTGTAAATGGTAGTAAATCACTGCCAAAGGGCCTTTCTGGAGCCCAGAAACCACATCTATTTCCCACAGGAATGAATTAACTCCAGGCTAACCAGACAGCTATTTTTTAATTTTCCCTTGGCTTAGGCAATCCCAAACTGAAAATTTAAATGTCTACTTATACAGCAGTACTATATAATATTTTTAATCAATATTGTACAGACAAAACACAAGATCATGAAAGAAGCTGGTGATTATTCTCAGCTCTGCTGGTTAGATCAGTATAAAGTTGATTCCCAAGAGCCAGAGGAGATGTTTGGAGATCTTTTTCTATCCCAGTACCTTTGTCTGCTGTGGTGGATTTCCCAAAGCTGCTGGCAATGAGATTCCCACTGAGCCCCAGGGTCTGGTAGGCACCTCCATACACGTCCTTCACCAGCATGTCCACGTTGGTGTGCTGGCCCTTTGAGGCCAGCTGCAGCAATTCATCAAATTTCTGAGGGTGAGAAGCACAGTTACTACAACTGACCTGAGCCAGAGCTCTGCAGCATCTTTACTGACCAAAACCAGTGTTGGAATTAACCCTGCCAGCCAAAGACAGGCTGTTTCTAATTACAAGGATGTATCCAGAGTCCCTGTCTGATCAAACAGACTGATCTTAAGTGGAGCTCCTTAAAGATGAACACCACAATCAACCTCTTTCTTATCAGCAGATATTTTGTTCAATTTCCCCTGAAAACTAGGGTGGGTCAGCACATCTAAAACAGTCAGAAGCCTCATGGCATCCCTTATCTTGGAAGTCAGAAACAGAGGAACTAGGAGAAAACAGAATTTTGTCTTCCTGAAGCACAATAAAAGAGAAGTTTGGGAAAAAAGTCTCAGTGTGCCTTTACTATTGCAGGATGTGCCACTGTCCCTGAAATTAAACTTGCAGGCAAGCTTCGTTATCCCAATACTTAATTTATAACCCTGCTAACTTGAATTTCTTCCACAAGACCAAGAGAGAATTAAGAGCAGGCACGAAGTTCTAAGATTTCTTCTTTAGGAGCATCAAACAAAAAGCACAGCCCTTTGACATTTTCTGATCTGGCGCATATGTAACTGTAGCTTTTCCTACACTGCTGACATTTAGGAGACTCATTTAAGCCACATGGCTCTTTGGGAAGCCCAGCACGATGCCACAGCTGGGCTGGGCTGAGCAGGACTAATTCAGGCCCTGTTCAGCAGCCCAGGATTTAAACTCATGTTGGAAGCCAAGGAACCAACCATGAGGCAAAATTTCTCCTCCCAGCTCCCAGACACTTTGCAGCAACTGTGTGCTCCCTGCTGTCTTCTGCAGACAGTATTGCAGAACTGGGCTGGTATTTGAAGTTGAAAAGAGAAAAAAACATTACCAGGACACTTTGAGGAGGCTCTTGTCCATCACTTGTCCGTGAGCCCCAAGCAGGATTGCTTTTGGTCACAATAACCATCTTCTAATTCTTGTCCCTATATTCCACCAGTATCTTTTTCCATGTAAAGCTTCCTTTTATGCATCAGAAGTGTCAAAAATATGAACACAAGTCCAGCACTCAGCCTTGTTACTTAATATTCCAGCATTTCTGGCTTCTTCCCAGCATTTAATTTAATCCCACCCCCCTTTAAACAGACACTTGGATACCTTTGTTTTGGTGAGCAGAGCTCCAAGACCCCAGAAAGTTCCACCTCCAATTGAGCTGCCCCCAATCCATTCAAATTTGTCTTCTGATTCTACCTGTGAATGAAACGAGGCTGACTTATTTAGAAAGTCCTGTTATAATGTTTAACACGGGTTTAAAGGTCAGAGTGTGCAGGGTTTTGAAACAGTGGAATCAGTGGAGATGGAATCTTTCCATTGTGGAAGTGGCAAGTGAGAAGGGCATGTTGCACATACACCACAAGCAGTTTTGGGAATCTTTGTATTTAATTCTTGGCAAATAATGCTAAATATAGACATTAAACTTGGTCTCTTTGATAGTGTGACAAAACAAACATCAAAAATCACTTTGATCTGACAGCTTTTGTCATCATCAGGTAATGTAACCACTTCTCTAAACATCAAATTAAATGTAATTTTAAAAAAATCAGTGAATGGAAAAGCATTCATAACTGCAATTAATTAAAATAAACTTTAAAAAAGGCACGATTTTCTTTCTAAACCTTGCATTACCCAAGAAGAAACAAGTACAAATCTGAGCCAGTGAGAGGTTTCAGATCACCTTTATCAAATCTCCAAGGAAGCATTTTGGCCACCACTCACCTTCACTATGGAAACCCCTGAGCCAATGTTCACCAGCAAATAAGGGAAAATGTTGGGGTGGTTTGTCTGGAAGCGAAATTCTGTGTCTGAATCCTTCTGGTAAGCAAACACCTCGTGGGGGATGTTCCTCAGCACAAAGTTGCACCCCTTAATTAGGCAGGTCATTACATCTTCCTTATCAACTCTGAGGGAGAGGAAAAAAGCCTTAAATAAATGTTCTGGAGCTCCTGATAAGGCAGTTTGCTTTCGGAGCAGCAGTTCGCACTGACTTTGCAGACGGGAATTTTCACACCATGTGGCACCAGCCCAACTCCCTGGAAACATGAAACCCCCAACTCCACGTGGTCTGGTGTTCCCCTGCCAGGCCAAAACTCCAGGCTGGAGTTCTGTTACACAGTAATTTTAATCCTGTTGTCATTACAAATAATCTTGTTTGCTTGTTTACACTGCTCTTTTCCTGCCCTGCTCCTTTCATGGTCTGTGCACCCTTGCCCTAAAGTAGGTCAGGAAGCTTAGCTGGAAATTAACCCCAGAAAACAAGTTCCAAACATGGAATAATTGTCTGTTGCTATTCCCCTGCCTCCTAATAAAGCACAAAAAGGCCCCCTCGACATTTCAGCACTTGTTTATAACAGATTCAAGGGACTGGGAGGAGCCTACAACTGGGATTAGCAAACGCAGAAAAAGAGACTTCTCACAAGAGTAGCAGGATTCACAACAGGACATATCCCCAGTCTCGAGTCTGGGAAAATGATACAAAAGTTATAGAAGATGATTGATAAGTCAGCTAACACATGCTGACTTCTGTGTCTCTGTACTGTGATTGATTTATGGAAATTCTTACAGGAAATATCCTGAGGCCTGTTGGAAACACATAAACAAACTCATCTCGACTCCTACAGAATGATTTGTGTACGAGGGAGAAGCTGCTCTGGTTTGGACCTGGGGACCAACTGAGTACGTGAGAACCAAATAAAAACCAAAACCAAGTGCACCACAGGAGATAAGAGGGGAAAGTGCCTCCTTATCTCGATCAATTGATCGTTAGTAACAGCCAAGAAGGTGCTAAAGGAGGCCGGTGTGAAATAAACAGATAACAGAGTCCAGCTTATCAGGAGAAATAAGTAATTTACAAAGACAGTGTGAAAGATGAGCACAGGCCCTCAGGGGTTGAGGAATGTACCACACAGATCACTGCAGGAGAGGTGCCTTGAAGCTCTCCCCCAGTGATGTTTAATATTGGGGTAAATTAACGTTTTTCTACACTTACAGCATAGAAGGTGTGAATTTATAGGCACCACCATCAGTGGCTTTGATGGCTTTTGTTTCTGCGTTGATAAGATGGCCTTTGATGAAATCTAGGCAGGTTTCGGTATAAGCTTTTTAGTATTTGGTGTTTGACAATGGTGTTTGAACAGTAAATTTATGAGGCTGTAAATTCATGGAGCTGCCCTTTGTTCTCCTGCAAGCCTTTGCATGAAGTTTAGGTAGGAGCTATACAATAAATGACTGTCACACGAATTACCTCTGAGCATGCCCAGGAAAATGATAAAAGCTTTTGGAGTAGGTGTAAGATAATTCTTTACAGAAGAAAAAGCAGTTCCACTTACTTCAACCCCAGTTTCTTCTCAATAAGGTCTTTGAATTTATAGGCACCACCACCAGTGGCTTTGATGACTTTTGTTTCTGTATTGACAAGATGGTCTTTGATGAAATCTAGGCAGGTTTCTATGTAAGTGTTTTCAAATTTAATGAAATGAAGTCGAGCTGTAATCTCCTCCTGAACAGATATTTCATACAAAGGTTCATTGTCTATGTCCTTTAAGAGAGAAAAGGATTTCTTAGAGAACATTCTTGCAGAAACAAGGTTAAATGCTGAACAACTCAACATCAATACTTGTGCTTTTTTTGCCCTTGAAACTGTGTTAATGCCATTAAACATAACACCTCAAGCTATGTCAAAGAAGAATAGAGTTTCACAGGTCTTAATTCTCCTTAAGCTGAGATAATCAATTCTCCCAATGCAGCTGACATGCAGGAAATCCCTCTGCACGAGTAAAGTTATGTCTGCACAGGAGCAGGGTTTTTTTTACAAAAGTACCACACTTACTGTCTGGTTCAAACAGTACCTGGCAAATACAAACACTTCCCAAAAGGTTTTATATAGAACAAGTTATTAGATGGGTTTGGATACAATTTCTGTTCTACCCAGTCCAGAACTTCACTCCTGTGAGTCAGTTACATGCAGCTGATCCCTGGTGGAATTCTCACCTTTCCAGAATGATCAAAGGATCTCACTCTTGCCACTTTGTGCTGTACAGTTGAGTAATAAGCCAACTTGGTTAATGAACCACCTGTTCATAAAGAGATGACAAGTTAGGATTAATGCCTCGCCTTGGAGCAAACAATAGAACTTATGTTTATGTCAGCTCTTGGTTCCCCAGGTCTCCTCAGATAAAGCCAGAGAGAATTAATGGAAATACAGAAAGAACCTTTGTTGTACTGGCCTGGTTAACCCCCAGAGCATCACTGGAAGGAAAAGCTCCATAAATTCACTTTGTGCCCAACTGATGAGCAGTGGTAATTATTAATTAGCCAGGCCAGTACATGTACTGCTGTTATTTACCTTGTTTGGAATCTTTATGAAACCCCTCAAATCTGTACCAGGATTTTCTCAGCTGGTTTGCCACCACTGAGCAATGCTCCCCATGTGCACAGAGTGTTTCAGCAGCAACACCTAAATACTATTCTTACCCTGCTTTTAGGGACAAGTCTGCAAACTCATGGCTGGTTAGAAAATGACCCTCTGTACAGAGTAATTATTTTCTCTTGGCTTTGGGGTAAAGAATGCTCAGAGTGATGATGTTTCTCAAGCACACAGCAGTTGGAGATGTTACCACTGTGCAAGTCTGAGCAGAGCAGCCTCATCATCCCCTTCAGGCCTCCAGTCTGCTCATGGCAATAAAACTTTCAACTCTTTCCTCGAAACAGAACTCAACCATTTGCCCTGTCCTTGCATCTGACCTGCAAGAGTGGATTTCTGGGGTTACACTTAATAAATTCAATGTTTTCCACCACACTGCTCCAGGTCTGAGGGTAACTGTGATCCACTAGTGGGTTAACATTAAAGTCCTGAAAGTAAATAAAAACCTAGATCCTAAATGATGGCTAAATTCAGTGACATTGCACTCTGCTGCCTAATAATAACCAAAAAATGAAGCAGCAGAGGCAAAAGATAATCCCTAGAGTGTGTAGCTTTGCCTGCATAACAGCACTGTCAGCTCTTCCACGGTCAAATATTTTTGTTAGAAAAATATTAACAACCTGTAGGAGAAAAACAGGGAGTTTACTCCAGGAAAACTTAAGTGAGGCCAACGTAGAGTGACCATGGACAGATACTTATAGTAACAAAAGCAATAAAGCTTCCCTGACCTTGGATCTGATTTCAGTGTCCCAGCCAATGCTTTAAAGTTTCTGGGAAACAAAACCCACGGTTTGTTCTGCTAAAAGATGAGGGCTTGCACAGCTTTTTATAGAAAAGCTTCCCTCCACTGCTCCAAACTGAGGATCACAAAGCCCGTGTTGGAATTTACACCGACAATGACACAGGTGCTGCAGGAATCCCTCACCAGACCCACGGTATGCAGAGCCGTGTGCTTTGTGCATTATCCCCTTCCTCTCCCGCTTTGTAAAGATTTAAATCCATCCAGAACACCAGCTGAGACATGTAACTAGGTTTTATAACTAATCCCACGGCTCTAATTCCGTGCTGACCCGCACAAAGGGCCAGTTCCGGCTGTTACTTTCACAGGCACAGAACCAGCAGCTCCTGAGGGGCTGAGATAACACCACAGGGTTTTCTGTTATGGTGCAGGTTTTCTTCCCTCTGTCTCTGAGTCTCCACCACACAGAGAGCAGTGTTCACCTAAGGAGTAAGAGCTTTGTTTTCTTTTCCCTGCCTTTTCTCCTAAAAAGTTCCACTAAAACGGCAGGAAAACGCGTGAAACGGCATTTTTGGCTTAGCGAGCGTCCAAAGAACGACCGCTGATCCCTGCACGGGAGGAACTGGGCACAGGCTCAGTCCCCGCACGATTCCCGGCTCTGGCGCTCCGGTGTCACCCTGACGAGTGTCAGTCACCCTGATATGTGTCACCCTGTCTTGTGTCACCCTGACATGTGTCGCCCTGTCCCTCGGCTCAGGGAAATCGGGGCTCTCGGGTGTATGCACAAGGCAGCGGCTGTTTTTGGGGGTGACTGAGGCAGCAGTGACAGATCCCGACCCGCGCCAAGCCCCGCAGCCGCCCTGCCCTGCCCGGGCAGTGCCACAGCCGCCGTCCCCGTCCCTCTTTGCTTCTCCCACGCCGGTTTCGGGAGCCGGAGGAGC